>CM029531.1:51685424-51882017 GCA_017141395.1 Laodelphax striatellus
TTGAAATTGAGGAAGGCAGGTGCCGGTGCCGGGAAATTACTATGTTATTCAGCTAATGATATATTATTCCCGGTTCAACCAGATTGGGCTAGGACAGGAATTTTCAGTGATTTGGTCACGACGTTTCTTCTGATTTCTTTAAAGAATGTTACAATCATGCGGATTGGAGACATTTTTGTTGCACTGCTAGAGTAATTTATAATTATTGTAATGAGCGGTGAAACTATCGTAAGAGATTAATTGAAATCATTCCAAAACTGTACCTCGAAAGTTCAATGCGAACAGAATTACAATTTAAATCTCGTTTTCAGTTAATTCAGCTCACGGATGGAGTCAGATTTGGGAAATCATGTAGTGAATTCATTGAGAAATTATTTTTTTCATACAAAAATTTGAAATTGATGAAACGATCACGTACGGTTTTGGCATGTCAAATTCTCTTTCGCGAATCGAAGAAGAATTACGCTTTTGATGAAAGGCACTTGAATCTATCTAGATAATAATAATGGAATCAGCTGATTTTGTTTTTCATGAAACGCTTTTAAAAACCATGTTATTATTCACAGATAATAGATTTACATCAAACTTCATTTGAGATTTGAAAAAATGTGTTTATTTTCAAGAATAGAAATTTATAGAAAGATCAACCGCAAGGACAAACATTAATTTCATAGTTCGCAATTAATAAGCAACCACAAGGTACCCCTCAAGGATTAAACTCTAATTTTGCTGTGGGAATTGAAGTGAAAGCTGTCAATTGCTATCAATGCTAAAGTGACGTTCATACTCATTGATCGAATGCTATTCATCAGGAGAATAATGCAAGAGCAAAGTTGAATAATATTTGATTGATTGATATTTTTCAAATTGTTCTTTTGATAGTGATTTTTGTTGGACCCAATGGTTACTAGTAAAATTCAAAGAGTTGAGAAAAAATATTTAAAAATTGTTACCTCACAAATTATGACAAAGCCTTTGTAAATCACTTATTCATTTGCCAACAAAGCATGCCTATGCCATTTCACTCAGCTATATCCAAGATGAACTCAAGTAACCATGTGAAAGCTCTGAACTCTTGAATTTTCTCAAATAATCCACTGAAACTGACGGAAGCAGTAATCGAGTAAAGAGATTCAATACAAGTGACAGGCCAGAAAAATACAAGGAAGTTTGGGACAATGATTACTCAAAATGTCGGCGGTTGAAGTTAAGCGATTATCTGAATTCACCGTTGCAAAGAAGTGGATCCAAATAAGAAGCGAATGTAAATTATTATTGTCAAGCTCCTTGGTTCGTCCAGTTAGAACAACGCGATGCTGCATCTGGATGCCGCGACACGTACGAATTCGACTTGTCACTTGTCACCAGACCAACGGTAAAAGTCGTCTAAACATTGCCTCGTTGACGTTTCAAGTATCATCGAAACGAAACTGTTTTTGAATAGAAGTCAACTAGTTAAATCGTTAACGTGTTTATTAGAAAAAATTATTTCATTCCTGATTTATTCTTGATTTTTCCTACAAGTATTGGACGAATGTCTCTTTACTTTACTCACATTGTAATTTCTCTTTACAATAAATGAATAAATGCACAAAAAATCTGCAAACATAGCACTGCAAATAATGTTCAGTGTAAATAAAAATAAAGCTAAAAAAGTTCGCCCAAAAGAACACCTTTCTGATCTGAGTGGGCATTTATGTGATCTCCTAGCCTCCTAATAGATAAAATTATTTAGATTTTAGTATAGATAGATAGATAGATAGATAGAGAGAGAGAGAGAGAGAGAGAGAGAGAGATGTTGATATGAAAGAGATGAGAGAAAGATATTATTATGTTTGAAAAAAAAACAACGCAACAAAGAGCATCAAAGACCAGTAACCTGCTACTGCTCTCCTGTTTGAAACGTTGAAAATATTATTTACCGTGTAGTAAAAACCACAGTATCAAGTCTTGTATTATAGTTTTATAAAATGAGTGAAAATCCTTGTTCAAATTGGTGGGAGAATCCAGTTGTATTGCCTCAAAACTCATCCAGCAATTTTATTGGTCGTAGCCCTGCCCCCCAATGGCCACGCTTCTAACCAATCAAAAGTAAGCATTTTACATTTTTCTTCCAATAATCACGCCTCATCCCTTGTCTGAAAGCTCGTTCACTCAAATATCATTCTAATTTAGCAAGAATACTATGTTTTGATCTTTAGAACGTAGTCGAGACTGGTATTGAAGAACCCAGAAACCAGTTGAGAACAAGAAGCCGTTGAATCAACTAGTTAGTTGAATTAACGCCTTCCTCGGCCGCAGAAAAGGCCTGAGGCTGCGCGGCGCCTTATCCAGTCCAGCATCAGCTGCAAACTGCAACCGCATAGTCGTTTATTTCCTTTAAGGTAATTGATCAAGTCCACAATCCGACATGTCTGCTCGGTAACCGCTCAGGTGTTGCATCGAATACCTCTGCTACACAAACATCGCAGTCGGTCATTTCGACTTTATTTACCACGTAAATCGACTAATAATTTCTATATTCACTAGTCATCTGATAATATTATTATATACCATTTATAACATTAATAATATAAATAACATACCATTATTATATTAATGTCATTTAACAAACATTCTCTAATTATGCATTAATTTGGAATAATTAATTTCTTTATACCGCACCTTGTTTGTAACTTGTAACTATACAAATTGAAAATACTATTTTCAAGTATCTTCCAGTATCTTCAAGTACCTATACTTGGATTCCCTACCTAAAATGATTTCTACGAGACAAGAAATAGCAGCAAGGATAGCAGGACTTTTCAATAATTTATTGTCGGGCTTTACTTTCAACCCCCTAAATAAAAGAGGAAATACTGTTTGTTATTGGGCCGTGTTAGAATAGAATATAATTGAGCGTTAGATAGGATGTCATTTTTCTATACCTTTAGTGGGACTGTAGAATTGCCTGAGTATTAAATCTTGAATAAACAGATTTTAGGTGTCTACACAAAACTGAATAGTGACTGGTGAATGGTGACGGGAACTGAACGCAAACTGAACAGGAATTAAACGGAAACTGAACAAAAACCAACGTTTTATGTTTCCATGTTATTTATAATTAAAAGAAATATCATATCAAAATACCATTTTATCGCACCTCCAATTTGTAAATTCACCGGTCGCCACTGCAACTGTATCTTATAAACATAAACAATATTATAACAGACCATATAAGTTAATTGTAATTATTATTTTATAGAAGAGCAGCTTTACAGCTAGATTTCAAAGAAGCATAACTTACACTGAAGAATAAGCTTATTGCTTGAAGTTGAATATTCTGAATGAGAATCACAATGATTCTTATAATGCATTTCAGATTTTATTAAGAGTTTTCAGCGTCAAAACTGACTTCTTGTGAGAGAGTGAAACGATTATCTATAATCACCTGAGAAGATCAGCACTTGATAAAGACTTTATACTTGCACCAGACTACCAGACACCAGGTTCATAGCAGCTGATGATTCTGGGGGAAAGGGTTAACATCTTTTGTTCTTTTCTCGTTGAAAACGAGAAGAAAGTTTGATTGAGTTGAGTAAAACTTAAAAGTTTTCATAGATGAGAGCGAGCGTGCGCACGATCAATTGTGAGAAAGATAGTCCTAAATAATTAGGTGAGATAAACAGTATGAGCAGAGAAGGATAGGTGGCACCGTTCGCACGATTCTGAATAACAAGTACCACTTGGAATAGAAAATTTAAAAATTATCATCACACACGATCGACAAGCTCAAAATAAATTATTTTAAGCCTCCTCACATTCAGCCCATTAATCGCCACGCGTAAAACCAATCAACTACATTACTAAACTTTGTGTGAGAGTTTTTTATAGACAAGCTCCAACCAGATAAGCGAGATTAGAATGGATCCATAGAATCCTTAATTTGATAAAACTGGAACGAGAATAAATCCTAGGAAAAAATATTATTTAAGAGGCCATCTAAAACCACTCAATAAGAGATGAATGAGAGAGCATCTTGGTGTACTAACAATTGAGAAGCATTATGTAGAATGAATTAATAGAGAGTAAATTACAGTATCAATAAGAAACAGTAGGAAATGTTGAAATCGAAATAAACAAGGAAACAGATTTCTACAGAAAGGAAGGAAGGAAAGAGAGGAATAGATTTTTTAAGAAATCGAAATAGATATTCAATATTGAACAATTCCTACGCTCATAGCTCTGCTACTAAAATTAGTAGCTCTGCTACTAGTATTAGTTGTAAAAACGTAAATTAGAGAATGTAAGGAAGAATGAAAGATTAGCAAATATTGAAGACCTTTACCACGGGATGTGAAAATGTATCTAATGCCATCTAACCACATGAATTTGGGTGATTGTTGGTGATTGGCGTGGCCAATTAGGACCAATCAAATTGCTAGATGACATTTGAGGCAATCCAATTGTATTCTCCCATTCTCTTCTGACTGGCTGGATTTTAATGACTGATCTTATTCTAGAGAATATATTTTCTTCATTAGTAACTAATAGCAATGAATACAGAAGTATTCATAATAATTTCTGTATTCATTGCTAATAGGTGTACTGGGCACTTGTATTTCTGGAGTGTGAAAGCCAGGAAGTAGTGAGGAGACAATACCATGTAACAAGACATATTCTTAGAACAAGCAATATCGATTAAAACTAAAAATAATTCAACAAGTACTTCAAGATCGTTGAAACTATACCAAGATCCAACAATTTATCTAAAAGAAATACATTAGCCTTTGTCACGCTACACTGGAGTCACTGGAATACTCCTTTATTCGAAAAAATTGATAGGCTATTTTCTCTCTGTATTAGTTTCCTTTTCCTAGGTTTTCTTATTTTTATCCATAAATGTTTTCTAGTTGAAGCTACTGCGACTTTTTGTCTTTTCGAGGATAGAATTATGTTTATTCGAAGTCATGATAATTTTTCAAACTTCTGAAAGTGTTGGTTCCCCAAGCACTGCCGTTCTGAGTGGCTGATTTTTCGTGAAGATCATAAGATGAAAAATAATTTATTCATATCTGCGCACGGAATTTGAGAATAAACAATGAGCATTGCCGATTCTATTGGTTCGCATAGAACAAAATCACTTTCCCAATTGCAAGCTAATAGCCTGGGAAAAATATAAAGACCTCTCACTACCAATGCCTGCCTGAGAGCAAGAGAATGATTCACTTGGACTTGTAGTGAAGAACGTGACTATTAGGTCTCGTTTACGCCCGGTGTTGGTCGTAATGGAGGTACAGAGCGCCCAATAAGAAGAGATGAACGTCTGAGATTGCCTGTTTGATGGCTGTCAGATCCAACAAAAAAGCTACAACTCGAAAATTGTGTTTCCTTTGTTCTTGGGCGGTAATATTTTTGTGGCTACTCTTTCCTCAAGTACGTTCTTAAAATAGAAGTAAGATCATGCATGTAAAAGTAATTACAACTAATAGAATTGTAACTGTTGGAGAGGTAAGTTGTGGAGAGATTAAGCTCAGAGTCAAAGTATGTACTTCATTCTTCATATAATAAGTACTTCCTATAATAATGGTACTTTATATAATTCAATACTTTAGTACTTCATATGATTGTGATGGACTTGTATGTTATAATCCAATATCCATAACAAAGAATCCCCTATCTAACTCCACCTCCAACATTTTATTCAGTGACTCATTTGTTTCCACCATTAATCCCTGTTCATTTTTCACGGTACATTATAAATATTCTGTAATAATTCAAAACCTACTTTACAAATCAGGAACAATAAGTACTTTGTTATCACTATTACCCAATTTTTGTAATCAGGAAACCTATCACAATCTATTCCGATCGAACCGTTCTAGTTTCAGCAGTTAATCCACCTCTACTCTACAACTAATTCATACAAGTTATGCACATTAGCAGTAGAGTGGCGTCGATTAACAAAATCAGTGTCACAATATCCGTCATTAGATTGGCGGTAGCTACGTTACGTCGAATAATGAAAGGACACATTAGAGTAATGAAGCAACGATGGCGGGCCGTGATCTGTAACAAGAAGTTGGGTTAATTTAGAAGGCAGCTGCAGCTGCTAACCAATCACCTAACACCAATCGGATCTTGTTCTATAGATATATTTAAGCTGATATATAACTCTATATATATGTTTGGTGGCCCACGTACCACACAAACAATCCTTCACCAGCCTACAACATTGTCAGCATGCCAATATAATTTTTGTTTACACAATATAATCTACTAATTAGAATTTGCAGCTGGTTGTTGAGAGCTGTTTGTCTTCAAGTGATGCTGCAACCATGACTCATGATTCGTTTGTTAACACCTAAAATCCAATTTACTCTCTCATCTATTTATCTCTCGCTCCGACGAATCAATAGTATTGCTACTAAGTTGCAGTAGTTACATTCAATAAAACGCTTCGTTCATCAGGTGGCAATGAATTTTCCTCTCCATTTGTTCAGATTAGAGGATGAACATGTCTTTTTCCAATGACTCTGCAGGCGAAATGCAATTTCCTGAGTTTTACGCATTCATCGATCACAGTCAATTATTTACACTCACACAGTTTTCTCTTACTCACTCTCACTTCTACAGAATCTAGCACTCTCTTTTCGTTTCTCTCTTTCACCCAGTGTCTCTCTCCATCTCTCTTTTTGTTTATCTCTCTCTTTCTCGTCCTCTATCTATTTTTCTCTTCTCATTCATATTCCCCTATCCATCTATCTCCCAAACAAATTCATTCCCATTTCTGTCGAAGTTCTCGCAACACTCTCAATTTTTAACTCTCTGGCGAACTCGTAACATCTCTCACTCACCATTTAATCTCCATTCATCTTAATTTATCTCTTATCATGTAACTGGTATCCGAGTAGACGATCTATTTATCTTTTATCAAGTAGCTCGTATTCTAAACGAATAGTTTGAACGTTTGCAGCCAATCAAACTGATTGATGAAGATTCTACCAGTGATCACGTACTCACAACTTCGTAAAGTAGGCTATTACTTTGTCCAAGAAGGTTATCTGTCTTTGTACAAGTTCTGATGAAGGAACCTTTAGATACTCTTTTTAAATATTCTATTTTATATAGAAGGTTTATCATCATACCTTTTGGGCCATTAATGACTTGAACAATTTGTAGCAATTGAGAGATTATTTTTAATAGCGTTTAGTTAAGGTTTTTTCTTGCAGTAGTTGTAGTAGTTGGAAATAGTAGTTGGAAATGTTGTTGAAAGTTCTCAACTGAACTCTGCTAGTAGGCTACATGAACTTTAGTTGATGGCTACACATTGAAGTTAATCAATCAGCTTCACTTATATCTTTCGATTAAATATTCTTATTATTTTTGGTATTCACCTTTTTTTCTTCTACATTTCTTGTTCATAAGTTTTTTAATATAATAAATTTTATATTTTCATTATCTGATTTGGGTTGGACAGAATATTTAGTTTTTACAACTCTTTTCAATTTAATCAAAAACTTAAATATACATTTGAATTATTTATATGTGGTTAAGTCTAATGGTGGGTATTTCATCAACATTCCACTGAAAAACTGTTGTCTGAAAAAAATTAGTTTGAGAAATTAAATCTAAACTCTTGGCTTCCCTTTAATTTCCACTATACAAAATACACATCGTACTACTTGAATTGTGAAGGAGTTGGCTTCCACGCTGAATATCATGCAAGAGAATCAAAATCGCTTCCGTTGATTCGAAACCCATCTAAAACGTAGGTCCATTCATCTCTCACCATCATCCTTCCCATTACTTACGCACAAACGTCCGTAAGCATCACCACAGAAAATCCAAATACTCATCACAGCACAGTCTCAAGTGATCACCAAGAGGGTTTCAAGTAGTGGCGAAGCGTGGTATACTTATTTGGTCATCGCCGGGAATATATCCTATAGGAAATATACCCGGCGATGACCAAATAAGTATACCACGCTTCGCCACGGGTTTCAAACTGCAAGCACAGACAATAAGGTTGAGTGGTGGAAAGCACTTTCTAGTCCTGACTTCACCCAATAAAAAAATATTTTCATTTCACAATACGACAGTCATTATCACAAAAAAATTGAAGAGTCAGTTGTACCAGGCGTTTTAACGACCTATTCTACATGAGTTACGTCTATAGGAGAGAATATTATTCTGATGAGTCTGTGATGTAAATTCGACTAGGTGTTGGGAAAAAAGCAGACAGGTCGCTGTCGATTTGGAGGGTGTTTTGTGTTTTTATTGGTGCCCTTGTGCGTTGTTGCATCCTGCGTTGCGCCGACAGAGCGGCAGCATTCAAGCATCAGCGATTAGTTCCACTAGAGTCTCGCTCGTTCCCCATGCAATGCATGAGAGACCTGTGCCGGTACTTGGTAAAATCATTACTGCGTTCAAAAGTCACGTTTTCCATTCATAGAATGCGTGTGCACCCATGAGAAGTTTATAGTAGAATAATAGTGTAGTCATGTGTATCATGGAGTTGTATAGTACGAGAGTAAATCCAAAAAGTGAATAAATTTTATTTTGTATATTCGATTGCTGCAGCACTGGAACTGCAACAATGTGATTCCTTGTGTCCGCACTTGGTCGATTCTGTGTGCGACTCAAGCATGCTGCATAAAATGCTTTTTGGCCGCAAGCCGTGCAGCACATAAAATCGACCAAATGAGGACATACAATTTAAATCGCTACAGAAAATCTGTTCCCACAAGAACCTTTCCTTGAATATTTTAAAGAAGCTATTAACGCAAAATTTAGTCAGCTTTTTGAGTCACAGTTCTTGTTTGTATTAAACCCAAAATTGGTGGAAAACGAAATCACTGAATATGACTAAAATTAACTTAATGGTTTTAAAATAATCAAAAATATAGAATAAACTTATTTATGCAGGCTGAGATACTTCGCAACAAACTCGGATGGTTCGGAATAAACCAATTAACTACACCTCTATTCATCTCTTATCATCATCCTTCCCATAAATCACGCACAAGACTAGAGATTATTAGAGAGCTTCCCTAGAGCTTAGAGATAAAAAAAATATATTCCAGCTAAAAATTGAGTACATTTTCAACCATAGAGTGTACAAGATCTAAAGATTTCAATGGATAGACAAAAAAGGATTGATTCAATTTAACTTGATTGAAAAATGATTAAATTGCGCTCGATGTGTCAATTATTCCTGATCGAATTTTTAAAAACGTATTATACTGGCTCTTGACTCTGCTTGATAAATTTCTGAGCGACTGCAAATTACGGAACAATGTTGAAAGCTGAACACCAAAACTGTCAGTTTGTCTTCAGCTGCTATCAGGCAAATCTAAACGAGATTTAAAGGGATTTTTAGAAAAGTAACTTTATTTCAATTTTCGATCACGCCATCTGGAGATTCCTAATAAAGGGTTGGAAAATCATGGAGTAGAGGAGCGTAGATCATCAATAATAGATTGCACTAATGATTGTTGATACTGCATTATTCCACCTCTCCTCTCCGCACATCAGGGGTCGTATTTTCAGATTCAAGTGAATTATTCATATTCATTTCCTTTTTGCCACAATACGAAATAAGAGAAAATCTTACGTACCAATATATTCAACAAAATCAGTAAAAAGCCCTGCAAACGCATAAGCCTGAGTGCAGGTAAGCTAAACAGAAACATACGCATAACTTACAACATGATATAATGAATTTGATTCAAACATAGAAAAGCAATCTACAATGTTAGATCGGTCATTGTCCGCTTGGCAATCATAATGAGGCGTACTAGATGCATTTTGTATTTCTACTGTGGCTATTATATGCATGATGACTGCGTGTATGTTAGTGCGTGCGTGTGGGCGTAGCAGCATCCTTCATTATGTAGCAACGCTTCTTTGGACGCGGATTCATTAGAAGCACCGACTTCCTGGCCACCAAGCACTTTTTATGCGTTTTCCCACAATCCTGTGTGCGTCGTAAAGCAGGAAAGGCGAGGAGAGTAAAGGCAGGTACCAAATATATTTACTACATCTTCATTTATCTATATCTGTTTCTATATATCTGTTCTGTATCTCTTCGCTCCCAGAAGAAGCAACTCGATTCTCGTCCGTCCCGCCCTAGCTGCTGTCATAATCTCCGGAATGCCACACGAATTTTCCCCCTATCACCATCCCGTAATGCTTTTTTCGTCTCGCAAAAGTAGTGTACGTCATAGAACAAACGTGCCGCTACCATTATTACAACTTATTCCACTTCCTGCAATCACACTCAGTGACGACATTCATTTTATTCTCCTTTTTGCGCTTAATCATAGCTACGATCATTCACGAATCTCGGTGGAGTACCACTATGTCTTGCAGTACACCTGTCTGATGGCTCAAGCACGGAGGAGTTGCTGACTTTCCTCGAACGGGGCTGAGGCAATGAACTTGGAGGCTTGGAGTGGGTTTGTCAGGATTGAAATTGAAAGCAGTTCAATGTTTTGCTCTCACTAACTATTGATGGTTGTTGAAAAACCATGTCGCTCCAGTTACCTCTTCTTTTCTATAGTCCGATTCACGTCAAGAAGTCAGCATTGTTTATATGAGGAGCATTGATGCCAAGTTTCATTGAGAGAAAGAAAATGCAAACGTGTTTGTTGGACTGTATTACAACATGCACATACAGAGTCATCAGCAACTGCCTTGTGCTGAACAAGGATACACTATCAATGCTGATTTGAATCACTATAGTATTTTGTTCGTTGCAATAATTGAGAGCAAATTATTATTTTTCAACGAATGTAAACTCAACTTCATAACTATCACTTATTCATTTATACATACATATTATACGAGTGCTAAAGGCATGGCCCAAATGTAAACTCTCATAACTATCAAATTTATACATCATGCTAAACATGGACCAAATCAAAATTTTAATGTATTTGTTTTTATAAAGATTGTAATATAACAAAAGAGAAAAATCACCGGACTAAAATGAGATACAAGATATCAGCAATTATTTTGTTGCTGTGCAGAAAGTTTTGTGTAAACCTTATTTTCTGGCATATGGGGTTCTATAAGTAACTCGATCAATAATAAGCCAGAGGTGTTGTGAGTGAACCGCGAACAAATAGATCATGCTTATCTGATAGAAACGTCTAAAAGCTGTTGACTGCTGTGAGCTGCACCCTTTAAAACTTATAGTTGATCAGAGCAGTACTATTCTTGTTATGAAACCGATTACCAGAACGTTTTATTCTACTGTCCAAGTTGAATGTGTATTTTATGTATATGTTTTTTTGAAAATGTCATAGAAGATGATGAAAGCTTTATAAAAGTTTTATGTGAAGAATCGGAGGATTTCCAAAAGAAAAGATTGTAATAAGATTTGTAATACCATTACTGTAAACTCAAACTTAATGCATGTTTAGAATTTTCGCTTCTGTACAATATGCCTTGAACAGTCAGTATATTATGTTTTCCAATTAGAATTAAATTCCCTCAGTCCTACTTCTTCACATTACCATTAATCCTATGGGTCACAATCATCTGCATGAAATATGTAGTGCTTCTTCACAATACCATGAATCCTAAAGGTCACAATCCTTGAGAATTCTTCCTTAGTCCTACGTCTTCACATTACCATCAACCCTATAGGTCACAATCCTCTGTATGAAACCTGTTGTGCAGGCCTATCATATTGTATAAACTAGTCTAGTATAATAGTTACCACAAATCAATCATACACCACATCAGCCCAACATCAATACTTTATACAGATTGCATGTAATATTGGATAGTATCATTATTAAGAATTGTACAACACTTTTCAAAGCTAATGGAAAGTACCTATGTAATATCTTGTGGTTTTGAATCACTATTATGAGTCATATCATCTAAAACTCAACGCACCAAGAAACAATAATCATGAAGAACTACATGTAATAAGATATTATTGTCATGGGAATAATCATACTTTTAACCGATGTATTGTATAATTTGAGGTGGCAAGGATTGATCAAGAATTTTTAACGAAAAAGGATTGTTCATGTTCATTGTACACTACACCTATTGTGAACAGGAATTTGAGAAGTTTCTCTCAAGTTTTCAAATTATTTTTACACAAATTATCCAATTCAAATAAACTTTTATGCTGTGTTCTCAATTGTTCCCAGCTTAAAAATTCCTCATTTTTACCTCAATAACTCAAAATTCCTCAATTTTGTTCTACAAATTTTACCAATTGAAATCGTTTATGATTCTATGAAAGATAAACTTTCAAAACTAGAAACTGTATACTGTATACTCTATTTTTGTTTAAATACGAGCTCCCATATTCAAACACCTCCCTGGTCCATGTAAGACTATGAATAAAATTTATCATTTTTATTATTTTTGATTTTGTTATTATTTGATCAATTTTTGAAAGCTTTGAAAATTATTCGTCCACACCACTACTGGAACAATAAAAATTGTTATTGTCACTGTAAATAATTGCTATTCACTCTGTTTCTCTTAAGATGGGATTTCACTCTGTTTATCACTGTAGGTATAGCAGGATCCTTTTAAATTGTCAGAAAACAGCTGATTTAACGTTAGTAAACAAGCGTACACCAATCAGCTGTTTCTGACAAGTTAAAAGAATCCTGCTATACCTACTTTTCAAAGTTAAATTCACGCACATGAATAGCAATTATGAATAGAAATGCACAGTAATTTATGATGATTCAAAATAAATGTATACAAAGTGTCTCGCTATTAAATTATTTCAATAAGATGTTCAACACAATTGTAGTGGAACTAACAAGCATGTTATCAAAAAACGCTCCATTTACAATGTTATTGAATTGAATTAGTGTCTTGATCACTACAAGAAAGATTAAAAATTATTTAAATATTCACTCCGTATATATTCATGTGACAATTTCCCGAATGAGTTATTATTGTAACATATAATTTTCTTTATTTTCAGATTGTGACCATTGTCTAGTCTAAAAATTGTTGAACCAGACTGAAACATGAAACATTTCATGCCAGCAACCGCGATAATAGAAGAAGACTGCATACCGTGATAGTCCAATTTCAATTCCTTTCCTACTTGAAAAATCTCTCAAATTTCGTAACATGCATAGACTTTGAGAAGTATGTCGAATTTATAGAGAAGAAAAATGAACCATTATCATTTAAAAAAATCAAGAACTGACTTTGGAAACAATCAAGCAAACAATAAGATGTCGATGTTGTAGAACCACTCCATAATTCCATAGATATTACGATTAATCTCAATCAATTCCACTATATTGTACAATATACAGTGGAATTTACAAAATCCTCGAGTTACAATGAATTATCATCACATCAATGAAATATGAAGGCTTGGAAATGAATGCTATTCAAGGCATTCATTTAGAAAATATATGATCAATTATTTTGTTATCTGAACAAGAAAATTTGATTGGTTGTATGAGATGCAGTACTAAGTCTACGTATATCAAATTCATCTGATTTATTTCTACAAATGATTCATTTTCTTAATACAGTATATCTTTTTTTCAAAAATACTTCAATCTCAAGCAAGGGATAACGATCAGGAAGCATATATTTTGGAAAAGCTTTAAGAACTGCTTCTATAGTTACATTTTATTGAGTTGAATTTCAAACTTGCCATACTTCTGACTTTCAGACGATTTTATCAACCAAACCACGGTATATACCGTGAACCAAACTATGTATGCTCCCTTTTGCTACAACTTTCAACTCATTCTCAATCTAATTATTCATGAGAAGAAATGAGCCGTCAGTTTTGAAGGTTGAAACCAACATCAAGAAAGGTGGTGTTGGCCACGATAAGCGGTTGTATTGAGGAATACTATCTCACGTATTACTATATTCAGGAATATTAAAGTAGATGCCGAACGATATTACTATATTCTGGAATATTAAAGCAAATGGCCAATTAGAGGCGAACGCATCTGACAAAATAGCAAGCAATTTAGGAGTCAGGTGAAGCTGTTTTGAGCCCTCATCAACAACGCCATCACCATCAACATCAGCATCACAATAAAGGGTGGTTCCCGTTGGGTGCGTACACAGGAAGTATTTCCGGCATTCCAGGACAGGTGCTTGCAGGATGAGACCTTCACTGAGGTCGTACGCATGGGAACACGGACCTTTGCCTACACCCCAATAATACCTTTATTAAAAACTACAGCACAGTTAAAAAAGTCGGCTTCCTCTGTCCCTCTAGGGCTCATTAATTATTAGGTTGGGAACAATTTCGAGAACACAGCAAAGTTGCAAGTCAGCACATTCAAATGGAAAATAAACTTTGGCTAACTGTGTCTTAATGGTTTCAGCTAGCTTCAGAACTGAGACAATCATCAACAGTTTTTTATGAAACTTTTTAGAGAACCCGAGTTCCAACAGTGCCTGCACTTAGTATGACAGATGTATTTTAAAAAAATATACTTTATACTTCTATTTAAAACTCTACTTCTTGATGGCGACTTTTATTAGCTCAGCGACGGTAGCACAAAAGTATATTAAAGTTATTCTTCGATTACTAATGATAAAAAAAAGTCCAACGACTAGATTTTTAGATTAATCTTAGGTTTAAACTTCATACAATAAAAAATTTTTTTTTTTTTACTACTTTGATCAGTCAGCGTTTAGACGTCGAAGAGGTAGCATGTCCGTCAGCGAATATCGCGAACAAGAGTGATCGTGCGGGTGTGCGTGCGATGGCCGCAGCACAATCGCGCGGTGTGTGCCAAATATTTTCATTCAATAGAAAATAGTTTCTAAACAATAGAAATGTCATTCGTCAAACCACCGAAATTCTTGATTCCGGGTTCGAAGAAGAAGAAGAAAAAGTGAATGAAGAAGAAATGGAAACCGGCAGTGTAAACATCGGTCATCCTACGAGGAATCAACGCCTGAAAAGGTTATCGATCCAAATCATTTGAAAACAGCAACCGAGCAAATATTGTATAATAGTTGGAAGGAAGCTGAAGATAAATGTAGGATAATTCAACTTAAGAATCAAGAACGCAACTGGAGCAGCTAAACCAGAGAATATCTCTTCTTGAGAACAAGGAGGAGAATAGAAAGCAGCCTCGTATTCCAGATGGAGATAATCTTCATGAAAAAATGAAAATAAGAATAAGAATTTCTCAACAGATGAAGAAGAGTTAGCTAAGGAGACTGAGTGGATACGTGTGAAGTCCAGAAACACAAAAGAAAAGAAAAATGGATAAGTCACTTTCACCCCTCTACTAACAAAGAACAAGCCAACAACCAATGCGAATCAGGATGCCATGGAGAAGAAGAATAAAGTGGTGCCCCTCCGCCTATCATCGTGGATGGTGTAAACAATTTCAACTCCTTTTGAAAGATTTGAATAGTGTGTCGCCAGCTAATAAAGTAAGAATCAAGCTAGTTAGTAATGAAACATTCAAAATCAACGTTCTAGATGTGGATACGTACAGGAACGTCACAAGGAAATTGGTTGATGCTGGCTACAAATGGCATTCTTACGAGAATAAGCAGTCTCGACCTATCAGGTAATGATAAAGCTACATCATTCATGCAGTCCAGGGTCCATAGCTGATGATTTGGAGAATCAAGGCTACAAGGTCCTGGAGGTGGTGAATAAACTCAAATGGAAGACAAAAGAACCACTGGACATGTTCCTAATATCTTTCAGCGGCGAGGAAGATGTTAAAAAAATATTTGAATTGAAGACTGTCCTCGGATGTAAAGTGGAAGTCGAAACAATAAAGAAAGCTGATAGCACAATGTAAGCGATGAGGCATACGGACACACTCAAAAGTACTGCAATATGGAACCAAGATGTGTGAAATGTGCATTCAACAAATGATTGCAAAAACCCAACGATGCTACACCGAAATGTGTTCATTGTGGAGAGGCTCACCCAATGAGTTACCGAGGTGCACTGTGGCTATTGAACTGCAGAAAATCCGAAATGCAACTCAAAAAATAAGACAAACTCTAAGAGCTCAGTTAGTCAGATTCCAATTATAAAACAAGATGAAAAAAATACCAAGGAGGTAATCTGTTGAAAAATAAAAATACAAAGCAGATTGAAATTAGCATGCTACTTCAAGTAAAAAACATATGCACAAACTGTTGTTGGCAATCATAGTTCTCAACTTGAGAATGTGGAGGAGATATCAATCAGGTGCTAAAACTTATTCTTCAAAAGCTAGATAATCAAGAAAAGATTATTTCCAATCTTTAAACCCGTTTTGAGAAGCTGGAAAATAAACCTTCTAAGCTGTAATGACGAATAACGCTCTTAGAATAATTGAATGGAATTGTAATGGACTCCTCACTCGACAACAAGAACTAGAAGCAGTTTAAATATACAAAATATAGATATTTGTTTAGTTTCTGAAACTCATTTCACTAAACAGTCTTATATGAGAATTAGAGGATATAAGACTTACCATGCCATACATCCCAGTAAGCGAGGTGGAAGTGCTGTTATTATCAAGGATTGTATTCAACACCATGAAGAAATTAAATATGAAACTGAGAGGTACAATTATCGAGTGTAGCTGTTCAAACAAGGAGTTATAAGTTAATTGTGGCTGCTATCTACTGCCCACCTAGGCATTCCATCCGAAAAGAAGAATATATAGCTCTATTTGAAACATTAGGTACAAAATTCATTCTTGGAGGTGATTTTAATGCAAAAAACAGTTGTTGGGGATCACGTTTACCCAAAGGAAGAGAGCTCTATAAAGCGATTAGGGATTATGGATGTGAGGCTATTTCCACGGAAAACCAACTTACTGGCCTTCAGATACGAAAAATTCCAGACCTTATAGATTTTTCTTGATTAAAATGTGGGTTTCAACTACTTGAGTATTGAGGTGTTTCGATCTTGATTCTGATCACAATTCTTCTACAGCTGAGTGAAACCATCATACAGAAACAAAGTGACCGTCCAGAGCTTGTTATGACTGGACATGCTTTCAACAGATGCTAGAAGAAAAAGTAATCCTTGATGTACCATTGAGAAGCAAGGAGCAGGTTGATGAAGAACTGGAAAAATTTGTCATTGACTTGCAACAAGCAGCCTGGTCAAATACGGAAATAACTACCCAGCAGAAGTACGGGAAATGATTGTTGAGAAGATCAAGATCTTCAGAAATCCAATTAATTAAGAATGAATCAATAAATCATTATCTGATTTAACAGGAGATGAGAGCACCGACTATTCACTCTGGAAGGCAGCCATAAGTTGAAGAAACCCATTCATGCATCACCAATCAACACAATCACGACCAAGAAAATGAAGAAGATGTTACTCAGGAGAATCAGAAGTTTCATTCAACAATTGATCAGGTGCACAGGATAGTAAATGTAATAGAAAAATCTTTAGAAGAAAAAAAGTTTGTTCTGCAGCTTTTCTGGATGTGAGTCAAGCTTTTGATAAAGTCTGGCATGAGGGGCTAATTCATAAGCTGAAAAGGTTACGCATTCATATTTAACAGGACGCTACTTCAGAGTTAAACATGAAGATGCATATTCTGGACTCAATGAAATAAAGGCAGGAGTTCCTCAATAAACATTGTTGATGCTCCTTGGTACGTGAGCATAGAGACCTGTAGTACAGTCATCAATAGTGTATTTAATTGAATTTACTTGATGGCGACTTTTATTAGCTCAGCGACGGTAGCACAAAAGTATATTAAAGTTAATCTTCGATTACTAATGATAAGGGCCGGTTTCTCCAACGACTGGATTTTCCTAGATTAATCAGGTTTAAACTTAAAATGTTTTTCTCCAATGCCTTTGCAGCGTAACTGTTTAATCTAATAGTTCACCAATTATTTCGTTTAGTTTAAACTTGACAAGTGAATGTTTGGAGAAACCGGCCCTAAACATTGTTAGTTGGAGATTACGCTTAAACGATCTTTGTCAACTGGGGCTCACATTTTTAGGAGATAATTTCCTGAGAGGTTCAGAGGTATTTGATGACTACTTGTTAGTTATAGATTACGCTTAACTGACCTATGAGCAACTGCGGCTCACACTTTTATAAAATCATTTCCTGAGAGATTGGAAGTTATTTGATGAACAGTTTTAGTTGAGATTCTTATACTATACGTGGGACAAGATTTTTGAAAAATTGAGAAAAAAGGGAGGTCTCTATGATTGCAGATTTGAACTGATCTTTGAGCAACTAGGGCTAAGACTTCATTTCCTGAGAGGTTCTTAGGTATTTTATGACCACTGCTAGTTGAGTCAACTTCAGTTGATTTTTCTCAGCGACAGTTCTTCATATTAAACGTGATACAATATTTTTGTGAAATTGAAAAGAGGAGTAGGTGTCTTACCTGAGGTGGACATTCTGGAGATGAGTTCCTCCAGATCGGGATGCAGGTGCCTCTCCTCCTCTTCGTCCATTCCGAAGTCGAGGGCTCGAAATACCAGGTAGCCCAACGATAGGATGACCTGCAACACACAATACGCCACTTATTTAGCAAAATTATTCTCAATATTTGAATTATTCTGCTGTACGCCTAACCTGAAAAGTGTATTGAAGTGACCCCTCGTATGTGATGAGTGAACTACTTCGTGAACTAGTGATTTCTCGCAAGTGATGCAAGAGAGCACGTAAGTGTTTCTTTAATACTGACAGAGTCTTGCCATGACTTGTGGTACCTCGTAAGTTGATTGACTAAAATTATCAACTTATACCATGTTGATGGACAAAATAAACAAGCAGTGATTGTATGTACTTTCTCATAGAAGTTGAAAACAGTTTCTCTACCTCTAATTCTACTATTGAAACCCCGGCTTGGATAATAGTGGAAGAATTCTTACACTTTGAAGATTGTGAAAATATATAATAATTGTATAATAAGGATTGTGTAATCCAGGTTCCTGTCAGTTGTCAGTCCAGGTGCCTTAGCAGAATGAACAAGCTATACTGAGCTGAATTATGATAACAATAACAGAAAATTCGTCAATCACAGCAATACTCAGAACCATTCCCCAATAAATACAAGCAATAAATAATAAAATATCCAACGGAAACCATAATAGGAGGTAATAAATCTCCAAAAAACTCTGACCACGGCCTTGGAGATGCTGAATCTCCAGCTGTGATCTGACGTCGTTATCTTTATTTTTTCGACATTTCTGTTTCTCTCCAGTGAGTTGTTTATTTTTCTCCAGTTGGCATGGAAGTAAATATCAAGGCTCGGTCACGTAGCTGGAGCTGGAGTGAGAGCACGCTCGATTATTTTCCCACAAGAGCAAAAGAAGCGAACTTGAGCCAACGATGAGGCAATCGTTTCCGATTCTCCTAGTCCCATCAAAAAGTGTCTCGATCACTGCGAAGGTTCTTTCGGTCGCAACACGACAGCTATGTGTTGCAATAAACATGAACCTTTCAGCTTAACAATAAATCAATACAATGTACTTTCTCCTGAAGAAAAAATGTTATTTTACCAATTACTTGTGAGAGTAAACTTACACCAATTAATAATTGAGGATGATAATGATGATAAGGATATAATGATAATTATTTATGATAATGATTATGATGATAACGATGGTTGATGATTTAAGGATGTTGGTAAGCGTGGATTGATTACCTTAAGTGGAAGGATGACCACAACATAGCCTATAGCCAAAGTAAACCCTCTATAAACGTTTTGTATAGATGATAATAATTATAATTCATTATTCATTTCAATAATCTATTATGATTTCAAACTAGAATGCTCAATTCATCTTTCTGAGAGCTTTCATAGAAGGAAGAATTTATCTTGCTTGTGAATTCCTAAAACTTGATGACTAGTCTTAATTAAAATTTGGAAAAATATTGAAATACGGTAATCATGAAAACAGACGGGGAAGACGAGCCGAATGAAAGAATAAGAGGTGTGAGAAATACGATTTGTGAGATGTGATTCTCAATTGAAAGTTCAAAATGTGTCAAGAAAAAGGTTTTGGAAGAGATGGATGATTATACTCTAACTATACTATAAAAAAATAGAATAGTACTTTTTATATTATAGTATAGAATAGTTTAGTATAATATATAGAGTATTATACATAGAATATTATAGTTATAATACAGTACCATAGAATCTCTATAAGAACGATATATAGTGATGTAGATATATGTAAGATAGGAGAGTTCTTGAAACCCGCCTTTCAATCATTATTCAGCTACTTTTCATTTATTACTCCATTTCGTCAGTCTTCATTCTTTTTGCTATTTAAAAGAGCTATTTATTTCAATGGACTAAAAGAACTACCACATCCATTCATGTTATTGGCTCATGTCATTCCTGACTACAATACAAATGATAGAAACTGCAATGTAACTCTCGATGATTTGCATATTGCTCGAGTGTATACAGCTAGTTGTATTCAATTTAAATTGTGTAATGTACCTTCAACTAATATACTTTCGTAAACAATGTCTCTCGGTCCAAGACATGTGAAGGAGTTGGATTCCAACAACCTCCTGAGATCAATGTAACTGAAGTAACAGTTCCTCGTGAATAATAAATCTTTTGAAATTCAAATGTCTGTGACAGTTCTCTCAAGAGCTTCGAATGTATAGGACTTGACAAAGCATTCTTGATCGAAAGCTAGCGTGCATAAATTTAATGGGTCTCAACGGAATACTTATTGAACACTTCTCTACGATTTGCAGTCGCCTCTCCCATTCCAATTGACTAAACGTTGAAACTATTATGGAAATGTCTCAAAAAGTGAAACCTGTTTTGGAAATCTGACGTTTTTAGGAAGCGAAAAAATGAATATTTCTGAAATTTTCAATACTTTACATTCTGAATAGATTATGTGAACAGTCCTTCAAGGTCTGGGAATCATTTGGATCTTCCCAAATCCAAATGTTTGCCTCTTTCAATACTACCTACCGGTAAAACGGGTATACTTTGTGACTGGCAGATAACATTGTGACACAATAGCTTCCTACAATATATTTGTATTTCCCGGCTGCTAATCAGCTCACAGTGCTGGAGAATATGTAAAAAAAATACAAAAATATTGTAGGAAGCTAAAAATACAAAAATATTGAACATAAAACATGTGTCACAATGTTATCTACCAGTCACAAAGTATACCCGTTTTACGGTACCTAGAGCTGATAAAATTTAGTGTACTCGTAGAAAGGATTCTCAAGTCCTAAATTGGCCTAGCAAAGGATATTTTCATCAAGTTTCAGCTATACTAATAAAATCGAATAAAACTAGTTGTCCCTCGGCCTGGTGCTCAAGAACCATTTCAGTATCACTGAAATTTAGTTTGCAGTAGCGAGGTAATGCTAAGGCGTCAGACTGATTAAGTTATGCATGTCACCACTGGGCACAGCTGACTCTCTTGTTTTGTTTACATTTCTTATTCTATCAAAACTACGGCCACTAATTACCTATTTATACGTTTTTTACTGTTCCTGAATAATTTTTAAAGTAGTCGTCATATCTACATGATGAATCACCGTAACACTGATAAAACGTAATCTAAGGTTTGCATCGGACTCAAAAAAAAAAAAAGTCCGATGTCCGAACAGCTGACCATTTGATTCCATGTCAGCATCACTGAATCAAATGGTCAGCTGTTCGGACATCGGACTCTCTGACAAAAACGTTTCTAGTGAGTGGTTCTTGAGCACCAGGCCAAGGGACAACTAGTTTTATTCGAACTATAGTGGGATTTCATGGATTAAAAGCTTATTCGTATGCATAAGTTATAAATTGAAAATAGAGTATTTTTTTCATTGATTAGTACACACCCAAATATATAATTTATAAAATGTTCTTATGTTGTAGGGTGGTAATTAGTACCATCCTTGAAGAAGGAATGAAGAAGGGATGTTCTCAAAACCTTTCTCGGCTCATATGCAATGATGAAGGAAATCAATAGAGAACTGATAAGGTAGACTGTCATACATTAAATACTAAGAGTATACGTGTTTGATGAATGACATGAAAACTTCATTTTTTATGGTCCCTATCATTAACGCATTCCTGTCAACTTAACCACGACCGTTGCACGTTTCTCACATATTTCCATGTTTAGCACATCTTAAAATTGTCAAATTAGGCTGTATTCCACATCGTTTCCCAGGTATATTTCATTTGAGACCACCTCAATGGCTAGACATAAACCTAGTCTCAACAATGACTAGAAGACAACATGAGCTTTAAATAATTTATGCGTGTTCGTGCAACCGCATTTAGAGAAGTACTGCACGTTGAGAGTCGCCATAAAAACGCGCGTGGCCACAAAACGCCTAAAACGGACCTGGCAACGAAGAAAGTAGATCGTAATTTTACGTCTAATTTATAGGAAAGACATGTCGTTTGGAGAAAGGCTGGGGACGTAAATGGTGCTGGTCCATAATAACACGGCTAGGCGAATCCATAACTTTTTGCTTGCTCCTTCTATTATCGAAATGCTTGACCTTTCAGGAGACGCAGCATAATACTGAAGGTGGATGAGGCAATTTCTCTATGAAAACCAGCAATGTATGGTTGACCTATTTTCAAAGAGGTTCCAAGTAAAGCCAAACAGATAAGTTCGAGCAACCAATAAGGTCCAAACTTATTACGTCCTGGTCACTAAGCTGGCGCCAAATATCAATGTACAATACTGTACTTTAATAACTGATCTTTAACGGTTGTGTCATACTGTTTATATATTGATTTATATCTGGTTTCAACGAATGATTCGGCTTTCTGACAAACCCAATAGATACATAGAAAAAGCCATAAATATTGCTCCAGCAAATATTGACAGATTTTTCAGTTCTAACTCTGCCTATTATTGTAGGATTTCTTATTTCATCACATTTGAATTATCGCTTCAAAAAGTTTGGCGGATGCTGCAGTGAATTCACATCAGAAAACAAATTGTTAGTAGCTTTATGATTATAATTGAAAATCTATGCTTATCTATTCTTATCTCTGCATAATAAGTCAGATGGGGTTATGAGTCAGATGGTTAGGCTACTCATACAGAAGTACAAGTACATAAAGTAAGTTGTAATCCAGAAGTGCACTGGAATAGTGAGAAGAAGAGTTTTTGAGAATTTGAAACTGGAAACTGTATAATCGTAAAAACCTGAAGTACACCAGCAGCAATCACAATAGCTTTCGAGCTGGGCTTGTTAGGCGAATCAATAATTACAACGGTGCAAAACAATGGGTAGTCAAAATAGCATTCGCGAAAAATTTAGTTCTCTATGCTGAAGAATGCGGTTTCTTCGGGAGAGAAATTTTTGTGTCAGACAACAATCACTATGACTGACTTCAATGAGGTTAGCATTCAAAATTGAGCTCAGATCATTGCACCCCAACATTGAAATGTGAGCATGGAAATAATAACAGAATGCTAGGTTTTTAATGTAATTTTTGTAGGACTGAAGATCTGAAATAGCCACAATTACTAACTGTAATTGTCAGGATTGCAAAGAAGTAGAAGCTTTCTAAGAGTACGTGCGTGCCTTGTGACCAGGGTTAGTGCAGTAATAAACATGGAGAATTATTACTTGCTAAAATTGGCAGTCCTATCTCTCCCATCATACGAGTATAAAATCTACGAAGATGAGTAATTCAGCCTACTTCTCAAAAACTCATCTAGACTTTTTCAATGATCCAAAAAATAGAAATTCCTGCACGTTTACAAAGGTAAGCCTACTTGTAGTCGTAGGCTATTTTATTGCTGCTAAAATATAACCATGAATCACACTCCTATTCACTTCCCCTGTACATTATAAACTCTCTTTTATAAATAATATAAATTGGAAGAAATGTAAATTCATTGATAAGAAACGCACATGAAAGTAGATAATTATGTGAATAGCAGATGTAGTGAACTGTGAACTGAACTATCTTCAGGGATGTTACTATCAGAGTCAATAATTATACTTCTTATTTACAATCCTTTCTATAAATCAATTCTACTTTTTATTAATAGAATAAAATTAATAGAATTGTCTGTGATATTATGTCTGTCCACACAGATAATGTCTATTTCAAAGGATAGCAATGAGCAATGTGTCCTACTCTTCATAGTTTGGGAAAAACTCCAAATTCTATGGAAGTTTCTATTGAAAGGTCTGTTAAATAATATATTTTATATATAAAAATTTATTGGAAAATTCTATTGATTTATTGAAAATTTTCAAAGAGAAAACTCAAAATTACAATGAAACAAAATACGGAGGAAACACATATCCTCCGTTCAGGAGATTGAGGAAATACATCATCACAATATGCACCAAATCAATTTGACTGAGTAAGTAGACATATAATCAGATTCATTCCTTTGCCATCGTACTCTACGGTCATCAGCAACGTCAAGAAATAACATCTCTCTATCTATCTATCTAATGCCAAGCGTCAAATTAGATGAATCTGATTATACTTTCCATAATTTCTGATTCTGACAAGATATAACTTGAAGCACAATAAACAGTTTTTAAAATCTCTTTTATTGTCTACTAGTCTACTCGCTCTAATTCTCAACCCTTGCAAATGAATTTTTCATAAATCAGAGTCTTTCAATAACGTGAACTATCGTCCAATATCAGTACGTTATGATGATGGCTTCAATATAAATATTACACCAAGAAAAACTTCACAAGCTGAAGGAGATGATAACAAAAAAAGAGAGACCATATTTGAACTTGACATTGAAAGTTTCACAAGAAATAACAACAATAATATTTTTGTGAGGATAGTTTTGTGGGAATTATGATGATGATGATGATCTATTCCTGTCGGTCATGTTTCACAAACTAGAATGAATTATTTCAAATTCGATGTGTTGCTAATGGATATGATCACGCGAAAGGTCTCTAATAGCTGTTTTGTCTTATATTTACTGGATATAGTATGGCTCGGACACTATCTCTAGATACAGTTTTTTTTCAGAACCTCAACTATTAGAGCTAAGGCACTAAATACAGTTTCTTCAGAGCAGTATAGCTATTCAACAATGCAAAAGATAGCTAATAGGAGTTTTGAATCATCGCAAGTGAATATAAAAATATAGGTATACAGCTTGAATCAAGCTGACACATATATCAATCAAGGTCATCACTAAAATTTAGGTATTCTTCGAGGGCCATACCTATTAGAAGTAGCACGAACTTGAATTTTCTCTTTCTTTTCAAGGCACCTTTCTATTTTTCTGGAGAAATCACGAAGATCATCACATTGAAAGCGCAATGAGAGTTTTGAACGGCACATAAAGCCGAAATGAAGCCGAGAGGTAAAAATCCGTCGGCTTTAGAAAGGGAGGGGGGAGGGGGGGGCAGATGAATGAGACTGTAATCTATAGATGAAAATAGCGAAGGTGCATTTGGACTCGGTGGGTAATTTGCTCTCTCAAGACCAAGCAGAAAGATTCGCAAAAGTCACTGATCGATCAGTAAAGACGAAAGTTATTGGGGTTAGACACGAAATTTGCCTCAGGATACGTTTTCCACAAGAAAGCCACCGACACTGTTGGTATACTTGTGCCATCAACCCTTATCAAGACATCCTGCCTGTCTGCCTTTCACAGCTGTCTTTGCAGATGAATGATAAGAAACGTCTTCATGGAATAAATAAACAAACACCGTTAAATAACCTCTGGCTACTAACTTTGTTAGTCATCACAAAACAACATTCTCGGAACATTTAGGAACACCTTTTCTTCACAACACCAGGTTAGGGCTAGGACTAGATAGATCTTTGCCAGTGAATATCAAAACTTTATGGACAAAATTTTAACATAAATATAGTACTATTTCATGCTCTAAATTTTTCGTTCAAAATTCAATAATAATTTTCCTGAATATTTATGTTAAATTGTGAGTGATATGTTTTATATACTTTAAAAATTTCATATATAAAAGATTATAATATATGAACAGTTCCGTGATATAGTCAATGAGAAACAAAGAAAGATTGTAGTCAATAGTAAAAGATAGTAACAGCACAACTGATAGTAATATATTGATTTCTTCGTTCATATTGGAATAAGCTATTATTCGTACTCTACTTCGTACATATTGAATATAAATTATTTACTATAAAAAAATATAAATAATTGCAATGTAGAAGATTCTCATTATACTCAGGAGAAACATCAATGGAATTATGTATGAATCGGTAGTGATCAAAAGAAGCAATAAAATAGATGTTCTTGATAGAAATTAAAATGAAAGTTGGTTCATCTATTAATTTCTTCGTTTGTATGTAAGAAAATCATGCTGTCAATTCCAAAAACAAAAATCAGCCAAAGAATAGTGACAAATCTCATAGTTACAATGAATCTTGTCAAACAAGTAGCAATTAGGATGTATTAATTCGGTTAATTTTTCAGTAAATAAGTGTTTTATTTGAAGAGTAGATTGTGAACTTATTGAGTAATGCAAGAACAGTTCCAAAGAGGCACTGATTCAAATCAGCCATTAACTACCAGCCAATCAGATGGGAGGTGGGAGAATACTGTAAGACCGCCTCAAAATTTATCTAGCAATTTGATTGGTCGTCGTCCACTCACCAATTGGCCACGCCTCCAGCCAATCATCAGCCAGCAATGGCCTCCCAAATTCGCCTAGTTGGTTACCGGATTTGCCGTTAGATGGCATTGGATACCATTTTGTATTCCATACGTTTAAACTACAATGTCTGTGAGTTGCTATTCATTCATCTTCCATTTTTTGTTTTGGAAAATCTTCAACACTTGGTTAACTCCAACATATGTTGTGAATTTCTAATTTCTCCCATTTATTACTGGTGATTTACTCCCATTCATTTTCATTTTCAACATTCACTTCCAATTTTCCATTAATACCCATCAAATGTTTCCTTGAGTTACCTCTTTAATTATAAATTTAGATAGATATATAGAATATAGATTACATTGAGTAATGAATAGTTTGACTTAATTGACATTTTATAGCTTCAGCCTTATTGATTGATTCGTTCAGTATATTTTCATCACTCTTCAAATATTCTGCAAATAATTAGTTGTTTTTTAGGTTTTACGGTTTGAAATGTTCATTTAGAAGGTACATGTACCTTTCAATAAGTTACCTAGTACGATTATTTTTGACATAATACAATCATTGAATCATTTACTCTGGAATGCTTATATATTTATCAATTTGAATTATTACAATCAAGTAATTGATCAACAGGATAGGCATTCGCCTAGAACTATTCAAATTAAAAATCTTGCATTCATTTAAAAGAGCGATGTTAATTATTTTTATTATAATGTTGAAATTTCCCTGTAAAAATGTCAAAAACTATTCATTCGTTACAATATCAAAGTTATTATTGAAAATGTTTAGCCTAGTTTCTTCCGTAAGGCTCTCCTTCGATTTGTTATGTTATCTTTTTATGCAAACAAGGCCAGCATGATAATTATGATTATTGAGAGACATCAATATCCTGCTGTTACCGATAACGAAGAAGAGGGAAAGGAATTTATTGTAGAACTGGGTGTAACAGAAATAAATCAGAAAACGAATTACTTGTCAAGAGCATTCCGTATAAGGAACTGCCGTGGGCATAAACGAACTGGTAGTTGCGTTCTTTTTTCTTTTTCTGTGAAACTGATACAATAGTACAGAGCTGTGATGAAAAGGAGAGTGTTGGGATTGCGCCGTGACGGAAACAGACCGCAACCCGTAACACGGTGTCACTTGCTGCTTGTACTCACTCCTATATACAGTAATCTACATATAGTACTCTTTTAACTATAAGATACCTACACATACATGTTGTATGGTTTTCTATTATAAACTCCGAAGATTATCACTGGATGAAGAGCATGTTTCAGAGTTTATCATAATCACAGATAATTCTGACATTTTCTGTGTCACAGCACAACGCAGATTTTCAACACGGCGAACGCACATCGTGTTGTTAGTCCGCAGTTGAATTGATAGTAACGATATAGTATTAATTGTGTAGGATGGTATAAGATGCAACTATGTGAGATACTGTGATTAAACGTGACTAATCTCGTCTTGTCTTGTCTTGACTAACCGGTGTACGCCTAGCCTAATGGTTGGTTAGTAGTTAGTGATTGCTGTACCCATTTCTCAGACACTGAACAAATGAATATAAATACTACTCATACTAATCATACTGTATTATGATTCATAGGAAATTTTGCTAGTGCTATTCTCTCATCTGTGAATAAAAATTGATTGTAAATAATGATTCTCAAAATAAATAGTTTCATTGCCATCAATTTAATAATTTTAATGACTACAAAGTAGTAACTGAACGAGAGAATTTCCATTGTTTGTGTAAGAAAAATCTCAATTTTGTTATTTGTTTGGGTTGGAAGAGACACTCAAACTGAATTAGAATACAAGTAACGTGAAAGTAAAAAGCATGATCTCATACAAATGATCGATACTGCAATAGGATAACAAACATCGAATCTATCCTTCTCTACTCAACATTATGCAACTCTCTTTCATTATACACTCTACAGCAACATTATGAATTGAATTCGATTTTTTAGATTTTTTGGGGATAAAAATTCAAAATCTGGATCCTGCATTCTTCAGTCTTCTTCCTTTCATATTTATCTTCTAGTACGAACTACTTGATTAATGGTCAATGATCATTACCCTCTGCTGATTCAGTCAAGTTGATGTGAAACTGGCAACCAGCTGGTAGGCCCAAGCCCACATAGGGCTGTTGAGCCATTGACAAACAAACAAACGAACTACTTGATTTGTGTGCCAGAGAAAGTTGCCATTTCCTTGTCCCTATAATGAGATCACATCCACATGTGTCATTAGGACACACGCTCTCTCATTTAGAACAACCCATCTGCAATAAAACTCTTAACAACAATCGCAAAGTGTGCCTCAGCAGCTTTATTGGCACTCATTTCTCACACATATCCAGAATGGAAAGTCATTGAAAACAATGAGTTTCAGTACAAGAAATTGCGCGCGCGATATGTCAAATGTAGACTGGAGAAATATGATGAGCTCTGACTGCGAACGGAGGTGAGAAAAGAGAAGACAACAGAGAGAAAAAACTAAGGAGAAGACAACATGAAAGGTGAGAAAAAATCCAAGAACTAAGGTGAAGGTCGGGCAAGAGCATGTTCGCTAGAGGAAACTACGACAAGGAGAGCGAAATTCGTTCAAAGCTGTGGAAGCTGAAGAAATCAGAGCGTGTGACTGGCGCGTAAACAGAGAAGGACGTTTGCAAGGCGTGCTTTGAGCTGACTGTCAAATTCCCATGCTCCCTCAACAACAATAATGACTGACAAGTTGTGATACCTGCTTGAAGTTAAGATCTCAATTAAGAGTTCAACGCTTAGCTCTCAATTTTTATTTTTTATTTATAAATATTCATTTTTCACACACAAGGACCTGAAAACTTGAATCAATTCTTCTTCAGTGATAAATAACTTATTAAAACACACACTTTGCTCAGAAATGTTGTGGAACTTCTCCATATTAGGTAAATGAATAAAAACAAATTTTGTCTATTCCACAGTATTTATTAATTAAAAAACCAAACTTAAGTTTCAATGCTCATGGCATCATCTTCAGTGGTTGAGCCTAAAACCACTGAAGATGATGCCATGAGCATTGAAACTTAAGTTTGGTTTTTTAATTAATAAATACTGTGGAATAGACAAAATTTGTTTTTATTCATTTACCTAAAATAACTTATTTCTTTTGTGTCTGGAATAACCATAACGAAATATATTTTTCCCAAAGTTGGCCTTAGAGAAGGTTAATCGCTGAGAGTGTGCAATAATTTTCTAAATTAATATAGTTTATAGTAGACCTACAGTATATTTTTACTCCGGGACAGGTATTTTTGTGTTGTTTTGATAATTTTGCCGAATTACACTCTCCACTCCATACTAACTTGCTGTAATAACCCCCATTGCAAAGTTCTGATTAGCATCTATGAAAAAAGTAGCAAGATTACTAGACAAATGTAACGTCTATGTCTATTGGAAAAGTAATCTGTTCATGGACTACCTTATGTAACTAAAAACCGCCAGTTATTTTCGTTTTAAGCTCTGTAATTGAATCGAGAAGTACATCATGAAAACCTTCGAATTTTTATTTTTAGAGATAATGTCGCTTATGAATTGTTTTTAGGATATATTGATAAGGATATAAGATTAATATCTTGAATATTATTTCTAGTGCTGGTTCTTCAAGATTTCTAGGAAGGCAACCGTGGCGAAGCGTGGTATACTTATTTGGTCATCGCCGGGTATATTTCCTATAGGAAATATACATACCCAGCGATGACCAAATAAGTATACCACGCTTCGCCACTAGAAGGCGAAGTTTCTTTTGAAAATAGATGATGAAAAATGCAACAAATGTTCCAAAAGACATAATTTGAAAACGGGATTGGATTTTTTCAGTAGTTCTGTATAAAACTTTATTAACCTACCTCCTTTCTTATTCCATCATGCATTATCCATCTCTCTCTAAATATTCATGCACGTGAGCGCATGTAAGTAAAAGTCACGCCCACATAAAAGACAAGTTTTCGAGTGAGGTCGGTTTGCATGTGACTAGGTTAGAGTGACCTGCAGGTTCCACTTTTTATTTCATTTGATCTCGAATGACTTCAGATCTAGATCTCGTATGACGATTCATCACAGTCGAAAATAACTTGAAAGATGTCCATCTGAACAAGAAAAATCTTCTCAATGATCAGTTATGAGGATTGTAAGAATGTAACAAAAGTACAGAAATTTGGTACAGTACTCACTTTTATTATTGAATAAAATTACAGTAATTTTATTACAAACAGAAAATTCAAAACTTATTCATGACCAAAATATAGAAAAAATATACTTCGCAGCTGGTTTTATACCCTTCTAATTCTATTTTTTCAATCATCTCAGTCATCGCCTAAATACAAACACTTCAAGATTACTTTTGATGTGTTTTGAGAAGAAATTACTGTGATGAGGCCATTGAAATATCAAATTTTCGAAGGAGCTATAAATCTACAGCTAGTCTCAACCAGAGGTAATTCAGCGTAATTCCCTCGTTTTCTGTGGTCTCAACAAGCACCAAACTTTGAAAATCGTACCAGTACAGTACTTTTATTACAGGCAGACACTTGACGTTCAATCAAACACGCAGTCTTACAACTCAAGTTGAGACACTTACCAAGCGTCTTGAAACTTCTCAGTAATAGTTCTGTAATAACATTAAAGTACAATCCAGTTTTTTCCACTTTCACAATAATTAACAGCTGCGAACAATATTATCACCATGTTGGAATTGGGCCTGACAAGGTAATGAGACTGTACACTTTTCCTATGAGATAAACCTATAATCAACAACAGGTTCTGTTTGAAGACGTTCGGATAAGTTCACGATTAGGTTTAACCCTTCGAAAACTTGTTCTTCACGAGAATTACCACTCTGTCATGGTAAAAGATGGACTGGAATCTATTTTTAGATTCTCATGAGATTCAGAAAATTATTCAATCGATTATCAGACAGAAGCATAAACATTTTCATGGCTATGGACGGATGAGATGGTATCAACCTCAGTGACTTTAAAATACTCTAGAGTACTATCATAACTTAATAAAAACCAATATATCTAAGGCTAAGGTCACACTACTAAGAGCTATGCTTGGTGCTAAGAGCCAAGTGACTCGCATAGTGAATGATCCTAGTGAACGAACGCATTGCGTACTATTGCAGATGGCCACACTACGGGCGACGTGCATTCTTAAGAATCATTCACTATGCGAGTCACTTGGCTCTTAGCACCAAGCATAGCTCTTAGTAGTGTGGCCTTAGCCTTAGTGTTAAGAAATAGAAGAACATAAGAGTTATTTTGGAATAAATTAAGAATTACAAATGGTATAAAATTGTTTATTCTCTATTTATTTAGAAAGGATGCAATGTCCTGCACCTGATGGTTTACAGAAATTTATCATGCACTTGACTGTGACGGGAACTTACCTAGAATTTGTTCGGAAAATTTCACTATAACTCAAAAATTACTTTGAATGCTATGAAAATTCCACTATGATGAACAAAAGATGACAAACTACCTGAGATTTGGATAGTGGATACTGTAATTACTACCAGCAATCATAGCTGCATAAATTAATAATAATTAGCCAATGTGAAGCATCTCCCATTGTGTACCGTTAAAAATAGTCGTGCAATGAACAAAACGGTATCCTACCAACTATCCAGCATCGCATGCATTGCTGTGGCCATAATACGAGAAGAACCGTTGAGAATCTGCAGTAATTATTATATTGAGAATGATCATCTTAGCACGCTTCAACGGACAGCATGAGGATTCAGTACAATATTTCACATGCTCATGATTACATGTGATAGAACCATAGGTGAAGTCAAACATTCTTTATATGTTAAAGTTTCTTGTTGAGTGTGAACAGCTCATAGGCCTGTCATTGTAGTTTCCCATGTTCATGTATTCTTCAAGAGGACATTTAAAAAAGAGGAAATTAAATTCTTTCAAACTAAAATTGAAGTTACTGGTAATTATTCAAAGTTGAATGTGAAGTACATCATAATATGATATTTCTAATAGATTGCCCCTTTATCTGTGTTTCAAATAGTTCAAAAGTGCAATATATATTGCCTTAGCATGAATCCATTTGATGATTTAAAGGAATTTCTTCAGACACTATAAATATATATCTATCTAATCTATCTACATTCACATCCGACTATTTATTGCTATTAACATCTTGCCTCCAGTGACCCCTTAATCTTAGGTATATTTGAACACTACAAATACCCACCATTCTGATACCTACCATAATTACAGAGGCTGTATTATACAAAGACGATATTAAACAGTCTCTGTAGCCACAATATAGTCCACCACTCACTGAGACCATATGAAGTTTCAGTAATAATATCATTAATTCACTAATAGTATCCTCATAGAATAATATCAATCACTCATATCATTGAAATGATTATATTATACTGTAATTCTGTTACAATAAATATGATTATGATCAAAAAGCAGATCTATCTATAAATAACTAGGCCCATATACCAATAACTGTAGAAGTACAGTCTAACCATTACAATTACAATTAAATTATTAAAAGCATTACAAACTAATTATTATTTTTTAATTATTATTTAACTATTTATTTGTTGCTATTAGAAGTTTTCAATACCAACATTGGTTTTCCAACAGTCAAATGATTGTATTTATTGTGGTATCTACTATTTTTTTTATAGTTAAATTATTCATAAGCATAGTGCGAATCAATTTTGCCGTAGTCTAGTCTCTCTAGCTAACTGACATTCAAAAGTAACATGGGGAAATGAATTTGCAATGATTTTAAATGGTGTCTCTAAATCAGGATTGAACTAGGCTACCCCATGCTTCATGACACATTTCAGATCTCAGAAATTCGAAATCTACTGCAGCAATCATAAGTTGCAACTCCACGTTTTTGAAAGGTTTCGTAAGAATTAATAACATCTTTAAGGTGATTGTATATTTGAACGCTTATTAAGCAGCGTGGTGTCGGGGATTTGCTCTAATAAAACATTGTGCAATTGTTATTCGGAGTAGAAAGTTTAACAAATAAGATTTCATAAGTCACGAATAGTTTGGTATCTAAGAGCGCAGACCTATGATGTTCTATGTTCACTTTTGACAGCCATTCGAAAGAACTATACTGTACAATACACGGTTTTCAACTTTATCGCACGATCTAGTCATGCAGTTCGGTCCGCTCTCATAATCCTTGATATCTGATTTTGGACTAATTCGAACCATTTTTCGTTAACAACTACTAAAAACAGATGCAGAGTGATAAGAACCTCTTCACACTTCAGCCATTACGTGCTGCTCCAATTTCTGTAGAGTATATGAATTTGAGATTCGTCCAGTACATTTGTACCGCAATAATTGCACCAAAGAGTAAATGGGAGACAACTAGTTCATTGAATAGTTTGGTTGGGCTTTTGGTTGCTAATCCCATAAAATTTATTTCCGCCCTTTTTTATTGCATGTATTTTTATTTCTTGCTTTCTAAAGACTCTCTACACAGTATAGGTAGTCTAATGTATTGTCAATGTGTCACAAAGTGTTGTGTGTCTCAAATGTCTCTAGTTTTGGGATATGGAGAACCTTCACAGTTTCTACACTTATGAATGTTGTAAATACTGTAAAACTTTGATTTTCAACTTGGCTCTTGCATTCTCACCCTATTATGATCCTTTTTCAAACTTTTTGATCTTGATATGTTTGATCTTAATCTTCGGACTTTAAAAATTATACTGTATATATGATATGTACTAGATATTCCAATTCCGTCAATACTAGAAGGTGACTTCAACTTTTCATTGTATTTATATCAATCTTGTTTTTTTCGACTAATATTCAAGTTTACTGTTTTTTCTGATAACATTCTAATCTAAGTTTAATGTCACTTGAAATTCCAAACCAGAAATCCTCTCAAGAGTGAAAGGAGTTCTTCTACTTGCCGAGAGTCTTTGATTTTTAATCCAGTTTGAATGAGTTGCTAATCGAAAAGTGCTTACATAAGCAAAAAGTGACGCGGAATTAGTGAACCTGTGGGTGAAGATTAACACCGCTCTGATTACCAACCCGGTGAAAAGTTTATTTGTAATGATGTGGACGTTTAACTGTTCATTCAGCCTGTGTGCGGTACAAGATACGAGGATAATTTGCTCGTTATGGTTAATTCACCTTGAAGACGTTGTTTTAAAAGTGCATTACGAGAGTTATCAGCCTTTCACATCTCATTGCTGCTATCTGTCTGAGAAATATTACGTCCCTAATTTTATCGGACGGCATGCTTCTATCGAGAATAATGAGCTAAATCATATCATCAGCCTGAATATATTCCGGACCCATTAACAGAAACCATTCCGCTAAGTGCTCTACATTGTGCAATGGTCAATAGTAATCGATCGTAATCATTTTTGTCGGCGTTTTTAACCGTGTAAGTGATGATGTGAGAAAAATAGATACATCCACCAACAAGCAATAAAGTATAGTATCACTTACAATGTACAACAGTTTCAGAGAACAACTTTAAAAACAATATAATAAATTGACATGTTATGAAATTTTACAATAGTGATCGAGCTTATTTAGCGATCTCAATAAATTATTTAAAAAAATAATAATGCAAGTCACAATTTTGTCGATTATTCCAATAGCTACTGTATCACAGAATAAACTAGTTTTAGTGATGACTGTCTCAGATAATAGAGGCACCTAGTTTACTAGATGAGTATCAGAATGTTTTTTCGAAGGATTTCGTCAAGTTCCGACTTCAGCAATTTATTTACGAATTGGTAAATGGGTCCTTACAATTTTTATGTTCGCAAATACCGAACCATACAACTCGGAGAATGTGTCATTATCTTCCTCCAAAACTCTCGAAAATACAATACTGATACAGAGATTAACTAAGTTTCAAAACATTTGTAAACAGAACTTTACAGTCAACATTAACATATGTGATGTTATCATATAACCCACGTATAAAGGCTTATTTATGCATCATATTCATAGAAAAAGAAACACATGATCTTATCAGTATGTACATCAAATCTTTCAAATATTTATTATTTATTCCTGAATTACATAACAGCCACTCAATTGCAAACAAATAAAAACAAGTTCACTATATCAGGCGTACAGACCGATCGCCTACAAGTTTATCAAAATGATTTTGTCTTGACTATGCGTTTGAAACAGTCTGAAAGACCTTATAAGATTTTTCTGATGATAGGTGCTCCCATTCCTTAGCTTAGCACGTGAAATATGTTCTAAGCTGGTGCAGTAGTAGCCTGAGTAGGAGTGGGCGTTGATAGCTCAATGCACGGTTACGGATAAATAGATTATGAACCATGTGGCCCGGTTTATAGGGCGGCCTTATCACGATATACTGGTTCGTTGTAAATAAGGCCAGCCGACTATAAATTCAATAATGAGCGCGCGCAGATGATTGCAGAAGGTGCGTGATGACGGGTGCAGATAAAACGCAAATTACTACTTGAAGCGTGTCAACGCGTTTTTAATAATACGCAGGCGTTATTAATTGGGAAGCACGTACGTTTCGGAAGTTGGAATCGTTGATTGCATAACAGGATGATACAGCGATGTAGGTTAGTCGCGGGATCTATATTGCATAACGGTATTTGCAGAGGGAGCAACAGGTCGCGTGGAGGTAGAGGTAAATGAGTTACCGGAGGCTTTCTTCGGAACAGAGATCGTGTGATAAGGGAGCCACATCGGGAGGCTGGTGGTAGCCTTGAATGGAACAGTTTCTGTACGTTGTTATCAACTATTCGATAACGGTGCAACAGGGTGAGCACAAACACAAATGAAGTGAGAGATATATAGTTATACTGTCTGTGGTGAACACAAATAGGGAGAGAGATATACATAATAAAGACGTGAATATATACATAATATAACAAATGAAGTGAGAGATATATAGTAATACTGTCTATTGTGAACACAAATAGAGTGAGAGATAATATAGTAATACTGTCGATGGTAAGCACAAATAGAGTGAGAGATATATAGTAATACTGTCTGTGGTGAACACAAATAGAGTGAGAGATAATATAGTTATACTGTGCTGTTTGGAGTAAGAAGAGGTGATGCTTATTGGTGAGGGAGTACAATGATAACGAGTGCCTGAATACTTGTTGGCTGAATCCCGTTATCAGCATCTTTGGGTCAGGTGCACTCTGGGTGCCTCTCCAAGCACCGGTAACCGGCTAACCCACAACCGGTCGTCAGGGAGACCCATTCACAAATAATGCAGCAGACAGGTTCCTATCCGTGGATTCCGACTGTCAAGCGATCGCCGTTATCACACAGACATACCAGCGGCGACCAAAAGTGAATGTCATAGGACACGTTTTTCACTCACTTCCGACTTCTGTGAGAGAATAGCATAGTTTCGGTTTCGGCTGAAAAATCTGGTGCCGATTGGTCGATTGACACTTCTTGTTTTTTCCAAACGAGTATTCTTGATTTCTAGACTGGTCACACCTGCCAGAGTATTAATTTTTTTGGATAGATTGTTGTTTCAGATTTTCCTCACTATAGATTGTTGAGATTTTCTTCCCAATTCTTGATTTCTAGATTCTCGATTTTTTCAGATGAATTTGAGAATAATTGATAACTGAGCTGGGATGGTAAGTTAACCACGAATAGTCTCATTTTTAAGTTTCAGTCAGAAAAGTTTCAAATAGATAAATTGATAGAAAATATTCCTTGTTTTACTCAGAACGCTTTCTCTTGTATCTAGATGCTTAAATTTATATAATTTACCTGGATTATACATTGAAACTTGCAACTGATATTGCAATACTGTGTAATATTGAATAATATAAGCAACCATAGAAAATTCAAATTTTTCATGAATAACCATGGATGAAACTTCAAGTTTTCATCACGAAACACAAATCTAATTCATTTCTTGACTTTTAACCTCCATAAATTAAATTGAACTGGACCTGTAAGTAGATAAAGATAAATTAAATCTTGCACTAACTACTGGTAAAGTTCAATAGAGTACTGCAGTGGTTATTTAGTTGATCATGACAATGTAATAAAAAACCTCGAACGGTTCCTCTCTAAATAAATCCTATTTCTTAGCTCTCTTTCTTATTTTTTTTCTCTTTTAGTTCTCTTTCTCATTTTTTCTCTTCTTCTTCCTCTTCTCTCCTTCTTCCTCTTCTTCTTCTTCTTCTTCTTCTCCTCCTCCTCCTCCTCCTCCTCCTCCTCCTCCTCCTCCTCCTCCTCCTCCTCCTCCTCTTCCTCCTCCTCCTTCTTTCTCATTTTTCTTATTATCACTTCAATAAATAATCGGAAGAATAAAAGTGATCGTTCTTACCAACCCTCCCCCTCCTTCCCAACTGCCACAGTCTATTTTCAAGCGACCATGACCGGGTCATGCAATGCCCAACACTGCTGCCGCAAAATATTATTTTATAATGTACTGTTTAATACCGTTCGAGGATAAACTAGCTTCCACTCTCATTGAGTATTGTCCTGCAATGAAACGACAAGGAAACCAACCGATCTAATCAGCAAACCGTTTCTTCTTCCTTCTCTTCTTCTTCTTCATCTTCTTCTTTACCTTCATCTCCACCACCTCCTCCTCCTTCTACGTCTTCTTCTTCTCCTCCTCCTCCTTTTTCTCTTCCAGCAGTGAATAGAGACCTCATTCCAAATTGAGCAGGTCGGGTTAATTGGTAAGGATTTAAATGGACTCATTCCCTGGCCCGCCTCCTTCTTTGAAACATAATTCATCAAAATGAGGAAACAATTTGAACATAGAGGTCACTGCTATGAGATGACGTTATGATTATTGAACAACAACCGACAAGATAATCAAGGAGGATTTGAACTTGATCTTAAAAATGATCGATTAGACCTTGATTCTTTATAATTTATTATCAAAACATTAGCTACCGGACGTTGGCGAAGATATTATTCCATGAATTGCATAATCTACAGATCTACATAATAATTATCACATTTTTTCCGCAGGAGACATTCAAGTTAGACATTTTTATGATGTATATTTTTAAAAAGAATGAAGTTTTCCTGACAGCACTCATGGAGATCTATGAAGATTAAATAATAATAATTTTAAGAGTGTAATCCAACCTAGAATTTGAAAATGGAATCAAGTAAAATAACACCACCACTACCACGTCTTAAAGCCCATTTCCCAACACAATAATTAAGGTAGCTTGCAATTTTAATTTTTAAAAAATCAATAAAAATTTTAAACAGAAAAATAATTCCGAAATAGACTCACAATTTATGGTAATACCTGACATTCCCACAGTGCATGCAAAAATGTATGTTCTTTGCAAACATCAAGTTCCAAAAAAGACAATAAAAGAACAGTGTTGACAGTATTAGACTACTAACAACTCCACAGAATTTCAACCTGATGTCAACTATTCCCCAACAAAAAAACCCCGAAGGAGGTCTGTTGAAAGCGTCCGTGATGACACAAGTTTCCATTTCAATGGCGACATGAATATGTATAAACACGAACAAGAATATGAGACCGTTGTTTTGGAGACAACTTTTTACATGCATACTATTATCTGGAGAGGATGCTTGATATTACTTTACTCGAATGAAGTTCTAGAAAGTTTGTCAAAAATAATCTAGGCATAGGCCTCTTTATTTGAAAAAGGCCCATTCTTATATTTCTGATAGGAAAGTTTCTCTGAGATATCGCTCCCCAAAAAGCAAAAACACATTCTATAGACTGCCAAATTGCTGTTATGACACTAATAATATTCGTTCTATGGAGGAAATGTGTCTACCGCAGCACATATCCTTTATATGCTGTGTATTAGGCTATATATGTTTAGGCAAGCCAAATTGAAACAGGAAACTTTAAATTTCTCATGAGCTTCACCACAAACAATAGAAAGAAAGTAACTTAGATAAGATACACTGAATAGAACATCTTCTCACAAAGCAAAAATGCGAAACAATACATTTTCCCTCACTAGAATCTAGAGAATCCATCCTAAACTAATAAAAAGATGTGGGTTTAAGCTTTGCTTCTATGGCAATTGTAAATTTGTAATGCTCTGAGAAGGAAATGGAAATTTGTTATGTAATTTTGATGAATTTTTTTTCAGCATGCGGTAACAGTGTCTTAATATATAATGTATAGTTCACACGTATTGACTGCTGGTTATCACTTTTAAATTAAATTAACTGATTTTTACTTAAATTCAAATTAATAGATTTACTAATTACACAAAAATTAAATGCCCTGGCGCCACGTTAAATAAGAGGGAACGACCCTTAAAAAAAAACAATTACCTCGACTAGCTCAAAATGATGCAATAAAATAAAAATAACAAAAAAAACAAAACCTGCAATCAATAACATGTGATCTACACATTACTTTCCCAACTATATGCCATAGCGGGGAGGGAACTCTACGGGAGTAGCTAAATGAAAACTACGTGTTTAAAGCAATGAAGTGTTCCAGTTATATTGAACAAAGTAAAATATTAGTGACACTTTATAATAAACCAAAAAATGAATATTAATGGTTTCTCTAAACAACTATAGATTTAAAACAAACAAAACATATGACTGTGGTTAAGATAAATCTGTGTTTCAGATAATTCATATTTCCTGGTTCTCTATAAATCTCGACTCTATTAAATGATAAAACAAGAGAAATTTTTAAATAATGACATCTTTTAAATTTTCAATAATAAATAATAATTTTAGATAAAATTCAAATTTCAATTAACAATACTGATGGCAAGCAAACAACAACAACAAACATAATTCACATAGAAACAAAAACAAAAACTAACCTTATTATTTCACTTATACACGGAATGGCCATTTATGATCACTTTTGAATTTTCACGCGCACCTTCACTTTTTAGATATATTTACTTCATTTTCTGATGCTGATGGTGATGGAGTGGTGGTGAGGTGGTGGTGGTGGTGGTTGCATTTCAGCCCCTCGGGCTGCGGGCTGTACTCTACTCTCTACTCGTGCATGTTGTCCAGTCTGGGTTTTTCACAAGAGTCTCTACAACGTTGTCTCCCAGCAAGAGTCTCACCCCCTGGCCTTTTGTTTTTACTCCTCAAACTGCCCAGGATGTGCTGCCCCCTGGTTGAAGGAATTTGGTTTGGGCAGCTCTCCCCTAACTGTGGCGAATTATCCCAATTGTCACCTCCTGCTGCTTTGTTCCAACTTCCACCCCTCTTTGCCATAGCCATGACAATTTGCTGGTTTTTGGGGCTGGAAGTTGAAACTTTTGCTGCCTTGAAACTGAAGTTTTGTGGAGGCGACGCTTGTAGTTGTCACAAAATCCCCCATCACATGTTGATGTAATGTATGGAGACAACATGGCCAAGAGATGTGACCACTTGCTGAGTGTGGCACCTCGCTGTGGATCTGTCGGAATTCATCTGTTGCACCTCACCATCCATTCACGTGTAGGATTTCCTCTATTAATGGATGGTTGATATTTTCACTTGATGTGTACTTTCACCTGATAACCTATTAAAACCTGTTGTTGCTTGCTTGCCACAAATAATACAAACAATAATTCAGCTTACTTACTACTACAACTTACTGACAATCTGCAGACTGGATACGCCTTTTAGTCTCAACCAAAATTACTCTTTGAATGGCTTGAGCTCATGAACATTGTATGTTCCAATGAACAATCCATCATCATTTATTACCTCATAAGCATTACCACCCTTACATTTACTAATCTTGTATGGTCCTACATATAATAAAAGTAATTTTTTCATAATACCCATACTACTATTTGCTGGCATGTGATTTTTCACTAACACTTTGTCTCCTATTTCAAACTCGGTACTTTTCTTAACATTTTTATCATGCCTGTTCTTTCGTTCATCTGCCTTCCTCACTAACCTCATCTTCACCCTTTCTTCAACTGTTCCTGCTTCTATTTCTGCACAGAATAATCCAAGGGTTTTTCCTGGTGGACCCATAACTAATGGTTCTGTCACCTCTTTACCATCATACCTAAAACTGACTGAATTCTCACAGATGTTAATCCTTGCTTGTAGCCTCCTCAGTGAGTCCATTCCATACAATACATCCGCATTCAAACCTTCCACTACTAAACAACTCACTGGAATCATCTGTCCATTACTAAATATAGTCTGTAGCACCACTTGTTTATTTATTCTCCTACTTCGAACCCCTGTTACACCTACAATGTTCACTTCCTTTGCAGGTAACAGTTCAATTCCTTGATTTCCACTTTCTTGCAGTTTACTCAACACTTCTTTATTGATGACACTCACCTCACTTCCAGTATCAATAACAATCCTAACTTCTTGACCTCCTATTTTAACCTTGACTTCCGCCATTTTACAATTTTGCACCTTTACCTGCAATTGTTTATTTTTTCCATGGCTGGGTTCTACCAGATCCTCTCTAATATATTTCAATCTGCAATTATTCACCTGAACTTCGACTGGATCATTTGTATGTTGTGGATTTTTCTTATAATTATTTTCTGGTTTGTACCCATTATTATAGGGCAGAGCACCTGGGTACCTTAGTTCTTGGCTCCGCCCTTGGCGTTTCCCAGGTTTTCCTTTTTGTCTTCTTTTCTTCTGTCATTTTTCTCCTCTTCTGAGCCTTGGTCATTTCCTTGAAACCTTGGTTGGTTGTAGTTGTTATTCCAACGATCTCCTCTTCCTCTTCCATTGTTCCAGTATCCATTGTTATTATTCCAACCTCGACCATTTCTAAAATAGTTTTCCCTATCAGTCCTATTTCCATGGTAGTTTTCCTCATTTCTCTGAGCCACCTCTTGCTTTTCTTCTTGTTTTTCCTCTCTACATTCACTCTTTCCACCTTTCTTATTGGATGATTTATTACTCTCTTCCCCATCAAAACTCACCAACAGCTCTACAAATCCAGACAATGTTTTTAGTGTTGTGACTCTTACTATCACCTCTGGGTAGTGTTTGGAAATCATCCCTATAAACTCTTCTTCAGACATCATTTCCCCAAGACTTTGAGCCATCGCTTGCATTTTAAGAAAATACTGAACTCGAGTTTCTCCTCCTGCTCCAGTATATTTTCCTTCAAACAATTTCTTCTTTATTGCATTCCTAACACTAGAATTCCAGAATATTGCCTTGAAACTGGCCTCCATCTCTTCCAAGTTTCTCATGCCATCTGCACACCCACTCCACCAATTTTCTGCCTGGCCTGTAAAACAGCCTGCCAATTCCTCTTTCACATTCTCCCAATCTTCCATATTCAATCTCTGGTCTTTTATGTATTTCTTAATTTTTCTCAATGACTCCAAAGGATTCTTCTCAGTTCCATTGATCTTTGGTCTATTTACTACTCCTCCATTTATCACCATTACCTGTCCAGTCCCTGCCTTTCTTTCTACTTGTTCAAACTTTTTTGTACATTGCCCTTCTAATTCTTCCACCATCTGCTTTACCCGAGATACTTCACTCTCCATTCTGTTTTTACTAGATTTAATTTCGTTTCTGATACTCTTGTCCCATTGCTCAACTTTCTTTTCTACCAATTCTTCCAATTTTTCATCTGATTTCTTCATAGCCTCTTGTGCTTCCATCACCATAGTATCTACCTGCCGAACGATTCTTCTCTGACTCTCCTCCAAACTCTTCCTAATTGTCTCCACCTGTCTGCTCACTCTCTCCTCCACCGCTGCTAATGTTTCACCTACTTTGTCGTCTACTCTATCCTCCAAGTGCGTTATCCAACCTTGCATTCTATCATCCAAATTCTTACCAATTCTCTCTTCCATAGTATCCATTCGCTGCTCCATATTATCCATTCGCTTATCCATCTTCTCTGTCATCCTCTTTATTTCTAGTAACAATGCAATACTCGAGTCTTTTCCAAATATACCTTCTCTCTCCTCTTTTTGTTCGGCATTCTCAATTATTTTTCGGAATTCACCTGCTTTACTTCCACTACTTTCCTCACTTGTCCCGTTATTTGTAGTAAATCCAGAGAAACCAGATGCTGGCTCACTGTCACTCTCTTCCTCATTCAAACTCCTCTCTTCACTATGCTCAACCCTCATCATGCACTCTTTCTGGTTACGAGTTCTCACACCCTGATTGTCAGCCATTTTAGTATTCTTTATATTCTCTATAATTCACTTTTTCTCTTTAAAAATGTTAACAGCCCTACAACCTTCAAGGCTTGAAATACAGCCTCACCAATCCTACCTACACACCACATAAAAAAAAAAATGAATGAAAATAAATCCCAACTAATTCACCATCGCGCGCATCCTACCCTAGATTCTCCCCCATCAAACTCATGACCTATAATAAAAATGAATGAAACGAAGTTTACTACCTCCTAACTAATAATAAGGTTCCCTCATATTCTAAATTAAAAAATAAAATATTATTCATATTTTAATGCTTATTTATATTACGTTTGAGAAAAAATCTATTTCAACAAATGCCATATTCTATATAAAAAAAACTCATCTACGAAACTCAAAAGACTTGCCTTCAAAGATAAGACTCTTCTTAACAATATCAGAAACATCGGGTTTCTCTTTTCAAAACGGTGCCAAAAGGCTCACCCCTCCTAGCATAACTACTCTAACAATGCACGGGTAACAGCTGATCGCTCCCCCATCGGCCGAGCAACCACTTTGATTGACAGGTTGTAAACAAACACACCTTCCACTTTCACTTTCTACCTAACCGTGACCTGACTCATGTTTACCCCAAAATAGCAAAATCTACCTGCTCGTGCAAACTATCCTACCATTACTGACTTTCACTTATTAAAATAACCCTGATCAATCTGAAGCATGAGAGAACCTATCATAACAAATAAATTAATCCTACAACAAACCAACTTCATATTCCTACAAAAAAAACGAAAAAAAAAAATAATATAACTTCGAAACCAGGCGTCCAGTGCTGCAGATGTCTACAAGAGAATATTACTAAACTAACTTATAACTATGTTGTTGCTGCCATCAGTATACTACATTTACGACAAAACCTACTTTAATTACTACGATTAACTCATCAATATCCCAGTATAATAATAATTAATTCTTTTCTACTTGGGATAATACCTACTCTTAGCTATGATTAGTTCTACTTCCTTCACTTTGAAACAACTATCAATCATTAATTCTCACTCTCATTAGTGGCTCTTATCATGAATAACATTCAAGTCCTAATTAAACAAGATTCAGATTCATTATAAATTTATTATAAATTCGCCCTACTACAAAAGGCTTAACAAATTAACAAAATTTCCGAATTATACTTGAATAGCCATTATTTTACGTATTTCATCAATAAATCTAACATTCATCAGAGAACTTCATGAAATTCTTCGCTATTAGAAAATAACATAGTCATGAATAAAGTAGTATATTACACTTGACCTGTGGCACTTATTCCAACCATCAACATGTCTTACTATAGTTAACTTTTAACAAGATAATAATATGAAATTAATTTCTCAATTTTCGTAACATTACTTCAATTTATAATACATAACTCAACTCTATAAAGAAAAACAAAATATCCTAACTTAGTTTAGAACACCCTACCAATATTGTCACTTTGAGAATGAATTTGAATTTAACTGCATAGAAAAAATTGAAATCAGGGACTAATTCGTGGAGGTTAATGCCACCACGTTGGGCGAACACTTTTGTATAGTTCACACGTATTGACTGCTGGTTATCACTTTTAAATTAAATTAACTGATTTTTACTTAAATTCAAATTAACAGATTTACTAATTACACAAAAATTAAATGCCCTGGCGCCACGTTAAATAAGAGGGAACGACCCTTAAAAAAAAACAATTACCTCGACTAGCTCAAAATGATGAAATAAAATAAAAATAACAAAAAAAACAAAACCTGCAATCAATAACATGTGATCTACACATTACTTTCCCAACTATATGCCATAGCGGGGAGGGAACTCTACGGGAGTAGCTAAATGAAAACGACGTGTTTAAAGCAATGAAGTGTTCCAGTTATATTGAACAAAGTAAAGTATTAGTGACACTTTATAATAAAGCAAAAATGAATATTAATGGTTTCCCTAAACAACTATAGATTTAAAACAAACAAAACATATGACTGTGGTTAAGATAAATCTGTGTTTCAGATAATTCATATTTTCTGGTTCTCTATAAATCTTGACTCTATTAAATGATAAAACACGAGAAATTTTTTTATAATGACATCTTTTAACTTTTCAATAATAAATAATAATTTTAGATAAAATCCAAATTTCAATTAACAATAAATGATGGCAAGCAAACAACAACAACAACAATAATTCACATAGAAACAGAAAAAAAAAGAAACTAACCTTATTATTTCACTAATACACGGAATGGCCATTTATGATCACTTTTGAATTTTCACGCGCACTTTCACTTTTTAGATATATTTACTTCATTTTCTGATGCTGATGGTGATGGAGTGGTGGTGAGGTGGTGGTGGTGGTTGCATTTCAGCCCCTCGGGCTGCGGGCTGTACTCTACTCTCTACTCGTGCATGTTGTCCAGTCTGGGTTTTTCACAAGAGTGTCTACAACGTTGTCTCTCAGCAAGAGTCTCACCCCCTGGCCTTTTGTTTTTACTCCTCAAACTGCCCAGGATGTGCTGCCCCCTGGTTGAAGGAATTTGGTTTGGGCAGCTCTCCCCTAACCGTGGCGAATTATCCCAATTGTCACCTCCTGCTGCTTTGTTCCAACTTCCACCCCTCTTTGCCATAGCCATGACAATTTGCTGGTTTTTGGGGCTGGAAGTTGAAACTTTTGCTGCCTTGAAACTGAAGTTTTGTGGAGGCGACGCTTGTAGTTGTCACAATAATCACTAGCAAGAAATCACAGGGTTGACATTGAGATTATTACACGCAATAATTTGTAAACAGCATGACTTATGTAATACTTGAACAACTGAGCAAGGCAAAGAAACAAATCAGAGCGATTTGATAGCATGAATATGGACGAATAAAGATAGCGGCGAATAAGCTTATAGATATAATGCGAGCTTTGTTATTTCTTGTTAGCCTGGACATTGAATTTGAAATAATCCAATAATAGATTTTATAATTAATAACTGATAAAAGAATTGGAATGTAAACTGAAAGTTGATTGGTGGGTAGATGGTCCATAATGAGACAAATGAAAAACAGTTTATTCAAGTACTCACCCCACTTGCACCTTTGTATGATATCATTGTTTGATTGGAACATGGAATTACCTGCAAAAAATCAAATTATAGCATTTTTGGTTATTCAAATAGTTATTAACAACAATATTTTCAATTTTTGAACCATAACAAGTTCAATCAATCAAAAGTCTGAAATTATTGATAATAAAATTCGCAAAGACCGATTTCATGTTTTTATCAAACATTCATGCAGATAATCTTTGATGGATACAGAAATTTGGAGAAATTTTTACTATTCACTCGTAACTTAGAGACTCGTGACATTCAGAAATTAAAGAAGATTTGGATGATTGGCTGTTTCTCTTCCAACTTTATTGCATTTGCTAAACTGATCCTAATTTTTTTATCGCATGGCTTTTATTGGTGGGGAGACCCTTTCATCAGTCGTAGTTCGACTACCGGGTCGAACCCTACTACCGGTAGGGTTCCCCTACCGGGGACCCTAGGGAACTTACGGGTAGGTTCCACCTCGCCTCATTGAACAATTTTTTGTGTCTTTTTTGTGTCGGTCACCCATCCGAGAGCATATGACCATCACATGAGACCATAGAAGAGAATTATTCGAAACAACAAAACATTGAGAAACTATTCTATGCTCTTAAAACACTACGACTGATGAAAGTCGCTGCAGCGTCTTTTTCGGGCCTTCCGATAGAGTAGCTGCAGCGATCTTCGGAATCATAGATTCATCGAAAACATCGATCATCTAGAATCGATCTTTCAAGATACGTATGCTGGTAAATGATTTATATTTGGTTCAATCGTTAGTCAAGATTCCAATGTTTTTTTCTAAAACATATCAATATAGAATGACCTGTATAATTACTTGACAAATATTTTTACATAAATATTACTTGATCCCACGATCCTCTAAATCTTTATCAAGCTGGTTTATAATGACAAACTCATAGTATTTCGTTTTCTCGAATAGTCCGAGTGCCAATTTCACCTGCACTGAGAAGCCAGTTATAATAAAACAGTATGAGAATCATGGTCAATGGTCAGGAATTGAAATCGTTCATGTAGGCCAGTCACTATTTTAGGCGCATTGGAAATAGACGAAGGAGGCAATTTGGGATAATTATCTATGTCTAGTTGATTGGGAAACCGGTCGCGATAGATGAAAGTGGATCAGAAAGAGCGGAAACGACAGAAAAGAAGAGGAAGAAGAGAGGAGAAAGAAGGGAAATGATGAGCAGACGCCGAGAGGCAGGAGGTCCAGCACTGCAATGGAGAAGATAGTAGAAAGCCTTTCCTTGAAATACCTCCAAAAAGAGAGAAATTTCAAGGCTTGCAAGCGAAAAAGAAAAGTAGCTGTGAACGGTACAATCCAACTTTACAAATTTGATCTCTTTGCAGGCAATAGTTTGCCTATAAAGGCAATAGTTTTGCCTTTTGCCTATTTGCAGGCAATAGTTTGCCTGCAAAGTGCAAAGAGAGTTTTTATTTATTAGTTTATGGCTTGCAGGGAATAGTCTGCCAGCAAAGAGAAGCACAAAAACAACGGTTTCGTGCATAATTCTCAATTTTAACGCCAGTTGTTCACCAACTAACGACTAATAATAAATTGATGTTCAGATGTTCAGTGTTTTAGCGAATCAACATTACTGTACATTACTTTGTTAATTATTACATAAAACTATGAAACAATTTTGTTCAAATTATTTCACGCTTTTTCGAGGGATAAAGATGGTATTAAATGTCATGAAATACCTAGTATTTTGTTAATATGAGAAACTAACAATAAATCTGTATCAATTGCAATTGTAACAATTTTGTGAGGCAAAGAACCTGTCTGATTCTGCATGAATTGAGACTGAATTCAGGAACAACAAGCTTCTTGAAACTATCTAAAAATAACACTGCAATTTTTATTTATTTTTTTTAAATTGAGAATTGAATTGATCACTGTAATTTGAGAGTCAACATTGACAAGTGGAGAGAGCTATTCAGTCAGATGATGGCTTCTGACCTTTTCTATTGATATGTCTTGAAATTCACATTGATCGATCATTCTTCAACTAAATACAGAAAAAACAGTTGAAAATAGGGCTCTTGTACTATGTGTGAGGTATCAACATTTATTGGTAGAAATGAGTTTATGATAATACGAGTTTTTACTATAGAACTCATATACGGTAAATAGACTCGATGGAATACTATCACAAAAATAAGGATTTGCATTTCATGTGAAGAAACTTGAGGAGATAGGTGAGAAATTTCTATTTTCTACTATATAAATGTAACAAAATAATCGGTATAATATAAACTCTACAATTACCATACAGACAAATCATTTAACAGTTCAAACGGAAAATAGCCTTGAGAGTTTGTGAAGATTACTCAAGTAATACGAAATTTTTCTACAGTAAATGTTATCAAAAAATGATAAGTTGATCCAATCAGACCTACTTTTCTATTGTAACTTGAAAGGAAATTTTTCTCCGAAGAATAGGGAACGGATAACGCAATTCAGTAGTTATTTTCTGTTTCAAACTGCATTAAACTTTTTTAGATTCGTCATTCAATCGATGTTTTTGTCTATAATTGTCTCATATATTATCCATTACATCACATCATGTTTATAATGCATTGTTCATCATTGATTTACTTTTACAAAACATTGATATATTTTATTAGCTTTGGATTCGGTAATCTTTATGTTTTTCTTTTGGAAAATAGAATCATAATTAATTAATCTAGTAGTCATAATAATATTGAAGTTCCTCTTGACTTTGTGATACACATTATTAAGTGATCACTATTAAGTGACAACTCTATAAACTGGCTGTTACTATCCAATATATTTCATTTCCCAACACTCTCAGAGTTTTCTCTCAGTTCACGTTGGGTCACGCAGTGTTCCTACACCCTCTTCCATCATCACTCAATTCCCTCCAAAAGCCCTTGATACCAAATTTTCATCAATTAGATAATTTTCCCCTCTCAAAGATGTAACAAAGCGAAAATTGAATGACAACTCACAGTAGTGTTATCATTAGTTCAGACCACCCATTGCCGAAGTTTTTTAAAAGGAGAGGCTTCTGCTACTTGTCATTATTTTTGAAATGTTTCAATATGCAACCGAGAGACAATAGAAGGACAATCAAAACACAGATCTCACTCAGCCTTACTATACCCTGGAGGTGGGAAATCACATTACTTTCATGTTGTGGGCTACTGCCTGCTCGTAGCGTGAAGTATTCAATTCAAATCGCGTTAGTGTCGATCTTCTTTTGTGAGGAGGCATGCGGATACGCAATTCAAAGCTTATCTCTCTCTTTCACTCACTCATTCTCTGTCTATCTCACTCACTCCTCATTCTCATCATTCATCTCAAAAGAGCAAACAATTGAGCCGTCTTGGTTATTGTCAAAACAATAACCAAGTATTTGCTGCTGATAACAGATGATGACCGGCGACCCCAAACCTCCAAGCACTCAGCGCTTGGGTCTCCCACAATGAATGACTCAGCGTGATTGTTTCGGCGTGATAATTCGTTCTCCTCATGAACGAAAGAATGAACAGTTAATTTGAAACTTTGCAACAATAACAAATAAGCAGGACAGTAAATGTCAACCTTCGCTACAGTGTAAAACACAGATGTTATGTAACATAGATAAACAAGAATAGTGGAGTGAAGAGCGGTTGTAACAATGCTGATAAGAGAGTTTGGTCTAATGAGGTCAAATATCATACGTGTGGTAGATGTTTAGTGTATGAATCTAATTCAATTACATCAGTGAAGCGTCAGTGTGAAGTTGGAAGTACATTTGTCAGAAGTGCATACAAAATTGACACTTCTGGATACAGAATGAATAGTTCTATAGTTCCTGATAGAAATAAGCAATAGTTCCGTGAAAATAGAGAAAAAAAATTGAATTGAAAAAATGTACTGCTAACTTCACGGCAAAATCTGCATTTTCTTCAGAAGGACACTTGAAACTAATAACAGGAGATGGAAAAAGAGAGTTCTGTATGTATAAGAACCCGCTGAACACAGAACTGCTGAGTTCTAATCGATAAATGCAACAGAAAATTTTTTATGGCCATTTGAAATTTGAAAATCTGAAAATTCCACATTTTTATCAGAAGTACACCTAATTTGAATATTTGAGGTATGAAAAAAGGAGTTCTGTATGTATAAGAACCCCCTGAACACATAACTGCTGAGTTCTAATCGATAAATGCAACAGAAAATTTTTTATGGCCATTTGAAATTTGAAAATCTGAAAATTCCACATTTTTGTCAGAAGTACACCTAATTTGCATATTTGAGGTATGAAAAAAGAAGTTCTGTATGTATAAGAACCCCGTGAACACAGAACTGCTGAGTTCTAATAGATGAATGGAACAGAAAATGTTTTATGGGTATTTGAAATTTTAAAATCTGAAAATTGCACATTTTTGTCAGAAGTACACCTAATTTGAATATTTGAGGTATAAAAAAAAGAGTTCTGTATGTATAAGAGCCCCCTGAACACAGAACTGCTGAGTTCTAATCGATAAATGCAACAGAAAATTTTTTATGGCCATTTGAAATTTGAAAATCTGAAAATTCCACATTTTTGTCAGAAGTACACCTAATTTGGATATTTGAGGGGTGCAATTGAGAGTTCTATATGTATAAGAACCCCCTGAACACAGAACTGCTGAGTTCTAATCGATAAATGCGACAGAAAATTTTTTATGGCCCTTTGAAATTTGAAACTCTGAAAATTCCACATTTTCATCAGAAGTACACCTAATTTGAATATTTGAGGTATAAAAAAAGGAGTTCTGTATGTATAAGAGCCCCCTGAACACAGAACTGCTGAGTTCTAATCGATAAATGCAACAGAATATTTTTTATGGCCACTTGAAATTAGAAAATCTGAAAATTCCACATTTTTATCAGAAGTACACCTAATTTGAATATTCGAGGTATGAAAAACGGAGTTCTGTATGTATAAGAACCCCTTGAACACAGAACTGCTGAGTTCTAATCGATAAATGCAAAAGAAAATTTTTATGGCCCTTTGAAATTTGAAAGTCTGAAAATTCCACATTTTCATCAGAAGTACACCTAATTTGAATATTTGAGGTATAAAAAGGAGTTCTGTATGTATAAGAGCCCCTGAACACAGAACTGCTGAGTTCTAATCGATAAATGCAACAGAATATTTTTATGGCCATTTGAAATTTGAAAATCTGAAAATTCCACATTTTGTCAGAAGTACACCTAATTTGAATATTTGAGGTATGAAAAAGGAGTTCTGTATGTATAAGAACCCCTGAACACAGAACTGCTGAGTTCTAATCGATAAATGCAGCAGAAAATTTTTATGGCCATTTGAAATTTGAAAATCTGAAAATTCTACATTTTATCAGAAGTACACCTAATTTGAATATTTGAGGTATAAAAAGGAGTTCTGTATGTATAAGAACCCCTGAACACAGAACTGCTGAGTTCTAATCGATAAATGCAACAGAAAATTTTTTATGGCCCTTTGAAATCTGAAAGTCTGAAAATTCCACATTTTCATCAGAAGTACACCTAATTTGAATATTTGAGGTATAAAAAAAGGAGTTCTGTATGTATAAGAGCCCACTGAACACAGAACTGCTGAGTTCTAATCGATAAATGCAACAGAATATTTTTATGGCCATTTGAAATTTGAAAATCTGAAAATTCCACATTTTTGCCAGAACTACCCCTAACTAGACTATTTGACGTATGAAAAAAGGAGTTCTGTATGTATCAGAACCCCCTGAACACAGAACTGCTGAGTTCTAATCGATAAATGCAACAGAATATTCTTTTTGGCCTTTTGAAATTTGAAAATCTGAAAATTCCACATTTTTGTCAGAAGTACACCTAATTTGAATATTTGAGGTATGAAAAAAGGAGTTCTGTATGTATAAGAACCCCCTGAACACAGAACTGCTGAGTTCTAATCGATAAATGCAACAGAAAATTTTTTATGGCCATTTGAAATTTGAAAATCTGAAAATTCTACATTTTTATCAGAAGTACACCTAATTTGAATATTTGAGGTATGAAAAAAGGAGTTCTGTATGTATAAGAACCCCCTGAACACAGAACTGCTGAGTTCTAATCGATAAATGCAACAGAAAATATTTTTTTTTAAATTTCATTTTTAGAAATTTGGAAATGAGCTGTAAGCAGTGAGTTTGTGAAAGTGGGTTTTAATTCTTTATTACGGTACAAAAAATTTATTCATATTGCATTCCTACGCGTATTTTCAGTATTATGATGTTCGATTCATTAATGAGTTTAATGGTTGCGGTTCAGGGAAAAGGGGCTAAGAGAGGGGCGTGAGATTTTAGAAGGAGGGGCCCGAAATTATTTTTTGCGGGGGGCCCATTTGGCAAATGTTACGCCACTGATTGCTATGTACTTAATATTATTATGAGCTGAGTTTGATTATGTTAGTGAGATATATGTAGAAAGAAGGTATAGTTATACAGACGAATTAGTTGTATGATTTCTGATAATCATGTTTCTGATCACACTCTTCTGTGTTGGCCAATTGCGCTAGTGATTAATTTTCAATCAATTATCAACTGCAGCTATTGAATTTATCTGAGAGTGATTCAAATTATCTTTCTAAGACTAAAGCATTGGCTCAATTAAGTATTAAGTATAGTATTAAGTCGATTGCAGTACAAGTTTCTTGTGATCATCATGTTATCTATTGCCAGTAGAATCATTTGAAACTAATTTTTATGTTTATGTGAATATTCCAAGTTCCAAATAGTTTATTCTTGGAAAACCTCAACGTTCCAATAAGTAGGTTTTTAAAGCTCTATCTAAATTCAACTATAAGACTCAGTTGAAATCAGATAATTATGAATATGATAAAATTATGTATTGCTTTGAAGATAGTGGAATAAATATTGTTATAATTGTTGCATTATATAATAAATATTGTTGCATTTATCGATTAGAACTCAGCAGTTCTGTGTTCAGGGGGTTCTTATACATATAGAACTCTCAATTGCACCCCTCAAATATCCAAATTAGGTGTACTTCTGACAAAAGTGTAGAATTTTCAGATTTTCAAATTTTAAATGGCCATAAAAAATTTTCTGTTGCATTTATCGATTAGAACACGTCGTTAACGTCAAAATCGTTAGAGCCGTTTTCGAGATCCGTTGGACATACATACATAAATACATAAATATAAACATACAGAAATTGCTCGCTTAATATAATAGGATGGACGACCCTGGATGACATGTTATTCATGTCATGTCAGCTATTGTCAAACTTTGCAACCTTTGATGTTACCTCCCTATTCAGAATAATTGAGACAACCCAATCCATCTAGGCTTGCAAACTAGCTTGCAAAACGAAGGTATTTCCTAGAATCCTCATATAAAAAAACAAACCAGGGGAAGTCTGTATGAGACCTTATATATATATAATATACAGAAAATATTTTGTAAAGAGACTCATTCTTCCTCTTCCAAGGAGGGTAATACCCTCACTATATATAGTGAGGGTAATAATATAGTGAGGATATAATATATTTAGATATATAATGAAATTGATGAAATAGTTTTTCAAAGCAATTCTTCGAATATTATTCGTGATGTCTTTGAAAAGTACAACACTATTGATCTAGGTACTTTGTTCTTCTTTGTGTTTGGTATTGAAAATGGAAGGAAAAAAGAGGAAAAAATTCATAGGCTGCCACTTTTATAGAGAGATGTGAATATATGAATATCTGTTTAGGAACTAACCAATAGTGTTGTAACGCGGGCAATTTGATCCAATCGAGTTTCTTGGCGCGCGGCAGCTGAACGGAGCGCGACTTTTGAAAATTCCCGCCTAGCATCTCAACCTCCATTATAGTTTTTTGTCTTAGGAAGGGAAGGAGTCATAGGAAAATTCTACAAAAAATCATGGACGTTTCTCTTCATACTATTAACATTTTCCTGAATTTTCAAATCAATCTGTCCAAATTTAACAAAATTATGAGCATTTTTCAAAATCGATGCTAGTTTAGATTTAAAATAGAATAATATCCGTATCTCCTACCTAGACATTGTACTGATCTTCAAGTTCTTATTTTATTTTTGTTAAAAAATGATTATTTAAGTATTTTTTAGCATTTCTGAGCATGGAATCATATTTCTCACATGTTCCTTCATAGCTATATTGAATCAGATATAATTTAAAAATGTGGAATTTTCAGATTTTCAAATTTCAAATGGCCATAAAAAATTTTCTGTTGCATTTATCGATTAGAACTCAGCAGTTCTGTGTTCAGGGGGCTCTTATACATACAGTACTCCTTTTTTCATACCTCAAATATTCAAATTAGGTGTACTTCTGATAAAAATGTAGAATTTTCAGATTTTTAAATTTCAAATGGCCATAAAAAATTTTCTGTTGCATTTATCGATTAGAACTCAGCAGTTCTGTGTTCAGGGGTTCTTATACATACAGAACTCCTTTTTCATACCTCAAATATTCAAATTAGGTGTACTTCTGATAAAAATGTGGAATTTTCAGATTTTCAAATTTCAAATGGCCATAAAAAATTTCTGTTGCATTTATCGATTATAACTCAGCAGTTCTGTGTTCAGGGGTTCTCATACATACAGAACTCCTTTTTCATACCTCAAATATTCAAATTAGGTGTACTTCTGATAAAATGTAGAATTTTCAGATTTTTAAATTTCAAATGGCCATAAAAAATTTTCTGTTGCATTTATCGATTAGAACTCAGCAGTTCTGTGTTCAGGGGGTTCTTATACATACAGAACTCCTCTTTTCATACCTCAAATATTCAAATTAGGTGTACTTCTGATAAAAATGTGGAATTTTCAGATTTTCAAATTTCAAATGGCCACACAAAATTTTCTGTTGCATTTATCGATTAGAACTCAGCAGTCCTGTGTTCAGGGGGTTCTTATACATACAGAACTCTTTCTTGCATACCTCAAATATTCAAATAAGGTGTACTTCTGACAAAAATGTGGAATTTTCAGATTTTCAAATTTCAAATGGCCATAAAAAATTTTCTGTTGCATTTATCGATTATAACTCAGCAGTTCTGTGTTCAGGGGGCTCTTATACATACAGAACTCCTTTTTTTATACTTTAAATATTCAACTTAGGTGTAATTCTGATGAAAATGTGGAATTTTCAGATTTTCAAATTTCAAAGGGCCATAAAAAATTTTCTGTTGCATTGATCGATGATAACTCAGCGTGTCTGTATGCAGTGGATTCCTATACATATAGAACTCTCTATTACTACCCTCAAATAGCCAAATGAGTTGTACTTCTGACAAAAATGTGGAATTTTCAGATTTTCAAATTTCAAATGGCCATAAAAATTTTCTGTTGCATTTATCGATTGGAACTCAGCAGTTCTGTGTTCAGGGGTTCTTATACATACAGAACTTCTTTTTCATACCTCAAATATCCAAATTAGGTGTACTTCTGACAAAAATGTGGAATTTTCAGATTTTCAAATTTCAAATGTCCATAAAAAATTTTCTGTTGCATTTATCGATTATAACTCAGCAGTTCTGTGTTCAGGGGGCTGTTATACATACAGAACTCCTTTTTTTATACCTCAAATATTCAAATTAGGTTTACTTCTGACAAAAATTTGGGTGTTGCAGATTTTCAAATTTCAAATGGCCATAAAAAATTTTCTGTTGCATTTATCGATTAGAACTCAGCAGTTCTGAGTTCAGGGGGTTCTTATACATATAGAACTCTTAATTGCACTCTTCAAATATCCAAATTAGGTGTACTTCTGATAAAAATGTAGAATTTTCAGATTTTCAAATTTCAAATGGCCATAAAAAATTTTCTGTTGCATTTATCGATTAGAACTCAGCAGTTCTGTGTTTAGGGGGCTCTTATACATACAGAACTTTTTTTTTATACCTCAAATATCCAAATTAGGTGTACTTCTGATGAAAATGTGGAATTTTCAGATTTTCAAATTTCAAATGGCCATAAAAAATTTTCTGTAGCATTTATCGATTAGAACTCAGCAGTTCTGTGTTCAGGGGGTTCCTATACATATAGAACTCTCAATTGCTACCCTCGAATATTCAAATTAGGTGTACTTCTGATGAAAATGTGGAATTTTCAGATTTTCAAATTTCAAAGGGCCATAAAAATTTTCTGTTGCATTTATCGATTAGAACTCAGCAGTTCTGTGTTCAGGGTGTTCTTATATATATAGAACTTTCAATTGTATCCCTCAAATATCCAAAGTTGTTGTATTTGTGACAAAAATGCTGAATTTTCAGATTTTTACATTTCAAATGGCCATAAAAAATTTTCTGTTGCATTTATCGATTAGAACTCAGCAGTTCTGTGTTCAGGGGGCTCTTATACATACAGAACTTCTTTTTTTATACCTCAAATATTCAAATTAGGTGTACTTCTGACAAAAATGTGGAATTTTCAGATTTTCAAATTTCAAATGGCCATAAAAAATTTTCTGTTGCATTTATCGATTAGAACTCAGCAGTTCTGTGTTCAGGGGGTTCTTATACATACAGAACTCCTTTTTTCATACCTCAAATATTCAAATTAGGTGTACTTCTGATAAAAATGTGGAATTTTCAGATTTTCAAATTTCAAATGGCCATAAAAAATTTTCTGTTGCATTTATCGATTAGAACTCAGCAGTTCTGTGTTCAGGGGGTTCTTATACATACAGAACTCCTTTTTTCATACCTCAAATATTCAAATTAGGTGTACTTCTGATAAAAATGTGGAATTTTCAGATTTTCAAATTTCAAATGGCCATAAAAAATTTTCTGTTGCATTTATCGATTAGAACTCAGCAGTTCTGTGTTCAGCGGGTTCTTATACATACAGAACTCTCTTTCTCCATCTCCTGTTATTAGTTTCAAGTGTCCTTCTGAAGAAAATGCAGATTTTGCCGTGAAGTTAGCAGTACATTTTTTCAATTCAATTTTTTTTCTCTATTTTCACGGAACTATTGCTTATTTCTATCAGGAACTATAGAACTATTCATTCTGCATCCAGAACTGTCAATTTTGTATGCACTTCTGACAAATGTACTTCCAACTTCACACTGACCAGTGAAGCAATCAAAATCAGGTAACTCCAAAATGTGCTTGAAATCTCTTTCCAGAAAGAATTCATTCCAAATTTCTCTTCTCCCAATCACCAGAGTTTGTAAGTGTTCGTCATCTATTAAATATTGGTATGTATATTCAAAGTTAGTTTACTCAAACACGTCATGCCATCATGTTTTACTATAGAAATCAAACATGAATCTATAGATGATTGTATTCAATATTCATATACAATTTATTGCCTGATTCCAAAATCAACCAAATCGAACAGAGGAGCCAGAAAACATGTTAAACTTGTCGTAGAACTAAACTAAGGATGTAACGTAGATACTAAGTAGAGTAGGTGCTAAAACTAAACAGTAAAGAGCAACAGTAGAATACTTTGATTAAAGTAAGTACAACAGTACAAAGTACAATAATATTTCTTTACCACAATCATGAACATTCAGTGATACAGTAAAATCATTTGTGCATCATTGATAGTAAAGTAGTGCAATAGTTTGTTCATAAACATAAGTAGAAAATTTAGTCCACAACAGCCTCTTCATCAAATTGTTCAAATATCTACTTCAATAAGAAAGTTACTTACATTGAAGTCAGTCTACAAACATGCTTCAGGCTAGACGTAGACCGGTGAGTCAAGACAAGACAAGACGAGATTAGTCACGTTTAGTCACAGTACTTCACATAGTTGCTTATGAAGCGACACACACCGATTAGTCATTGCATCGGTATGTGCTGCTTCATAAGCAGCTATGTGGATTACTGTGACTAATATCGTCTTGTCTTGTCTTGACTAACCGGTGTACGCCTAGCCGTAGTAACGGGGCATGTATCACGATGTAGATGCGTGATTAGATTCAGATTCATGCATGACTACTGCCGTTCCAATGTATCTTGTTATCGAGCAGTCGAGACAGATGTGAATAAATCTGAATTTTAATGTAAATCTGATGGGGAACGTTATGTACTGCAGGGTCTAGAGAGGATAAAACACTTCTGTATATTCCTGATCTGTTGGTGAATGTTACGTACAGCAGAATCTAAAGAGGACAAAGTCACTTCTATACCTTTTCTGAATACTGTATGTTGGAGAACGTTATGTATTACAGAAGAAAACAATTCTGTATCTTCTAGATCAAACCTTTGTTGTAAATCTGATGGAGAACATTATGTAGGCTACTACAGTCTGGAAAGGATAGTCACTTCTATATCTTTTGGATCGGAGTATAGATGGAAATCTCAAAAGGAGAGCGTTATGTACTACAAGATCTATAAAGGATAAAGTCACTTCTACCCCTTCTTGATCTAGAGTTTGATGTAAATCTTATGGAGAGCGTTATGTACTACAGTCTAAAGATAAGTAAAGAGGAATCTAATGAAAATGCTGAAAATTCAGGGAATCGCTTTTAGTCACTTCTAGATCCAACTTCTTCTGGATCTAAGCTTTGACGTAAATCTGATGAAGAACTTCATGTTATATAGAGTCTGGATAAACTCACTTCTATTTCTCCTGTATCTGAGCTTTGATTTAAATATGAAGTTTGTACTACAACTACATGTACGTTTCTACTATTTGTACATGTTTGTAAGTAATGTACTACAGGGTCTGAAGTACAGGATAGTCACTTCTGTATCTACTAGACTAGCTTTGATGTAAATCTCATGGAGAACGTTATAGCAGGATGCAATCAACTTGTCATAAATCAGCTGATCCAGTAATAATTAAACAGTGATTTCGACACAATAATCAAAAAGCTTGAAAGTCTTAAAGACCTTTAAAGTCTTTAAAAGACCTTTTTAAAGAAGACATTTCAAAGAATAACTTTTTAAAAGACCTTTTTAATAATCTGCGAGATTCAGCATTTGTAGGTTAAGTATTGTGATCATATACTCGTCGATCAGCTGACTTATGACAAGTTAATTGGCTCCTGCTGTACGTACTACAGTGAGTATATAGGGTACGGCAACTTCTATATTATCTTAGGCTAGGCGTACAGCGGTTAGTCAAGACAGGACGAGATTAGTCACGTTTAGTCACAGTAATTCACATAGTTGCTTATGAAGCAGCACACACTGATGCAATGACTAATCGGTGTGTGTTGCTTCATAAGCAACTATGTGAAGTACTGTGACTAATCTCATCTTGTCTTGTCTTGTCTTGACTAACCGGTGTACGCCTAGCCTTATACAGTCTATTTGTGTATTATGTGTCTATGTCTGTGTGTACCTTCTATGTCTATATGTATATTCTATAGTCAAAATATTGTGTACTAGAAGCTTTCGTTGGCTAACTAGTACCACCATTGAATATATATCCTTTTAGGATATATATCCAATCCATTGAATTTATATGTCCTAAAGGATATATTCAATGGTACCACAGAGGTATGTTGTATATACTACAGGGTGGAAGCAGAAGGTATTTCGACAAGGTTCACCGAGTAAGTTGAGTTGAGAATGCAAGGAGGCCGAGCATGCTGCTACGACCCGATACCCTTGTATGATAATGTTGCAGGAAAGTGGGACGATCAACTGTAAAGAGAGGAAGAAGTTTGTGGCGAGATATTAGAGATGAATTTGTAATAGCCGATTAAGTCATACGGGAGGAACTGAGCAAAGCAGGAAGATCGGAAGGTGTCCAAGGGAGAAATACACGGTGACCGCGCGGCGCGGTATCTTTACTCCTGGGGCTATAGGACAGGTAAGCCGTTGCTTTCGCATTGCCTCAGCTTTTAGCTCACGTAATAATCCGCCTCGGCTCCACTCTACAATGCGTGGGCATTCCTTCCTTCCTCTCAGCCTCTGTGTTATAGGCTACATCAATACATACTATAAATAGCAATATATACGGTAATAATATGTACTATAGATAGTAATAATGCTGATGTATACAATAGATAACAATATACACAACTCTATTCTCGTATATAGGATATAATACGCATAATATAACAATGTGTTGTGAGTGAGATCAGGTGGCTCCCACTCGAACCACTGGGCACTTTGTCATTCATTTTCATCGCAGAATGTTATTAGTTATTAGTGATTATCTATATTAATCTTTAGGCACTACTCACACGTGGTTACTCAAATCGCGGTTACTCAGCGACTCAGGTAACAAACATTTGTTTTTAAATGATGACGCTCAAGCGAGACGGTCCCAGACTTGCCGAGTCGCCGATTATTCGCAATTTGAGTATCCACGTGTGAGTAGAGCCTTGGATCTCTTATAGAAATCAATCTTTGGCTTTGAAATCTCTACAAACTATCAATTATTCAATTATGGTAGTGAAAAATCATTATCTTGTTCAACAATATACAGTACTTAGAATTGTAGATGGAAAAATATTCAAATAAAAGTGTATCACTGAGGAATACGACTCGCCCGGTTACATAGTAACTATGCATGAGACTATAACTTGTGGGACATGGATTAAAATCTCGTACAATTTCTTATGACTGGTCATTGCTCTCTTGAGACTATTATAGAATAATTGTTACAATTAAAGAATATTAAAGAATAGTATTGCAAGTCAAACTTTATTGAAAGCTGGTCGAATAATAGTATAGACAAGTAATTAGTCTAGTATTATAAGTAAGATGTTATAGTAAGAAAGTTGTTCATTGCACTCATAAGACCGTAATAGTAAAGTATTAAGTTGCTAGTAAAAAGGACAGAATTTCTCTTCGTGGAAAGCCTGTACCATAAATACATAAAATTGATTGAAATGATGCAAGTTGCCATCACTGGTATTAAGAAATACTTAATCGCCTGTCGAACAAATCGACAAAAGGATTTCATTGGAAGACTAATAAATGATTGATTTATTAGCATGTACAAAACGTCTCCACACCTAAACCAGTTCTACTCTTGACGAGAAGTTTGCGCGGGAGCTTCAAGTTTTATTGGCAATAAAACACCTAAAAAACTCTTACGTAATGAATCTTAAATTCAACCCAAATCCCAATTCAGCGAGATGTGCCGAAGACACAATATAATCTCATTTTATCACTGGATGCTTATTTTTATACATATTCAAATCAACCTATCGGTGTGAAAGAGTTGAATAAAATTATGTAAAGTTATGCAATAGCCTCAATAACATTTTTATTTCTCTCAAAAAATTGGAGACTTCAAAACAACTCTGCTCGTCGAAAGAACTTGTTCAATGTAGGTTGAAAGTCCTCTTCAATTTTTCGAAATAACACCAGATGATAGGAGTTAATATTATTAACTTTAATTACATTCGTTTATTATTATTAATATTAACTTTTCAAATGCATTGAAACTGAATTCAACTATATCTAAATTCAATACTGTGAATACTCTCAGGCTCTACTCACATTTGGAAACTCAAATCGCGGAAACTAAGCGACTCGGATAACAAACATGTGTTTTCGAATGATGACGTTCAGACAGTACGGTTGCAGGATCGTCTGAGCGTCATCATTTGAAATCACATGTTTGTTATCGGAGTTGATCAGTTTCCGCGATTTGAGTTTCCAAGTGTCAGTTAGAGCCTTAAAATTAAGCTTTGTTCCATTGGTCAACGTTAACGTCAAGTTGATATAATAATACAATGCAATTCATCCATCAAATTCAATTGCTACTTTAAAACTGTGATTGATTTATAATGTTCAGGCCTAAAATAATGTAATGTCCAAGATTTTACCACAGAGAAGAATGGAATGTACTTTGTGATTTCCTTTCTACTTTGTGATTTTACAAGGTCTTGTCTAGTTTTAAAACCGATCTTGAGCACTGTTATTTTAGTGAATTTGATCTAATATTCGATCAAGTATATACACCTTAAGGATTAATATTTTTTTTAGTATATGAATGTCATGAGTGAGAAATTACTGTTGTTTTCAGAACTTTTTCGGCGAATTATCTTTTATCTTGATAAATGTAGATTTTTAGTCACCAATAACGCCCACATTAAAATATTGCTTTCAAGGAAAGTGCGGGGAAACCTGAAGCGAGGTTGAAGGCGTGGGACGGAATACACGACAACAATAAAAATCTGTCAACTAGTTATTGGATTTCTTTGTCACAGATCTGTCCACTATTTATACAGGCGACCAGCTGAGCTGTGCTCGCGATCAATATCCAAATTTATTTGTAAGCGCGGTCATGGACCTCTGAATTCGAGCACATTAATCTTGATATTTCCCTTATAAATCTGAAGCGGAGAAATAAAATTATAAACTTCATACTTCAGTCTCCTTCACTTTATTCTACTGAGTCAAAGTTCAGATTAATAGTTCACTTGCATTTAAAAACATTCTAAAACACAGAAAAATTCAAATGATGAGTCGAAAAAGTAATGAAAAAATAATTACAACTCACTAATGTTTCTTTACTCGAATCGGAATGATAAAAAGGTTTTAAACAAATACAAAAATTGATTTCCAAATTCTAAAATTGGAAAAAGTCTAATAGGAAAAAAATGATCTCCTTGTGTAGTAGTGAAGGTTATATTGTGTTAGTTATCCACATTGAATAGAGTTTTGAAGTTGTCATAACCAAAAATGTAATGAAATATGGATATACTGGTTTCGGTTGTTACACAAAAATCAGAGGTAGATAACGGTGTAACAACCGAAGCCGGTATCTCGATATTTGAATATATTTCTGGTTATGACAACTTCAAGTCCTTTCATTTAATATCTTTCTTATCAAAGTTTCTTCCCAACGTTGAGCTATAGCAGATAATGCACTTCTACTTGGTAACATTAGGGTTTTAAAAAATATGTCAAAATTAATAGTTCACCTGTATTTTGTGACACTTGGGCTTGGGCGGTCACCTATAACATTTTTATTTCGGTAGGGAGCCTAGGATGGTGGTCTCCGAGATCTCAAATTATGAATCTACATAAAAAAGAGTCACGCTCAATCACTGAGGTCCCTAAGCTGGACCACCCATTTCTGAAGACTGGTTGAGGGTAAAAAACAACACTGCAAACGAGAGGAACACCCAAGTTTGAAATCATCAGGGTATACGGTAGATCACCCATGCTATGCACGTCTTACTGGCATAGGCCTACACTATTAGATCGACTAGCAGTTTCTTATCCCCGAAAAGATACTAGACGATTACTAAATTACCACTAAAACTAGATCGTGTTCAATAGAATCAGTCTCAGGTTTAAATAAATTCTTATGTTTCAATATACTATAGAAATTTCAATGAGCACTATGTACAGTATGATAGATGAGTCACAAGGAGAAAATCTATCATTCTTTTACAATTTTCCTATTGACAATACAGTGAATTATTTAGTAAATTGCAGTCGAGTTCAACTTGAGGTTGACTTTTTAGATTATACGTTGAAGTGAATATTGTTGAGTGATTTTAGCATGGACATTAAACACAGTAGTCCAAAATACTAATTTCTCATAAGCCCATGTAAAGTGGAGGTCACTTGAAATTCGAGAATTTTGTATTTTAGGCAAGTAGAAATAGTCTTGTTATTCCAATAAATAGAGAGAGTTTCAATCAATAAGCAGTTTTAACAGTGATAAATCAAAGAGGATCCTAAAACGGAAAGAGGCACTAAGGGATGAGAAAAGACCTCCGATAAGTCTACCTGTCTGTACCAGATAGCCTTTCCATCTACCTAGAAGTAGAAGATACACTATCAAATAGAATATCATTTCATAGGTTGAAGAAAAATTTGATTAAGTGCATTCATTATTAGTAGAATTCAAAGTCTACATTATTGATAAATCACTTGAATGTCAATTCGGGTATTACAAAGAGAAGTCATACAAGGAATAAGTCCCAAACTTTGAGTAACAAAAAGAAGCAAACTTTCTCCATTTGAGAAAATATGCAGCAAGATAGTACATAGGCTATACATCACAATTCACTTTCTTTCTTGATATAATACAGATGGATCCACAACATTTAATACAAATTGTTTGAGCCTATAAGAGGCAGTGTAGGTTATAATTCAATGATTATTCTCGAGAACCTGACACGAAATTATGTTGAATACATAACTTAAGAAGCAGCATGAAGGAATAAGTATACTTTTTGTATATGTCAAATGATTGTAATGGAACAAATGGGGAGATTGACTTTTGACAGCTTCAATTTAACCTCGAATTAGAAAGTGAATTGATGAGAGGATCGCGGACGTTACCAGGGCCGATAATTTCATCAAGAACTGTCTGTTTCCTTTACACTATTCTTCACTACTGATAGTGACTGACTTCTCTAAATGCATTTCTCAAGTATTTACATTCATTTCTCCACATTCAGTTATGCTCACTATACCTTGGTGGACGACATATGAGAGACAAAGAAACCATTAGTTTCCCTCTGGAATATAAGAAGAAAGTTTGATGAAAGGTGAATGGAGCTGAAAATTCATGTTTTACAGAAAACGATTTTCAATCAAATGAATAAAAATTACAATTTATTTCAAGCTCAATTAAATTAACTAATCTAGAACAAGAAAGATCCTGAACTGAACCGAAATAGGCCTTTCGTGGCGAACGATACATGAATGTAAGTTAAAAGAAACCGTAATATTTACTATCGAACTATCAATTCGAAAAACGTTAAATGGAAAGTAGAAAGGAACGATAATATTTAATATGTGTAGTTACAAAAAGAGCTTTCATCTTCTGCATAAGAAAAATCCATTTATTGATGGTGGAACAAGGAAACATTACAAAAGTGGTTCCTCTTATTTTAAGATTGATTAAATTGTGATTTGTGATCCCCTTTAAATTCTTAATGATTTTCCCCATGATAATTCACTTTCTTCTCAAATACTTAAAAGCACATATTGAGAAAAAATTTCTTTTTCGAAGATAATGCTTTTGAAATTCTTAAGAAACAATTCCTACATCAGAGAACAAGAAAAAAATACTAGAATGATACGAGAACATTCTAGCTAGATGCAGCACTTTCTTCTTGAATGCACTTTGAATAGTTGACTGAATGTTAGTGAGAGAACAATAATACTGTAGGAGTAATTTCAATTAGCCTAGAAGTCAATCTCGGGTGACTCTCTCCATTAACCACACACGAAGTTAACTTCAATCAAAGCTCCACTGTTCATTCCATCTTTCAGCTTCTTCCTCTATCCTGGGCAGATTGGTCAGGTGAACTTTTATTGAAAGAAGTCGTCTTATTAATCACCTGACTTGATACTCCTTTTTACTTGATTTTTTACTTTTGATTTGATAATCCATAAGACTTTTATTTGAATTACATTCTCATGTCAAGTTTTCCAAGACGCATCTTCTACATAAATCACTCCAAAGACATTTACAGAAACTCAAAGATACTCCTTGTATCCCACAAGACTTAGCAAAACAAGAAAATTGCAAATGGCCACCATCGATATTCTGATTCAGCAAGTCCTAAGAAAGAGATTGATACCATTTCCATGTCTGTATCACGAAGGAGTCACGAAAAATTCGATTTTATAATTCTTACTTTAGAAAACTTTGAAAACTAGAAGAACCTTTGGTGCATAGAGATAATATAGAAGACTCATTTATCTTTAATATTGATCAAATTACAGGCGATCTAATAAATTATGGCGGCCATCTTGTTATTGAAAGTTTGCTTACGCGGCTGACTGGCCACCATGGATTTTCTCATTATACTAGTCCTAATGAAGATATCTACATAGATTCGAGAGCTCTTTAAAAGTTTTTCCCATGGAAGGCCTTTTTTGGTACATTTGCCCCCGGACTATTAAGAGCGTAAAGCGCGACTTTATTGCTTGAGCAAAACAGTTATCACAGTTAAATAAGCTGTTTTACGATGAGTTTTCAGTACGTAAAGAAGTTCTTTACGAGCAGTTGTAGAAAAATTATCTTATTTCACTATCAAGCTGTAAAGACTCATAGAATAATAATGAGTGAGCATTATGCCTCAAGATGATTGAAATCAAAAGGTAAAAGACTTGAAGCAAAAAAAGATTACTTCTATAAAAGATATTTATAAAAGATATAAATAAAATATATTATTTTTATTTTTAGCTGGTAACTCCCATAAAGAAATATCTCGGGAGTACCTAATTTCTTAGAATATTTCATTTATTTTGAATGAATATAAAATTCAGGTTTTTTGCAATGTTTATAATTATTGAAATTGTAAATGAAATTCTGAGAAATAAATTATTTATTTATTATTTATTTATATATTGAAAAATATTCATTGATGATAACCTACTGATTATAAGATTATACTATATTAGAATGGAATGAATTTTCAGAAAGAGAACATTTTTAAAGAATCTTTAAGTGATGTTTTCTTTAAGGATGTTTCTCTTCAAATTTGATGCAATAATTTTACAATAACTCTCATCGCAATATTAACACAACATCCCAGCAAAATAATGAGCCCGAACCTCAATAATGAATCTGCAGATTTTCATCCATAAATTACTTACGCTCGTTACTTCTTGTTATTATCATCTGGAAGTGAATGTCCAGTGCATAAATCATGGCAATTTTGAGTTATGGCCAAACAGATAAAGAAGTTCGGCTGCTTCTAATAATAAACCAACCAACTTGCACATAGATTACCTTTCAAAACCAACCATCTCCAAGCTATTCGATCTGAAATATGGATAACCAGAGGTTTTAATTGATGGTTAACTGTAAACAGATAAGTGTTGGCTGACCGAATCTACTGAGTTGTTTTAACCAGGCTGTAAGGGAAACATGCAGTTATTAAACAGGCAGTTACTAAATAATGATGTAAGTGGTTTCGCTCAATCGATAGGTGCAATTATTTTTTCAGAAAAATGAAACAATTATTATTAGACCTGATTTCAGTAGCTCAATTATTGTACAGTAAAACCTGTCTAAGACGGAACTCAATCGGACTAGAAAAACTTTTCCGTTTTAGGAGGTTTCCGGCTTACAAAGGTACTTTTAACTTTATATAAAATTTCTTGGGACCAGAAAAAACATTCCGTTTCAACAGGTTTCCGTCTTACACAGGGTCCGCCTTAGACAGGTTTAGGTATTATATTTTTCACAAATCGTGTTGCATCTGTGTTGCAGATAACAAGGAGAATAGATCAAAAAGTTAAAACTAATGAAAAAGGTAAAAGTAATTATATACTTTCAAAATAAATGGAAGAGAAAATAAAATGAAGCACCGTAAAGTGACACCACCACTTTCCTAGGGCTTCCGAGGACGATCTTATTGCAGCTCATACTGCTTTCCCTTTCATTTTGTAGAGCCATTAAAGCGTTCATTCCTGGCAAGTATTATTAGTAGGAGTATCAGTGAAAAGCACCCACATTTCAAGATTGTTCTGGAATGAGCTATTATTATTATTAGTGCAGTTGATTATAACGCTGAAGTTGATGATTAAATTGGGAACCAAGGCTTACAGTCAATATGTTCGCAGATATCTATGGGAAAACAGTGAAGGGCCAGATCTGATCACTAAGACAGTCCGAACTATGTAAAAAACGTCAATCATGTTGTATTTTAATGGCAGATATTTATAGAAAATCAATGAAGGGCGCTGATTACTATAGAAGTTTACAATATTGATTTTAATTATTTAAAATTAATCCATTGGTATCATATTATTGCTCCTCTATTCAACTTTTATCGGCACTTCAAGGAAGGAAGAGAAGGATTGACGGTCTCCTCGGGTGAAGTAGCCTACATTCGAAACAAATTACTCCAGTAGGCTCACTCTATAGAGCGAAGACAAATGCATTCCAACAATGTAATTTCGTCAATTTTCATTGTCCAGTGAGAAGCAGGTTCTGAAAGTAGAACTGTATTAAACAAATAAGAAACCGACTCAATGTAGTACGCAGACTGCCCTTCTCCAAATTCCTCACAAATTGACGTGAAGCATCCTGTTGTGACTTACATAAGTTTAATTCACTGTCATTTGAAGGGCAGACATGCGATTATGAGTCACAGTTATTAATCATGTGTGTTTTCAGTGGTTGAAACAAGGAAGAGAAACCGAGAAAAGTGTCCGATGATACCTTTCAAAAGATAGCATCACACTTTCTCGTAAATTATGGGCCGAGCTGAGTAAACATCCCGCGCCCGCAGCTTTTCAAAACGTAACAACAACTGGCCACTGATTCTGATTGCGATGCGCAATGAGTTCAGCTACTTATGATGATGATAAGGACTCCCGCATTTTGTTTGGCCAAGTAAGTACGTGAAAGGTCATTCTTGCATCTGCAGTGTCAGTAACCTTATCCAGCCGTATATTATGATCGCCCCGTATGTGTTTACCCAGAAGATAGAAAGCAGAGGCTATGATGAACGGTGTTTTGGAATGTTACGCTTCTGCAAACCGCCTGGACATTTGACCTGAACCACAGTGATAAGCTAGTATTAGTAGAGTGTAATATAATATAGTATAGTATTATAGTACAAAATATTAGTATAGTGTAGTACTTTCAGTAGGATGCGGTATCTAGTCCTCTCGTTATCTGTGTCTAAATGGTCGGATCATAAACTATCACCAGTGTCCATTTCAATTTCATGAATAATTCTCTGAATTTCCTCAACTTTCGAAACGATTTCACAGGTCATTCCAATTTCAAGTTTAATACCTGAGCATTAAGCTACTGTATAAGTTATAAACGTCTTGGATTTCAATTCCAGGCAAGGTTCCAGGCGATTCTGCAATCATTGTATGAAAGACAAGATATGATAAAGACTAGTTATATTGAATGTTTTCAATATTGTCGAGTCGAATCTCAACCTTATTTCTAACTAAAATAACGTCTATAAGCATAAGTAATGTTCGAATAACCACTATATACTTCAGATTTCTAATTTATTTCGTTCTAATACATGTCGAAGATTGAAGGAACAACCGAATAATTGGAAATTGTAATAATTCAATTGGTATTCAACACAATAATAATTAATTGAATGTGAATACAAGTAATGAATGCTATAAAGAACTCTTCCGCAAACGCGATCAATGACAACAGATCAAGAAGAATGCTTGAGAAGATTCTTTACAGCATTATTCGTTTACAAACACATTCGATTTTCATTGAATTAATTATTATTGAGAAGATTGGTTTCAAAACATTAAAAACGAAATTCACTCATAGATTATAGACCCATATGGCCTTTCCGCCCAATTCAGGTACTGTATTAAACTTTCAAAATTTTCATTGAAGAGTCCAAAGTGATATTGCTATTTTTCATGTCACTGAATCTTTCCACTACTATTGGTCAATTTTTTAGAGTACAGTAGAACTCCAATTATCTGAATTAATGGGGACCGGGACCCATTCGGATAATCAAAGTTTTTTTTTAAATTGCCATTGGAGAGAAAAAAAGCTACATTTTGATATTGCACTATTTTTTTATTGAATTAAATGAAAGAAACATTATATTTTCACATGTTTTAAATATAAATAAAATGTACTTATGTACAAGTTTAGAAATGAAAATCATTGTTTTTTAAACATCTCCGTCAATGTAAGCTGTTTTGCGGTCTTCATTAGACTTTTTTTGGACAATTTTTTTTTTTTAAGTGATTCGGATAATCGGCAATTCGGATAGTCGGAGTTCGGATAATTGGAGTTCTACTGTAGTTGTGGGAAAGTTATAAAAAGCAAAGCATTTCATCTCGCAGTCAACAGGTGCGATGAGCCTTGTATTGTGAGGAGATGGGTCGATTACAAGGGAATGTGGCCTAAATAGAGAGGGTGAGACGGATCAATGTTGAGTGCTTCTGGGGTGAACCAAGCAAGACCTTTCCAACAATACGAGGAATAGCAAACTCAGCGCTGAGAGGCAGGCACTCCAATGCGATGGATCGAAGCTCTTGAGGGACGAATTCCACGCTACACGGCGCGAGTAATATTATTGGTGCCTATGAAAAGGTGTTTTACACGATCTCCCACACTTCCATCAATGAAATGAGAAATTTACAAGACGGCAGAATTTCTTTCATGGGCCGATCAATACGTTTTATGAGTCCTTATTAAATAGCTAGACTTAGTCCTTATTTTATAGCTAGACTAAGTACTTATTAATAGCTAGACTCGGTTCAATCTCCTCTTTGGGAAGAAAGCTTTTTTCATAAGATTGTTGCTACATCTGTTGCAACCTTATCTAATTTCATCAGTTACTTAATGAGTGACTTTGAGTTACTTTATGATTAACAGTGTCACTTTATTACTTATAATTACTTTAACTACACGTTAATGTGATAGCATTTGAACATGAATGTTAATGATTCGCTTTGTGGAAAGCGCTTCTAATAGAAGTGTTCACGACATACAGTGGTCTTGAATATCGGAAATATTCCTAGAGTGGGAATAAGAAATGAGAGACAAATAATCCAGTAATAGCGCAGAAAAGAGGAATTAACTCTGAATTTTGAATTATTAAACAAATCTGAATCATCTCTGAACTCTGAATGATCTCTGGTAATAGTGAGTATGTAAATTTATTCTATTGAAATATGATATTGAATTATAGAAATATGAATGATGATATTAATATTATCATTAGCTAGAACATTGTCGATTTAGGCACAATGTAGAACTTATACTTATTTATCCAAGATAGTACAATAATACGTTTAGGATAAAAACACAGACAATGTCGAAAACGTTTTCTCTTCCTAATTTTGATAATATCAAAAATGAAGGTTATGTTCACATTCTTATGTGACATTCCCAAGGATCTACATTCACTTTTTACAAGAAAGTGGAAGGAGATTGGAAAGTTGTTATCGATTAATTGTAAAATTCAACAAATATATTTGGCAAATTATAATAATAGTGAGATTTCAACAGTAAACTCAATAAATGACAGTAAATTTGAAGTTGTGGTCCAGATATCCGTAGCACGTCTTTAACATCATTTTTGTTTATTCATTTTTTTATCGTATGGCTTTTTATCGGTGGGGAGACCCTTACGGGTAGGTTCTACCTCGCCCAATTGCACAATTGTTTTTTATAGTACGATTTAGTTTTTTTTTAGTTTATTCATTGATAGTACGATTATATCATTACTGATTAAATAATATTATATGGAATCAAAGTAACACTAATGAGATGAACTGATAGCTTCTGCCTGAACACCCACGAATAACAATGTTTTCGCCACACTTGGACGTAATGAACTGTTTTTCACACCTCAAACGAAGGCCGAAAGCGTTCTGTTTCCGACGAGGTCTGTAAAGTTTACGGCCCTAGGGCGGAAAAGAAAATGACCTTGAATGACAGCTGATCGTGTCCGATCACACAAATAACGAAGAGATAATCACATAATTTTCATGGAAATAAGCTGTATATTTATAATACATTCTATAAATAATTATTGTTCCATAACTTAATATGTATTATCCTTTTTTTTCAAATAGTTTTTCTTGAACCAATAGAATAGGATAATATTTCCTTAACCTCAATAATTATTGTGTTGGCTGCATTGCGTAACACAGAGTTATGAATTTTGAATATTGAAAAGTGAAGTACAGTAATTGTTTCTTTTTGAAATGGAATTTGACATCTTAGTATTAATAATACATCGTAGTATTTAAAGCATCAATAAATCAATTTTTTTATAACTTAATTTAAGTTATAAAAGTTTTGATATCAAACAATAGAATGCGATAGTATTTTCATAGGCCTACCCTCAAAACATTGAACTCTTCCAAAAAGAATTTTAAAAACTTTCAAAATTGCCACATTTTTTTTTTTGGTGTGGCGACTCGATCGCTTCAAGTTCTCGACATTCGTCTCGAACTTGAAAACCGCGATCTCAAGCCGGCAAACACACTTTTTCCGCCCTAGGTGCGAAATATACTATTACATCATTTTTTTTTTATTCACAACACTGTTTCAATGACGACGGTAGACTAGTAGACGGTAGGAAGATTAGTACCTATTCTACTATTAAACCTACTACTAATAACAATGTTTTCATCAACTTTTTTATTTATAACATTGCTATATTGACGATGGTAGACAGTAGTATTCTACTACTAACTCTGTAAAATAACTAACAACTGTGAAACTACACTTTAGCGAATAGCATGTAAATTAGTTCGTCCAGCTATGAGTCTGAAAATCGATAGGCAACGGTTTATTAGCCTTTCGCATAGACCTCAAATACTTCCGCTTTTCCTCCATTGGTTAAAGACTGGACTTCCTCGATCCTCTTCACGGAAAGAAAATCATTTTCCGTTTTTCCAGACCTCAGTACGCTGATTGAAGCGTGACTGACTCGTCTGCATAAAAAATTTCACCTGCCTACAACTCTCATGAATCAATACTATCCAACGGTAAAGCATAGACTATAGATGCTTGATTAATTGTAATTCTTCACTGTACAGTATATGAAATATTGATACAATAATAGAATATTCAATATTGAATCAAATTTAGGCTGATAAGTAGTTCAGTTCCATTGAAACATTATAAGAGAAGTGTGTTAGAAAAATAAATAAAAAATTTTACATAAAAAATTAATTATGTTGTAGCCTACTCTTTTGCATTACTCGCAATTATTTGTATGGGGCACAGCTCAGATCGCAAATAAAACAATATGTTTGGTCCATGTCAATCAATAAGTTGACTCTCTCTATAACAACAATATCCAACCCAGGGCGTTTTCAATTGTTATAGAAATCAGAGTTATCCATTGAAAGTTCTATAGTTAGTTGCATGGCAGACCAAAAAAGTCAAAATCCACAATTATACAGAAATTATCGAACCTATAGTAGAGGATTGAATAGAATTTACAGAAAGAGTAGTTGATCGCAATTAAAGGCAAGTGATTCAAAATACAGTACTTTAAGCCTATACTTATGCTATGTTTGAATGGCGATTGAAAAAGATTCAATATCCCAAATATTTTGTAAAACTGGAAGAATTATCTCATTCTATTATGTAAACAAACTCATGAAGAAATTTAAAAATACACAAAGATAAGGCTGTTGACGCTGCTTGTAGCAATTGTTGTACAACAGAGGTGATAAAAGGAACTAATTTTGTTCAAGTGTTACAAATTAGAGAATTCATTTCTCAATGTAGAACAATGCAAATGACAGTAGAAAGTAGTGTATGCGAAAACCTAATCTATGACCACTTTAAAGTATAACAGAAGATTAAAACGTTTTATCTTCCATTACATCCAAATATTTAAGTGTTGTTTCACTCTGAAGTATAACAAAAGATAATAGACACTTATAAAAATGTTCTATCTATCCTCCAAAAATTTAGATTGTTTCCAGCATACTGGTTAATTACGAAAAAAAGTTGATAATGGAGATACACGCACCATTCATAAGTTTCATCAATGGTTACACTTCATGGGAAGTAAGTGAATAGAATAATATTACCGAAAAAGCAACAAATTAAACCGATAAGTCATGCAGAATGATATTATTTTAGGAATAAGAATTGTACAATAAATTATTTGATATTAAATAAATCCACAACCACAACAAAGTTTGTTAAAGAAACTAAAAATATTAATTATTAATAATGTCCTTCAGAAATTATTCGAATCATTAATTGATTTTCTGAGCTGTATCAAGAGATTATACTCAATTCTGATTGTGAACATACTGTATAGTATTGTTCGTATATTCAATTATTGTTATCCTATTATATTAAGCGAGCAATTTCTGTATGTTTATATTTATGTATGTATGTATTTATTTATGTATTTATGTATGTATGTCCAACGGATCTCGAAAACGGCTCTAACGATTTTGACGAAATTTGGAATATAGGAGGTTTGTGATACAAAAATTAGTTTGCGCCGGGTCTCATCCCTGGGATAACTCGCTAAAGGACCTAAAAAAGGAGAAATTGATCCTTTAAGAATCAGCTGACAGAAGAAAGAAATTTCTATCGGCTGTAAATAATGAGAAAGAGTGAGAGCGAGTGAGTGTGTGAGTGAGACAAGATTATTATTCCAGCTGCTGAGACAGTGACAGAGAATCAGCTGACAGGAAGAAACAATTTTACGTCGGTTCTTGATGTTGTTGGTAAAACCAGCGGTTCCATTACTAGAATTGAGAAAAATATCAAAACACATAAGCTGCTCCTATTCCCCTTTTTTCTGATTTTAATTTATCTATAGAAAATTAAAAGGAATTTGAAATTTTGAAAATATTCCATATTGTACTGTATTGTCATTTTTAAATTTGAGGCATGAAGTTAGCCATGTGATCTGTTTTTATTTATTTGTGAAAAATCGTCAAGAGTTCATCAAAACAGCTGAGCTAAAAATAGTTATCAACCCATAATTATTATTATTTTTATTAATTTTACCACAAGTGCGATTTTTCAAATGATATGCATTCAAACTCGATTATTCATAATATTTCGAAAGCTAAGATTAATTTTTTTTATAGTGCAATGATGATTCAGTGCATAAGACTGATGGCTGTACTTTGAAAAATTGTTTAATTTCATTTATTTTTCCCTTTATAATTTCCATTCCTGTGCCTTTGTAGGCCTACCCCCGAGCAGAGCTCGGTACCCCGATATTTGTCTGTTAAGTATTGTGTCAGGTGCCGAGGCTCTGCTCAGTAGGCCTACAGGCACAGGAAAGGAGATTATAAAGGGAAGAATAAATTAAAATAAACGATATATCAAAGTGCAGCCATCAGTCTTATGCACTGAATCATCGTGCACTATAAAAATAATCTTCGCTTTCGAAATATTATGAATAATCGGTTTGAATGCATATCATTTGAAAATCGCACTGTGGTAAAATTAATGAAAATAATAATTGTTATGGGTTGATAACTATTTTAGCTCAGCTGTTTTGATGAACTTGACGATTTTCTGCAAATAAATAAAAACAGATCACATGGCTAACTCATGCCTCAAATTTAAAAATAACAATAAAATATGGAATATTTTCAAATTTTCAATTCCTTTACAATTTTCTATAGATAAATTAAAATCAGAATATTATTTGAAAAATCGCACTTATGGTAAAATTTTGCTTCATAGAAATAATAATATGGGTTGATAACTTTTAGGTCAGCTGTTTTGATGAACTCTTGACGATTTTCTCAAATAAATAAAAACAGATCACATGGCTAACTTCATGCCTCAAATTTAAAATGACAATACAGTACAATATGGAATATTTTCAAAATTTCAAATTCCTTTTAATTTTCTATAGATAAATTAAAATCAGAAAAAGGGAATAGGAGCAGCTTATGTGTTTCGATATTTTCTCAATTCTAGTAATGGAACCACTGGTTTTACCAACAACATCAAGAACCGACGGAAAATTGTTTCTTCCTGTCAGCTGATTCTCTGTCACTGTCTCAGCAGCTGAAATAATAATCTTGTCTCACTCACACACTCACTCGCTCTCACTCTTTCTCATCATTTACAGCCGATGGAAATTTCTTTCTTCTGTCAGCTGATTCTTAAGGATCAATTTCTCCTTTTTAGGTCCTTTGTGAGTTATCCCAGGGATGAGACCCGGCGCAAACTAATTTTGTATCACAAAACCTCCTATATTCAAATTTCGTCAAAATCGTTAGAGCCGTTTTCGAGATCCGTTGGACATACAAACATATAAACATAAATATAAACATATAAACATAAATATAAACATATAAACATACAGAAATTGCTCGCTTAATATAATAGGATACTATTCGTATAGCATTAATTCAGTGACAGTGTCAACAATACTGTGTATGTGTGTTGGGAGTTTTTAAATCGTATGGTGAATAATTACAATTATCCTATTATATTAAGCGAGCAATTTCTGTATGTTTATATATATGTTTGTATGTCCAACGGATCTCGAAAACGGCTCTAACGATTTTGACGAAATTTGGAATATAGGAGGTTTGTGATACAAAAATTAGTTTGCGCCGGGTCTCATCCCTGGGATAACTCGCTGAAGGACCTTAAAAAGGAAAACCGATCCTTTAGGAATCAGCTGACAGCAGAAACAAATTTCCGTCGGCTGTAAATGATGAGAAAGAGTGAGAGCGGTGATTGTGGGAGTGAGACAAGATTATTTCAGCTCGCTCGCGAAAAACATAACTACACTAACTTTTTTGGTAAAGCCAGTGGTTCCATTACTAGAATTGAGGAAAATATCGAAACACATAAGCTGCTCCTATTCCCCTTTTTATTTCTGATTTTTATTTATCTATAGAAAATTAAAAGGAATTGGAAATTTTGAAAAATTCCATATTGTACTGTATTGTTATTTTTAAGTTTGAGGCATGGAGTTAGCCATGTGATCTGTTTTTATTTATTTGAGAAAAATCGCCAAGAGTTCATCAAAACAGCTGAGCTAAAAATTGTTGTAGCAGGAATATTTTAAATTGTCAGAAAACAGCTGATTGATATACGCTCGTTTACTGACGTTAAATCAGCCGTTTTCTGACAAGTTAAAATGATCCTACTATATCAACCCATATATTATTATTTCTATGAAGCAAAATTTTATAAGTGCAATTTTTCAAATGATAATTATGCATTCAAACTCGATTATTCATAATAATTATTCTGAAAGCTGAGATTGATTTTTTTATAGTGCAATGATGATTCAGTGCATGAGAGATGACTGTACTCAAAAAATTGTTTAATTTCATTCCTTTTCTCTTTTAAAATTTCTATTCCTGTGCCTTTGTAGGCCTACCCCCGAGCAGAGCTCGGTACCCCGATATTCAATATAAAATCAAAGACGATAGGAAACTATTAGGTATTTTAATTGTCTCTGATAAAATACACTGTTGAATACATCGACAAGTGATTTAATTAGAGCTTGAATACTTCAGCATGTGTTACAAGAAACACAAAAAACAGAAGTGGGTAGTTGAATGATGATCGTCTAATTATACTCGCATAAAACACGGCACCGGAGGATCATATTATCAAGTGTGAGGTGGGCCGCAATAGTAGTCACACAAGATGTCGACATTTTTCTCATTGTGATTATGATAATTCGGAATGATTTGCGCTGGTGAACGTATGTAGGTACATTATGAATGAGCTGGCGGTGATGTCAGATCATAGTGCAGCGGCAGCCTAAAGGATTATGGTCCGGAAAAAGATCGGACAGACGCGGACTCAAGGCTAGAAGAGGCAGACTACCATAACGCACGCCATTATACATACTATCTATAAATATAAAACGCTATAATGCGGCTTGGCACTTCCCATACAATTGTTCTCTCACTTTCGTTAGCATAATCACATACGCCCAGCACTCGTGCCGAATTATATGCTGCAGTCGATTAGCCTATAATGTCCTAGCTGAGTCCTACACCTCATTCATAAACACAACTGGCAGGCAGCAGAGCCAGTCAGTAATCCTAGAAACAATCGGACTTCTTTCTTCCAGCGCACGGTTCTTCTAACGGAAAATGTGTGAGTGTTGATTCAAGGTCTGCAAAAATAGACGATTCGTTCTGTTTTGAGTGGGCGCCCGCTCGCTTATTACCGCAAGCAAGGTATGACGCTGTAAAAAGGGAGACTTCAATATGAGGTCTGAAGTCGTTGTCATAACAAAATCTGAATACTTTTCAATTTTCTATCAGGGTGAAGAACTAAATTGGAGAATGTTATAAAATTCCAAATAAAGGAATTATTATTATTATGCTTATGGCTTTTATTAGCGGGGAGACCCTTTCGGGTGTTCCGCTTCGCCGAATCATCCAATTTCCGTAATGGGAAATGTGGAAAAGATATAGGTTATGTAGTCCAACATTGAATTTCACTGAATTTTAAATAAAGGAATAAACAAATAATAAAGAGTAGGCCTAGAACATTCGAGATTCATCATTCTTTGCTTGAACATGATATCCAATTACATTGAAGTCTACAAATAAAAATAACTAGTACTAAAATTACTGTCCTTCATCAACTTTATCAGACTTGGTCATTCCAGTCACATAGGGCTTCTTCAAACCACATGCAGCTGGTGTGCTGTGACCAAAGAGTATTTACTTCTATTCTCTCTGGCTGTCACCTTGTAATAAGAGACTTTTTGTTTACGACAAATTTCATCAAAATCAAGCATTGAATTTAATAACTGTCCAAGTACAGTTAACCTTACCTTTTGTTCTGACAGGGGTCCATCCTTCGATGTCCCTGGGAAAAGAAAGAAACCAATGAAAATATTTTAATCAAACACAGCAGAATATTAAAATGAAAATTCAATAAGAATGACTACAAAAATAAAAATAATAACTAATAACATATGGCAACAAAAACAATAACAATAATATATAATAATAACATTAACAAGAACGACAGCAGCAACAACAAAAGTGATAATATTGATGACAATGTTTGTGAATGGCCAAGGTTTCGTTTATGTTGAACAGTTTAAATACTATTATATTAATAAATTAAGATATTTCTGAACCAAGATATGACTAATCACTAATTAAATAATTTTCCATTCTAACATCAAAATCTGATATCTTTGGAGTACTATTTGAATGTTAACTCAGGAAGCAGCGAGGTGTTAAAATATTTTTATAATCAATTCGTCCGGATTATGATCTCGTAACCGAATTTCGGGAGTCCCTCAATGTCAATCAGGTGATAAGGAAATAAGTGATTGACCAAATTGAGGTTCAAGGACTTCTAGTCGTAAAAATAGAACAGCTATTTTTGACGCGTGATAATGACCACCAGATAGCACACCTGTTTACAACAGTGTGAAAAGAGCTTTTATTACATTCGCCAGGCTGCTAGATAGCATTGAATATATACCCTATAGGATACATATATTCAATGTAGATAGCTAGCGAGCAATAAAACGCATTCAGGTCAGGTGCTGAGTTCAAATTCAACAAATATTGTAGATGGGTAGTCCCCAGAGAGAATAAAAGTACAATCTTCTTGTATACTCTCTGATAGAAAAGGAGTGAAACCTTCTTTCATGCTCTCTGAAAGAATAGAAGTAAAGTCTTCTTCTATACTCTGTGAGAGAATAGAAGTAAAATCTTCTTCTATACTCAGTGAGAGAATAGAAGTAAAATCTTCTTCTATACTCTGTGAGAGAATAGAAGTAAAATCTTCTTCTATACTCTGTGAGAGAATAGAAGTAAAATCTTCTTCTATACTCTGTGAGAGAATAGAAGTGAAATAGAGCTGCCTTCTTCTTCTTCTTCTTCTTCTTCTTCTGCTTCTTCTTCTTCTTCTTCTTCTTCTGCTTCTTCTTCTGCTTCTTCTTCTTCTTCTTCTTCTTCTTCTTCTTCTTCTTCATCTTCTTCTTCTTCTTCTTCTTCTTCTTCTTCTTCTTCTTCTTCTTCTTCTTCTTCTTCTTCTTCTTCTTCTTCTTCTTCTTCTTCTATTACACTCTCTGGTAGACCCGACGTGTTCGTTTACAATGGATATGAAGCGATAGTTTATTAAAAGTGGCGGAGTTCTAGAGAATTTCCAGGTTGTAGTCCCAAAAGGATTCTCCATTAGGATCTTTATTAGCAAAATGAAAATATTTTCAAAGTACCAAAAGTTTCGCGAATGCGATCTGAGTTGCCTCATCTACCCTTCGTAGATGATTCATGGCTTTAAATCTGTCCTTGACTTCAAAGTATTGATCTTCAATTTCAGTAGGAACTATAGTCCGATTCACGTCAAGAAGTCAGCATTGCTTAGATGGCAGTTTGCTATTCTTGTTCAGCACAAGGCAGTTGCTGATGTCTCTATCCTATTTGCACTGTGCATAGTTGCCGCACTGTGCATTGTTGTCGCACAAACACGTTTGGTGCATTTTTCTCTTTCTCTCTCAATGAAACTTGGCATCAATGCTCCTCATATAAACAATGCTGACTTCTTGACGTGAATCGGACTATATAGAAGTATAAGCTTTTCTTCATCAAGTTTCACAATTATTTCCTTTTCCAAATACTCAACATTTTTCAAACCACAAGGACTTGACAATTAAGAGAGCACAATTTTTAAACTTGTGAAATTTTAATCATCGCGCAATGTAACTTATGATTTATTTTCTCAAACAATTCATGTAAAAAATATATATATTTCAACTTTGATGTTTTGCCATGTAACTTAGCCTACTACTCTTTTCAGATCTTGTAGTTGTACATGTTAAGTGGCTGATTACTCTAGTGTAATTGCTTAGCTCAGGACAAGGTGAATAACAGGATAATTCGCCGTGAACTTGTTTATGTAATTCTTATTCTTACATTTGGTTTGTTAGTAAACAATCATAACTGGCCGAACTGGCCTTTCCTAGTTCCATAATAATTATGCATTTAAGTAAGTTTCAGAAATAATAAAAAACCATGCTCACTTTTCCTTTTAATTTCAAATTTCACTTGCGTTCCCCAGCGCACACAAACACACACACACAGTCATTACGCCGGATTCTTGTAGACTCTTCACGTAGACTGGGCACAGCACGCAGCTTTTTACAAGTTACTTTCACAAAATTAACCGAGAACTCTCATTAAAATAATTACGTTTGAATATCTCGTCGATTGTTTGACTACTTTCTTGCCTTTCAATGGCAGCGAATTAATTCAGCACTGATTAACATTGAACCGTATAAAATGGGAAAATAATCTTGTGGACATCCGAGAAATTGAAGCAGCACAATCAGGTGCGGGAAAGCATGTGCGTAGTAGGCCTACACGTCGGAAAACTGGTTTTCCTACGCTGTTAAGCTGGTTCATTGTGTACTTCAGTTCAGGAATCAATCCCAAACAAGTAATTTCCTATCCAATCCGGAAGTTAGGCTACTAGTTGTTGAGCCTGTTCTGGCTAATACTTTACAACAGATTATAAGAACGAAAAATCCTTGAATTTCAAGTATGAACTGGTCACACATATTTTACTACGGATTGTAACACCAAATGATCCGTGTATTTCAAATGAATTCATTTCATCCATATTTTCTGAATTACATTGCATCAATACTATCTATACGGAATTCGGTTCTGGATAATAAGTCATAATAAAATACATTAGAATTTTTATTGCACTTTTATTTCAGGCCTATTGCATGTCAAATGAGTAGTGAGGTATTTAAATAATGTAAAAATGTGAGATCAATGAACTGACAATAGCAGGGAAGCTGCTATCCGTTATAGTAGTTGCATCACAGATTTGAATCAATGAAAAGCGTATCTGCAACGAATGTTGGACGCTATGTAGTTGATCACGTGATGAAAGGATAGATGGCGCTTGTCTGAAAGCCTACAATTGTGATCAAATACAATACAGTATATACAAAAATACAAAGCAGACTTGCATTATTAATGTATCATGAAAACTTGAAAGTGTAGCCTAGTACAAGTACGTAACATATAGGCTACTTCAACCACCAGGTCAGAAGAAAACAAAAATATGTGTAAAAAATAGAGTGAATTGAATGCTAAACTTGCTAATGCTTGAAAGCTTGATTATTTCAATGACTTTACAAAAATGATAAATAGTTACTATAGGCCTACCTGTTTTCAAAAACAAAAATGTAAAATATTTGCAAAAAAAAATTCTTTTTTTCGTAAATATAAATCACTGAAAATCAAGAAGTTTCAACTTCCAGAGATTGATTGAGACTTCCAGAGGTTGAATTCACTATTTCTATATTGTGTAATATAAATTATTATTGATATAATTATTAATACCCTTCAAAAAAATGCAGCTTCGATGAAGAGTATTTGCCAGAGGTTGGTCATCTGTAAACTGTAGAGATATTTAGCTCTGCATTAATGTATTATTCAACATGACATTGAGAATGCAAAATGTAGAAGTCAGTTTCAACTAATTAATAATTCAGGTGCAGTATTGATCGCGGAACTGTTACAATAATAGAATGGAGTGCACTGAAGTGAACTTCTCGACCTGAGTCTGTTTCATTTCAACATGGCTGCATAATAAGTTTTCCACAAGAATTAAAACTATCAAAAATTCTTCAAAAACGGCAGTTTACATGAAGTCTTCCGTACAAAAATTTATTCAAAAACAATTTGCTAGAAACCTATCAAATGACATGATCATAATCAATAAATTAAATTTCCAGCTGCAGGTATCATAAGATTCACAATTCACAATGGTGAAAAAATGACAAGAAGTATGAAAAAAGGATAGAAACAATATTGAACTAAAACATAGAAAATTACTATCATCTTAAACCGAATTATGTGAAGAAGAGTGCTTATTGGATCGAGAATTATTATCATTGACGAAACACATAAATCAACAATTATTAAGCTGAAAGATAAAAATAATAATCTAACCATTTCAAACAAATTTATTCTGTTATCAAATTTATGTGGAACTTGTAGTGAATTCAATATGTAAGTGAACTTTCAAGCCGTTAAATTATAATTTTAAGATGATTGATTAATCAGACGGTAAATTCGTAAGGCATGATATGTTCAGTAAAAGGTTCAAACTGTGAAGAAGGTTGACTTGATAAGAAGTCTGGTAGATTGCACCGTGACAATATCTACAGAATATCAACAACTTTATAGATAGTTGGAACATTTCAGACGAAGAATCTCGATTTGGTTCAGATAAGAAGTGCATATCAAAGATGCTGGAGATGTGAATGTGTGTGGGTACATTATTTGTTGGTGTGTGTGCGTGCGTTTGAAACAAATTACAGCGTGTGCGAGGTGCACCTTGAGCCTGGTCTTGGAGACCTCTACTGGAGCTCGTTTCTTAAAGCAGCTCACACAGCTCTTGATTAATCGCTTAATTAAACGGGAAGACGGAACAAGTAAAGTCTTTTGCCGGGCCGAACATCAGTCGGTCGTTTTTCCAAACAAAGCTCACGACCGCAAAAGCACAAGAAGAAGAAGAAGAAGAAGAAGAAGAAGAAGAAGAAGAAGAAGAAGAAGAAGAAGAAGAAGAAGAAGAAGAAGAAGAAGAAGAAGAAGAAGAAGAAGAAGAAGAAGAAGAAGAAGAAGAAGAAGAAGAAGACGAAGAAGAAGAAGAAAAATTAGTGGATGGAGCCAGCATCAAGACAGCTCCAGTCAGACACGTCAGGGCGGCTCTTTCATTAAAACAAACAACTTTTGTTGCTCAATTTGTTTCTTTTCTGATTGTTCTTTATCCGACCAACAGTTAGCCCGCCGGTTTATTTTTATTTATTTTTTATTTTTTGGTACCGTAAGATGATTCTACAATTAAAACCATCCCAATCATGAGTCCAGCACGAAATTCAGGTGTCCATTTAAAAGATTCTAGTATTAATTCCCATTTCTCCATGTGAATTATTACTCTCCATTCGGAATTTTCCATTAAAACTTCCATTTCTCATTCATATCGCTGTTTTCAAGTAGAAGGGATGAATTTATAAGATAATCTTGAATTGCATTAGAGAAAGTAGCATTGGACTAGATATCTTTAGTGTATGAAAAGGTTTGATTTTGTCACAGACATGTATCATGAAACATTTTAACAGAATTGTGAGACACTAGTTTCGGTTGTTACAAAGTTATCAATAGTTTTGGATAAGCTGAAACTGAAGAAGTAGAGCATCTAATTATTCTTATTATCCATACTAAAGATGGTGATTGGCCGGTAGGAGAATGGATACCGTTTCATTGGTTGAGACAAGCCAAGCCCAGTTGTAGGAATTAATAATTAAAATATGAACAAAGACGATAATTATTATGAAAATGAATATAACAATTGAGGAAAAATGTAACTTTTTAGCATCATTTGAGAACAATCTCACAAAACCAGTGACCTTAGTAGAGTACTAGTGTTTTCTGTATAGACTACTCTACCCGGATAACATTATGTATTATAGTTCCTCACAGCAAAGCTCACAGAAAACTTGTGGGTTAGTTGTCAGGCTATCAAGAATTCTCATCAAATGAACTTTTCAGCTAGGAATTCAAATATCAGAGTTTCCATTAAAAATTAGCATTCACAGATAGGGAAACTCTTTCAAGTTTTACCAATTATTGCTTACAAGAATATTCGTTTCAAGATAAAAGATTAAAGCAAATAGATATTGAAAGTGAGCCGGAACTGAACTAAGCTGGCCATTATAAGATGCAAGGAGAAAATCGCTGGTCTAGCAGAAGAGAGAAAGAAGGATAGAAAGAGAGATCTAGGTAGCGAATGAGCAGCAGGGCTGGACAAATATGTAAATGTAAATGGGATCAACAAACGACTAGACAAGGTCCTTTACTAGTGAAAGGACCAGATGATGGAGATGAGGAAGAAGAAAGTATTCCAGCTTCATTTCTAGTCAGAGTTATGTCGGCAAATGAGTAGACAACGTTGACTTGAGGCGCCACCATCCTAAAAGTATTTGAAAGAAAATTTCCATTTGAAAGAAATAACCGACTAGAAATCCAATCCTCATAATGTTCTAAAATAATTTTCTGAGGAGTGTGAGATAATAGTAGTTAATATGAATCTTATTCAAAAAATTAATGAAGTGGTCATTGAACATGTAATAGAAACATTACAGAGGAAATAGAGAGAGCAATATCATCAAAGTACAAACTACTAAAGTAGTCTAGGAAATGTTGAGTAAGAAACCCCAAATATTGTTAAACTTGAGGATATTAGTTCGAAAACATTATTAGAGAACGGTCTTCGATACCAGTTGAACGTGATTCACTGATGTTGATGACGTTGAGTAGAATAGTTTTTCTAGACACAAATTATTAATGAAAAAATACATGGACATAAGCTCTGGATAATTGAGTTGAAATTAGGGATTTAAACCGTTTTGGTCGAATGCCTGTTGTTTCTTCCCAACTATGGTGTGTGTATTGTCAATTAATGAAATAAATAAATGTTGATTGAGATTTGAGACTTTATTAACTCTTGTATTGGACCCAAGTGCCATTCAAACTATAGACCTGATGATGAAAATCGAACTCAAAATATTCTAATAATATTCTGACACAGTGTCTGATGTTGTGATGTTCAAACATAATGAAGCACTAAAACAGTGTTATATGTATATGAAAAGAGTGTCTATATGTAAGTATTTTTGTGCAAATAAATGTTATATTTGACAACCTTCTAGTGCTTCTTTGATATTCAATTGATTATCAATAATTTATAAATTATATTATCATCACAGCGAGTATCAATACTGACTGAACTATTCTGTTAATTCACACCAAAAGTTGTCCTAATTTCCAAGACAAAGGAACACAGCTAATGATTCACTGGGGGAAAAGCATGGAGTTGGGAGGCCAATAGAAAATTTAGAAGTTATCGACTGGCACTGGTTTCTTTCGCCATTGGTGACCTACAATTTCAAGGGTCAATGGTTAATTTAGAGTAGGACCCACTTCAAGTATTTGAAATTCTGTTGTGAAGAAGGTAAACAATAAGACCGTTTGAAATGAGGACGTAAACGATTTTGCAACTTTCATAAGTCCAACGATTAGAGGAGCAGAATGCGACTTACCGCCATTTCGACATGACAACATTGTAAGCAACAAGCGCAATCATGCATGGAGGGTCAGGACAGGACATTGAGAATGAGAAACGGTTATGTTTCCATTGATAGCATTTGGGAAATCGAGAACGCAATGCAATGAAACAATGCTGTAATGAAAATACGAATCATTAACATACAATATTCAAGAACAATAAAGGAAAGGTTCTCTACTACGTAAATAAATGGCCAGTGCCTTCATGGAACACGTTTATAATGGTCAAACAACTGCAATAAAATAATGTATTCCACTTTGGCAAATGGGAGCAAGTTATAAAAGCTTCTAATTCATATAGGCTACCACCACTCCAATCTATCGCTATTACCATTAATTTCATTATGATTATTTGATCCATTTCGAAATAACATTGTGAAAAATGGGACTATGAGTTAAAATGTCAATGCCTGATTTGAATATTCAACTTTCATTCTTTATTGAAAGAAATTCTACATTTAAAAACAAATCGATATTTTAAAAAAACAACCCTCAACAATGGTAGGAATGAATGTCAAACAATAAATCTTTCAACAATAGTAGATATATTTTTAGTACATAAATATAAGCAGATACAAAAAACATTCGTCAATCAGGAAGGGTTTTATAGTGTTGTACAGTTTACATAGGGTCTACCATACAGACTCCGAATAAGACAGTGGAAGGTGTATGATTGTTGAATTAAAATTTAATTCATGTGAATTATAGACCACTAAAAACGGATTAAAAAGTAAGATTGTACTCACAAATTATTGTGTTAATAATCATTCAGATCACGTTTTCGTTTTGTGAATTATTCAATTGATAAAAATGCTAATTAATAACGGATGCTTTCTATGCTAATTCTCACTTTTCCATGTTATTGTAGTCTATGTACTGTATATAAATTTTTTCACTGTTTGTATGTATGTAATAGAAATAAATTTGAATTTGAATAGTGTATTATCGTGTATAATTTATTGTATGTTTTACATTTAAAATAAACGAGTCTCTAAATCCTAGGTACACTTATCAACCAACAACAAACTTTTGATTCACTTCACTAACGACATGCATTCATCTTGTTTACATTGCAGTTCGTAAATGGATCAAGAAATCATCAACTACAACAAACATCCATAAATGGACCAAATAACACAATAAACTTGAAAGTTATTTAAAATCTTCACTGTGCAACTAAAAATAAGCTGGATTGTTCAAAAATACTATTTATAAAGTAATTATTAATAGAAAATAGCATTGAACTTCGACCAGCCATAAACTCACGAAAACGCTCCAACACACTCAGTCTAAACAGCATTACAGCAACAGTCACGTTACTACAATGACCTCGCGTCGGATGGGTTGGTGAAGATCGTGCAATATTGTAACGAGCACCGCCAAGTAATATTGTGAAGATAACCCGCCTAATTAATGACCTACTATAGGCTGGTGAAGGAGCGCATCTCAACCCCGACAAAGACCTCCGTCGGTCAATGTCAAGGCTGTGTCAGCGCAGAGGAGAAACGCAATTGTTGCTACTATCGACGTCGCGGTGATTGATGCACGAATCTAGGTCCCCGCGCCCATCGCTCAGGCGTCACTGGAAGTGAAAAACTATCATTAATCAAGCACTAATTACAGATTAGTTTGTGCATCCGCAAAGGAAGGATGTGCAGCCGAGGAAACGAAACAAAAGTAGGCGAATAGTGACAGTATGCTGCTGCTGGTTCCTGTACAGTATGTACACTTTCTGCGGATCAAAGTCTCGCGTATCAATTCAACGGTAGTTTCATAAATAATGAAGGTGAGCGGTGTACCAAAATTATACAGTTTTCTATATATGCTTACTATCCATTCTGTATGACTGTGGGTCAAAGAAGAATGAAACCTAAGAAAATTTAGTTTCATATAATGAAGGTGAGTGGTGTCCCAAAATAGAACAGTTTAGAACAGTTTTCATGTATGCTTACTATCCATTCCGTATGACTGTGGGTCATAGACGCGTGAAACCTCAAAAATTTCACATGAATTAGGTTGTATTGAATTTATTAATACTGTAGTTTGAATTGACTAAAGAAAGAAAAACCTTCATTTTTAATTATCTGAAAAGCATTTTCACTAGCTTGAAAGGCATATTTATTCAACACAAATCTACTGTATAGATAAGTCATAACTAACCCATGTCTGAAGATAATTATCCGAATAATAAATTGAAAGTTACCCAATAATTGCACTATGGTGGAAATGGTAAAATTTGTGGAAATGCACTTCCACCAGCTTAGACCATCAGTCTATTTATTTAGCACAAATCTAGGAATACGTTACAACTATGTCCGATGATAATTATCCGAATAATTTCTGATTGATAAACTGAATGAAGAATCAACTTTTACTGTGTTCCAATTCTGAGACGAAAACTGCTGAACGACTTCAATCCCAATAGTAAGAAAGTGTCATAGTCTTATTGAAGCAAACTAATTCAGAAATCGGGAAAGCTATCATAGTTATCAAAGCTATCATGAGTTTGCGGTGGACGAAGGAATCACACGATCGGCTAGAAAGCACCCGTTAGCGAAGGCAGCAATAATAATTGCAGCAATGGAACAGGACGTCGGTCAATTATAAAATTTATTACAGCTCCAGTTGAGAGCGGAATGCTGCATTTCGATGCGATTTCACAGCTGGAGAAACGAGTTCGCGAAGCTCTATCCGCCACAGCCAGACTGCGAGGAAGCAGTAACGGATGAGCATCTCCTGTTCCGCTGTTCCGATCGGATAAGTTGTGCAAGACTCATTAATCCCAGATAGGCTAACAGATGAAATCTCGCTCGGCACTTCATACCTGATTGCATAAAATCGCATTTTGATTTTGCTCTTGGGTTAATTTGATTATTTAGCATGAGGATTATCTTCTTACGCTTCTTACGATTGAAGGTCCAATATAATACCAGAGATAAACAAAACTCTCTATAGTATTCGAGTATTGAAGATCAGCAATACTCACAGACTTATTAAGTCTGTTCTTTGTGATAGTCATTATATATATCATATATCGGGGGTGGGTTATTCCATCCTGCTTGATTTTGATTCTACAATAAAATTGACTTTTTCAAATTCCAAATTATATTATTCATTTTATAGTTCCAGTCCTACTGGTAAACTGGTTGTCTTATGAATAGGACAATTGAAATTAAAATTATCTCATCCAGTTATCTGCGCTACCAAATACGTGAAAATGATCAAGTAATCATATAAATACAAATCATTTGGTAAACATAAAACATTACTTCTCCAAAATGCTATTATGAAAATATATTGTAAAATGATGTCTGATGCTCGAAAGTACGTAACAGATGGTCACGAACGCGTGAGATTGGCGCGGCGCTTGGAGATATATTACAGCTTGAGGAAGCATTCGGAATGTTGGGAAAAGATATGTGGTGACTAGCCGGCACAGGCACAGACAAGGAAGTGACTTGACCTGTTCCCGGGAAGCCGATGTTACAAGTTTGGCCGGGATGAGGAATGCCGGGATACGGACTTGCGAATTGCTTCACTTCACTTCCCTTTTCAGTGTGGGAAACTTTTTCATTCGTGAAAATTGAACCAAATTCGGCTGAATTAACCTATACTCTGATTCAAACTGCTTTAAGATTGAGACCCGCTCTAGGCCGGCCCTGAAGCAGTTTAACCAAAGTATAATGAAGTGCTTGACGAAAGCACTAGATGTATGATTTACAGTGAATAAATTGCTGGAATTGATTTTGATTTTATTAATGATAGATTTTGTTAATGATAGGAATTAAAAATTGATAGAAGCACTGAATGTATTGAATGATGATTTAGAGTGAATAAAATTGATTAATTAGTTCATGAGATTTGATCCACAGTCCACACCATGAATTCAGTGAATGTGTATGCAGTGTCTGACACGTATCAGATATCACTGTGTGTACGCAGAGTCTATTGGACTCATGCCCGGTTTTTCAGTCGCTCAATAGACAGTTTATGGATCCAATAGCACTATTGAATCAATAACCATGTGTTTTCAAATGCAAAAAAAGTTATTGATTCAATAAGTTTATTTAACGACTGAAAAACCGGGCAACAGTAGCGTCACGTGTTCAATTTAATGGGTTGACCACTAATTAAAGTTTAATCACTTAATACACTTGTCTGATTTGAGATAGAATTTGAGAAACACAGTGTACAACGCAAGAGTTGAAATATTATAAATAAATATTACGGCTTGGAAAAATCTATCATCCTAGAAACCTAGATTATAGTAGCCTAATAGGCTTATAAAATTAGTGATCGTACAGTATTGGTCGAAGCATCAATAATAAAAATATCGATGTTTTAACCTTGAACATCGATACAACCCTAGAGAAAGCTTGTTAATAGTTGATATCCAATGAATATAATGGGACATCAATATTTTATTCTCCGTGACTCTCTGAGATGAAATTCTATTCATATCGCAATAAGGTTTGACTTGCATGAATGTGCTTGAGAGTTTTTTTTAATTTTTGACGCTTTGAGCTCGGTTATTATTTTTTGAACAATTGAATGGAAATCCTTTCTCTAGTCATTCATGAGTGACAAGTTTAAATTCATCTATTTCCCCACAGAAACAGTAAACATCTTCAAATTAAATCCAATAAGGTCACTTATGCCTTGAAGTGGACCACATACGGATCACCATTACTCACTTGAGCCACTTCATAAAAATAGGTAACTTACAGAGTCAGCTCTCCGATCCTGATAGAATCAAATCCCACCCGCTGGTAAAAACAGGTTGATGAGCCCAAAGTAAAGGTCGATTTCATTGGACAGTCCACTTTCCTCTGCTCTCCGGTTTCTAGCTCATGGAATATTTCCTGGCGCGTAAATACAAATTCTAAATAATGTGCTAACCATCTCATAAATTTGAAGAGTTACTCCCACAAATCAAATTTCACTAAGAGAAAACTGTTTTACAACGATGATTCATCTTTGATTGTTATACAATACTGGAAAATACAGCGGAGATAAACTAGGAAGGACGGATAATTCTCCAGCATACAGTTTTGAACCTGCTCAAAATGAGCTATCAGTTTGAGAAATATTAAAAAAGTAAGTCCTGCTTCAGTAACAATTTTTAACAGTAATAAAAATGTCAGAAGTTTACAGATATATTCACGCACTCTGTAAGTTGTAGTAGAATATTTTTATTAAACGGTTTCAATCGAGACGAGCTAAAAAAATGAGGAATTATCTTCAAAATAATTCATCAAGCTCGAATGAGAGTGATATGACATGACATCACAACTATGACCTATTTTGGAATAAAAAAAATGAAAAAGGCTTTAAATACTCTATGTTATTGCTATTATTAACTAGAGGTGACGGGGTCAACTTCGTATCAATCAAGCTCTGATAACTCGGATTTTTCAACTACATTTTAATTGATATTGCAATTGCATACAATTATATGCAATTTTTATAAAAATGTTTCAAAAAATAACACACATCTATTCTTATGTAGCCTACACGATTTGAAACTAAAGCAACTAAATCTCAATGCTGCAATAATTCATTAGCATCATACACAGTCATACACACAATCTAATTATTCTATCTACAACATGAAAGCTGCATAACCAAAAATACAGAAATAAGCAATTTCCTATTTTCAATTCTTGTAATCTGAATACCCGAAATGATAATCGGGTAAAACCACGGATATATACGTGAATATTCGTGGATGGTGAGTAGAGTGCTGCGAAAGTGATGTTCCTCTGAACCCAGTCATCATGGAAACATAAACATTAACAATAATTTGTCTACTGGGTCACGGGCGACACCACACCTCTCAAAACCTAGGCTGGGATCTGCGCAACCCTACCGTGTATTTCTGTACAAAATCAAGTGTTTCTTGAGATCTTTATCAGTGGGTATCTGAATGTATTGTTCAGATATTTATTTTATTTGAGATATTATACTGTACATATGAAATGTTTTTTTTTATCCGTGGGTAAATCTATTCCCACATATAGCAGGATTCTTTTAACTTGTCAGAAAACATCTGATTTAACGTTAGTAAACGAGCGTACATTAATCAGCTGTTTTCTGACAATTTAAAAGAATCCTGCTATACAGTTGTCCTATTTAGAAATCATGATGAGACGATAGATTCCATCTCGATATACAAATGGTTATTATGTTTGTAAAAACATTGAAAGTCGAATTCCCACAACTAGGGGAGACTTATGGGACGGACCAACTTACAGTTATCCTATTTAGGAATCATGATAGGAAGATGATAAATTCAATTGCTTATCTTGGCGCCGTTGCAGTTATTTATGTGTATGGTGCACGCTTTTCGGTCAGGCAGAGCCACCCCAGTAAACCACTAACCTGCACAGCGATTGGCCAAAGGCTAGATAGGTGAAGGAAGTAAAGAGCATCTGAGTGAAATGGGGTCAGTACGCGGAAAGGCCGGTCACGATTCATACACCCGATAAAAGGTTCCCGGCAGTCCTTATTTGGCCGGCTAGCCACCCATCATCAATATGGATCTACGTCGCTACTTACGGGCTTATCTCTTGGTGTAGTACAGGGATGGGAACCGGGAATTGCAGTTCCAACAGCGGGCGTCAAAGGACGCACCATGGGAAAATAAGTCTGTGTGCTAAGTTTATCCGACCCACTTGCTGCGGTCACTGCATCTATGCAAAAATCCGTTCATTCTATCTAAGCAACACAAAACGAAAAGAAGCTTACTTTACTGTCTAGTTAGGCAAGGATTAACAATCTACCATTAGCAGTCATTACGTGCAACCCAATTATGTTATTAATCTAGGACTTATATTTCACGAATTATTAAACAAAATGAAAAAGACCACCTCTAAATCTATGTAAGATTTCTTCGAAAAGAAACTATATTGTCTGTGCTCTAGTCAGGCTAGTACTATATCTATGCAAAAATCAGTTCATTCTTTCTCATCTACAGAAAACACTAAGAAGCTTACTTTACTGTCTAGTTAGGCAAGGATTAACAATCTATCATTAGCAGTCATTACGTGCAACCCAATTATGTTATTAATCTAGGACTTATATTTCACGGATTATTAATCAAAATGAAAAAGACCACCTCTAAATCTATGTAAGATTTCTTCAGTGAGTGAGAGATTAAAGCGCAACCCAATTCCACGGTAATCCTAGAACTTATTTCAATGCTGAATCAACGAAAGAACTCATTCATTCTGCTTTCAGTTGACGGAAGACTGATGTGCGATGTACAACCCAATTTAACGATAATCCTAGTACTTATACAGAAACTTAATGAAGTCCAAAACAGGACCAGCTTGAAAGTACGAACTTGAACTCACTCAACTTGAAGCACAGAGAACATACAGTAGAAAACCTATACCATAGGCTATTGTTTCTATATCAGACGCCATCCTAACGAATTTTGTTATTCTTATCATGATTATTTCATCATCAATTTTCATTGTTAATCATTGAAAGAATAGCACAAAGAGGAAACTACGGAGTGATTGAAATGTGACAATAATTGGAGAAGCTATAATACTGTAACTTGAAAGCATTTCGCAAGCTATGAGCTATGCTTTCTCTATGTTAGATCAACTTTATCATTGGTCTCTAATATTATGAATCTGTGTTTTGTGTTGTGCATCCAGTCACAGAATAAAAGAGAATCTCTCCTATTCTGTGATCCAGTACATCATTCAATTCCTATTCCACAACAATTTTCAAACACACAAACCCTTTTACGATTAAAGAGTCGTTTGACAAAATATATTCAACATTTGGGAGGAAGATTCAAATGAAAAAGCAATGAAAATGTAGAAAAAACCTATTGGCTAGAAAATAAAGTAGCCTATGGAATTTAGTACCTATTATCAATAATGCAAAGGTACAAATTTAATGCATTCAACAGTTGAGAAGAAGATTAAAACGTAAAAAAAAACTAAATAAACTAAAACTAAATAAAGTTTACAATTTAATATTATCAATAATGCAAAGGTCAATAGCAGGAAGCCGGCGTGACAGTGGCAGTAGAATAGACTTTTGATCCTCTGATAAGAGCATTTCAATGTTCTCCGGGTTTCTAATACAGTAGTTAGTTTAATAAACATTATCCAATTCCCAATGTACTCTGAATAATGAAATCATGTTTATTATTGCGTAAGAATCAAGTAATAACAATTGGTGAAAGTCCGGAATACAAAAAAACAAAAAAAAACAGTTTGGTGTCTTGTTAAACATACAGATACCCACTGATAAAGATCTCAAGAAACACTTGATTTTGCTTCTCACAAAAAAGACCAAATTAAAAATGCCAACTTTCTAATGCTTGCCTGAACAAGATGGAACAATCGCACATGCCTGATGTGGGAATAGCTATTTGTGTAACATGTGTGCAAAGTGGGTCATTACCAAACCAGATAGAAGATGGCCGACCGAAGCGCAGCTGAGTTCGGCCATTCTATCGTGTTTGGTAATGAACTTTTGCACACTAGTTACCTGAAGATTTTCCACCACTCTAGTTATTATTGAGAACATATAAATATGTGATAATAAATTTTTATGCAGTGATATTCAAATATTCCAAGACAATGACAATTTCATCTTGAAAAAGAGCTGTTACTCATATTGAAAGTTAGGTTATATTTTGTTCATTGATGCGAATGAACTTGGAAGTTTAAAAAACAGCTGTTGTTGATATGACAGAGATGCCAATGCCATCGACTGCTGCGTAGGGCGAATAGTCAAAATAGCAACTAATTTAAATGAAAAATAGGACTTACTCAACCATCATAACTTTATTAACACATTTGTAAAACTCCTAAAACAACATTTATTCTTCATTATCATTATTATAATTACATTAATATTGAAAGTCTCTTAAGCAATATCAATGGAATTTGAAAAACAGCTGTTAGATAATTTAAAAGTAAGGTTATGGTTTCAACTCGATACTCGACTATTCAACTCTCGATATGAAACATTGAGATCACGAAAAAATTCACGTTTGTTTTAGATGGTGAATCGAGAATCGATACTTATATCAATGTTATCGACTAGAGCCGTGCGCAAAGTGAGCCGTGCGCAAAGTGAGTACTTTGCACACGGCGTGCGGGAATGAGCTATTTTGCACACTGTTCCCAGTTTAATAATGAGTAGCTTTCTGATCGAGTGGTGGGAAAAATTAGTAATGAGATGCCAGCTGATTAAAAGAGAGCAGTGTTAATTTTTATAATACCTTCCGCACGAGCTCACTATTATATTATACTTTTCTCAAAAGAAGCAATGGGGTTCCCATTCTTAATAATGGATAATCTATATGTTATTATAGTTTTCTATATATTATAGTTTTTTAATTATTATTTGTACAGTTTTCATAACCATCCATCTGAGAATAATGGTTTGCAAATACATTATTGAGATTGTTAAAATAAAACTGTATGGTATAAAAATTTAATGTGCTGCAAATTGAGAAAGATCAACTGACAGAGAGATCACGAAGTTAGATAATAAAATAGAACTGATGGAGGAAAGGATCACTTCAAAATAAATAGAAGCAATCGAATGTTATCACTAACAAAACAATGGGCGTCGAAATTATTATCATCATTATAACAACAGATTATCCACCATCATATTACAGTTGTTCTCTGATTACTTTTCTGAATTACTAAATAATTCTTTTCATTTTCCAATCAATAATGTATCAATGAAATTCACCAATTTAAAAAGGAATAGCTCGATAAAGTAGACATACAGTTTCTGTGTTCCATCTTAAAAGTGTCCCTCTTTTGTGTTCTGTGTTCCATCTTTAAAGTGTCTATTTGTTCTTGTTCTGTTTTAGTTCTGTTCTTGGTTCTCTTTGTTTCATCTTTCTGTGTTCTATTTTCCATCTTTAAAGTGTCGCGATTGACACAATCACCAAATAAATATCAATAGTCGAGATTTGGTTTTGGATGCATGTTAAATAATTCCAGACAGTTTACCTTAGTTGAGACATTGAATTCTCATTTTAGATTCTCAAAAAAAATCAGAATTATTGTGAGAATAGTCATCAGGTCAAGCTTTGAGTATTGAAATATGGCGAAATTCAGTATTAGAAGAATCAACTTTTCATTCCTATATAAAGTTCACTGACAGATAAGATAACTGGCATTTAGAATCAGGAAAATTGGTAGACAAAAGGATTATAACCAGAGAACGAGATCGAAAATCGAGTTAAGGTTACCTTGCTCATTAAAAAAAAAACTTTTTTCGATTTTTTATAAGAGAGTGACCCGAACTTTTAAAAGAGTAACCAGTTTACCTTCAAATGGGTAAAAAAATAAAAATGAAGTGTATCATTGCTGAGTGATTATATATATTTTTCCTGGTAATACTGTACTTTACTATTTGTTCTCTGATATTCTTACTGAGCCTTTCAGAATTGTTATCATTCTAGAACTTGAGATGAACATTCAACTACATATTGTAATAAATAAAGGAGAATAAATAATTTATTATTGCCAATTCAACTTGTTCCCACCCCTACAATATATATATATATATATTTTATAATACAGTACATTACTACCGCTCAATTACTGTTAAGATTGAATAACCTTCTTAGTGTAAAATCACCTATCAACTTATTAATTTAGAACTGACCTGTTCAATAGCCAAGAGCTAGATTGCAGTCAAATTACATAAGTAACACTTTACTACCGTATGTTATCTTTGATGTTTTTCCTGAGCCTTCGAGCTGTATCAGTATCATTCATTCATTCACACAAACGATGAAAATATTATATGATTTGGGTGGAAACCATACAGGCTTGGCCCAAAACTGTTTCTCTCCCGAATTCAAGAAATTGGACGTTTACTAGACAGTTGTCAAGCTGATACAACCTACATGAACGTCAATACATACACGATCTATTTGCAGTAATGTTAACCTTTACTCAAATAGAAGTCAACTTCAAGAGCTCAATCAAGGTTAGCGTGTAATGTACTGAGCATACAAAAGAGGGCGTCCATCATAAAATAGTTGGAAGACGAAGCGAGTATGCTAGCTTTTTATGGCATGTAATTTTGATGGGCTATTTAGGGACATAGCGCCTGGAGGCAAATGTATCTGGTACCCTACCATACAGAGAGGGAGCATATGAAGCTGAGATAAAGGATAAACGACCCCGCTGCGCCTCAAAGGTTACATGCTATCTGACTGGAAGTTCTCATGAATCGCTGCAAACCGGTTTCCCTCTCAGTGCAATGTCAACTTCAGACAAGTTCTTATTATTTTTGTGCGGGAAACCAGTGATATCCAACAATCAAGCGTGATCGAAATCATGACCTTTTCAAAGGCGAATTTTAATTCATTTAATTACGGTGCCGCTAGCTGTATTATTGTGGGTAGAACGAACAAATTCGATTCAAATTCAAACAAATTTCGATTCAAACATTGTTTCAATGCTTGATTTCCGTATCCTCTTACAACTACATTTTTTTGGAGTAGAAAAGTTGTACAGATTCAGTAGAAAACCATATTATTGACATTAATAATCTCAATCATTGAATCATTATTAGTAGTATCTCAATTTTATCACTTTTAACAGTTGAATTAAATTGCTGTATTTCATTACCGATGAATTGAATTGATTAATCTTATCTTCTACTTTTAAAGGCCTAATATTCATAAACATGTTGTCTTCAATTGATCAGTCTTCGATCAACTCAGTTGAGATGAATTGAATTTATTCACCATAAATATTATACTTTCATAATATTCACAAACATGTTTTCTTCAATTATACCCCATATTGTACGAATGTTATAACAAATTTCATCATTAGCCATTAATAACAAATCATTCAAATAAATAATTTCAATTTGTTATCGAGTATGAACTCATACAAATAGGTAATGCTATCTGTAATACTGTAACAAGTAATAAATAAAAACGGTACAATAGAAACTTTACAAGAGCCTACACTTACTAACAGCAAACAAACGAAATAGATAATATTGAAAAGAAAATTTGATTTACATTCAAAATTTAAGCTTCTGCTGTCTGCGTGAAGAGAGAGAGAGCAAGCGTAAGTGAAAGAAGTTTCTTCCCACCACATTTTATGAACCAAGAAGTGATTGCGATGAACGGCTGGATAGGAAGACGTTTGTAAAAATCAAAGCCATTCACAAAACGCTGGGACTTGGGGGAGTTGAAAAGCACAACGAACAGGTGTCCAAAGCCATTGATGAAAAGAAGCAGGTACAAAGTGACCTTTCTGAAGAATAAATACAGTGTTGAGAAGGAATAAAAAATACAATACCACTGGAATACACCTGCTCCAATATATCTGAATTGGCAGGTAGACAGACAGCATGCTATCGGAATTATTCTATTCTAGACCATGATTTAAAAATATAGTTGGTCAAGGCAGTGATTTTGAAAACATTTTAAAATGTTGATTACTAAAGTTGAACAATGTAATTTTTCAGATACAACGGTGGAACTCATGAGTAGTAGCATGGACTAACTATACATTGTTGTCTATGGCAGTAGACTACTGTGAATGAGCTATCGCTATTTAAAAGACAAATAATTGAACTTCTCAATTCCAATTTGGGGTAACTTTGATGCCATCACCCCTGGAAAGCATTATCACGACTCATCAAGTTCTCCTAAAGTAATTATTGTGAACTGTTGTCACAATTCGAGAAGATGGATGTAAGCAGAGTTAATCTATAAATCGTAATCATTTTGACTATATATAGCTACTATTTATCCACATTTGTACTGGCAGATTGTTGAATTAATTATCAATCGATATTGTTATCACAAATAGAAAACAATAATACTATTGTTAATATAATGTTATTTTCATTCGCAGGGATAACCTAATGGACAGGTTTTAAATAAATACTTACTTTGGTGAACTCCCTAATAAAGTTTGAATAATTAGATCTATATTCACATAATTATTCAAACCTGTACAGTAGTGGGCCTACATATTAATTTACAAATTCACATACAATATGCACTCACAATTTTACACCATTTGAAATATTGATTGAATAAACATTACCGTGATAATATGGTAATTCAAAATATTCAACTTTATTATTTCTAGAAATAATAAATGCTATCAATAATATTTCATCAACTTTAGAATAGTGTGTATAAATGCCAGCAAGATTAATGAATTTCAAGCATTTCAAACATACACAGCATTCATGAACTACCGTACGTAACGACATGATTATAAATACGTAAACGTTATGAAAGAGAAAGAATTCTGATAAATCAATTGCATCTTGTGATAAGGAACTTGAACGATTATGATTGTTTCTTATCAAGCAATACAATCAAAGAGAACAACCGTAAAAACGGTATTGTTCTGAAAATGATTATTATGATAGCAATCTCGGATTATGATGGGAACCCTACAAAGCAAAATTCCTACGATCTAACAGTGAGCAAAGAATGATTAAATACACAGTATCAGTTTGATAACAACGTAACGTTTGATTCGTAGGCGTGCGCTGCTTGCCTCAAACCAACACAACATTGAGATATTGATTAGCGACAAGTCTTACTGCCCCATTTTCAGTTCACTCGCACTGCCAGACTTCAACAGGGGCCATATGAGTAAGAAAACACGATGAAAATAACATGTACTTCGAAAATCTGTGAGGGAAGAATAACTAATAGAAGTTTGTTATCATGTAGCACAATCCTATGATTGAGTAGTATTAATTTGGAGGTTAATTTTACCTGCATTCGAGGATCCCGTTCCCGGTAGCACCGTGGTATGATGCACATGTCCATCCCTGTGTAGCAGAACTTGGTCTAAATCCTCAACAACCCTAAACCGTGTTCTATCACTTGAGAAGGTATTTTTGAAACACTTGGCACACTGAAAACACAACGCCCAGGCGTGTTCTTCACTGATGGGCGCGTTGAACGATATCAAAATGTCCAACAGAGACACGCACTCGTTTTTATCCAGAATACACTTCCTCGGTTTTACTTCGACGTCTTCCGACATCGTGGTAAGCACATTGGGTTACGTACGTACATCACTAGTATCCGAACATCCAAAGCCGACTGAACTGAACGCGGTGTGAGTGATAGCACTGCACGGGCACGAACAGGACTGGACTGCAGGTTCGTTGTTCCACCGCAAGAGTGCGCTAGCTGGTGTAATCAACTTCGCGGCAGCCGGCTGGCTTATCATTATCATTCGCTCCATTGACTGAACACTGAGCACAGCACAGGAGCACAGTTCAAGCAAAGACGGTAGGAAACTATTATAAGTATTCTAATTGTCTTTGGTTCAAGCGAACGGCGAATATTCCACCTCTTTGATTAGGGTCGATTTACTCATTATACAAAATATTCAATCCTTCACTTACGTTACCAGTAACGAATTGAGCATGTGACCTAAATTTTCATTATTATCAAATAATTTGTAAGGTTATTATTAATATATATTATTTGAAACGCAACATCTATTTCCCCTCTATTGAATTAAGTTTACTAAAGCCGAACCTTCTACAAATCTTGATGAATCGACATGAAATCGCAGCAGAAATCAGCCAAATAAGAATATGAGACCAACCAGGTCTTCCTTTCCTAGTAATTGTTTGGCTATTTTTTCATTCTACTATACATGGTTCTCATACAGTTTATTGTTGTTTTTTATATATGTTTCGATTTCGGTCCGGGTTTTACCTAGGCATGCATTAAAAAAACTTTGGTTACGGTAGCGATTGGCCAGAAAACCATAGCAAGGTTGGCCAAAAAAATCTATGTTTTACGGAGGTCACCTCAGATAGCGAATAGAACCCCTATATAAGACGAATAACGATAGAATTGAACCTCGATAAAACAAACCTCTTTATTGAGAATATCTCTATAAGACGAATTTCAAGGAACAGAGAGAAAATTTTGCCCCTTTCTCGTCTTTCGACTATTAGAAACTTACATTTGGAGAAACTCATTTATTAGAATTCTATTTGTTTATTTATTCATTCATTTATTCACATACAAAAGCTCACAGAAAACTCCATGAAGAGCCTTATTGACATACAATAGATTTAATAACAAAACAATAAAATGAAAGTCAACCTAGAAAAATTAATTCTACAAAACTGGAATTAATTAAAATAAGAAGAGACGAAACGAAACTAAAAAGTAAATGAAAGTAAAAAAAACTAAAATTCAGATAAAATCTGAAGGAAAAATGAAAAGAAAACAACTTAAGAGTGAGAAGAAAAAAAAGAGGGAGTTTAGTAGAACTTTCAGTAATTAGTCATCTAATGAGCGATACGAAATTTCACATGATTTTCTAAATTTATGGAAATGGTCAGAGAAAGGATCGATAAACATGTTGAGTCTATTGTATAATCGTAATGTTCTATGCAAGTAAGAATTATAATGATGGGTGGTCCTGATAAAAGGGATCTGAAACAGCATATTTACTCTTGGTCTGTTAGACGGAACATAAAAATGCAACAAACTGATAAAATCTGGCATGAATACATTATTATTGAGAATATAACAGTAATAGGGATGCAACAGATCTTCGTGTTTTCAATTTTTGCACATTGAATATTGACCTTAAATTATCAGTTGAAAAAGCAGTTGGACAAAAAGTATTGAATTTTTAAAAATAAAGATACCTCAATAATTTATTCTGAATCACCTCCAAATCATGAATTGCAGTGACGTGAAACGGTTCCCATACTAAAGCGACATATTCAAGCTTGCTCCTCAGTCCTCACTGTAGCGTAATACAACCCTAAAATCACTTCATATGCAGTATATGGCCTACAATTTCGAAACAAGAACCCTAGAGACCTATTAACACTATTCATGACATGAGGAAGCGCCGCCACTGACTAAATGTATATTAAATGTAGTTATATTTACAAGTCAAATTTGACGTGTCCTTTACTAAGATCTTTACAAGCCACCGTCAGTCTCTCCTGAGACTGAGCTCCATTGTATTTTATCTTCACGTCAGAGTCTGAATATTATAATTATTTATCACAAAATTTGAAAGCTGAAACCTCTGAGACGAAAAGACAGTATACCTTGCCTGTGCTGTCTGAACCCATCCCTACGTGTAGCAACAAATTGCTTGATTGCGTTGCTGAACTAGAATGATACAGTATCAAGTTGTTCGTATCACAAAAGCTTATAAATTTAATGTTACTTAACGCTATCTAGCGTGTAAAAAGAAAACTACACTTAGCTTTTTAGTAAGCAAAAATCAACTTAGTAAGTCATTAGTAAGTTACTAATGAAAACCAGGCTTAGATCAGTTTGATAAGGCGCTGTCTCCGGACCGATGGGTCTCCAGTCTCATTCATAGTCATTCATAGAATGCCGCCGCTATGATACTATACCAGAGAGATATGATTGCAGAGTCTAGGGAGGAATAATATTTTTACTTCATGACATTTTTTTCGTGGGGGGGGGGGTGATATGAAGAGGGGTCATTTGCGGGGAAGAGGGGGGTGACATGAAGGGGGCATTTGGGGGTGACATGAAGGGGGAAATTTGGGGGGTGACATTTTTGGAGGGGTTACATGAAGGGTCTATTGAGGGAAGAGGGGGGTGACATTTGGTGGGAAAGAGGGGGTTGACATGAAATGGGATTTGGGGGGAATGAAGGGGGGCATTTGGGGGATGACATTTTTGGGGGGTGGCATGAAGGGGGGGACATTTGTGGGGAGAAGAGGGGGGACATTTGGGCGGGGGGAGAGGGCGATAAGAAGTTCGCCGAGACAGCTAGTATTTTATAAATGTATTAAATGCTACCACCCCCCCCCCTCCCAGGCAATTATACCATAAGTCAAGATGGACTGATCAAATGAAAATGAAACACAGTAGTGATTAAATTCAAAAATTATTTATTAAAAAGACCTTCTCACCAATCGACATCAGTCTATCAATAAAATGAATAAAATAATACACAATAAAAATAAATAGGCGTCTCAACACTATGGATATTTTTGACAATTCACAAATTAATCTTGTATGAGCGAACATTAAAGATTTGAATTACTACTTTGAAGTAAAGTTGAAATGATTTATTCCAGAAATTTTCTTGAAATTGAAGTATACAATTGAAAACTTTTTTTTAACAAATACAAGATGCAATAAAATGACACTACTTTTACAATTTTTCATAATTATAAACGGAATAATAGTCAGAACTTCAAAAACTTTAAAAAAGTGATCAAAGGCACATGAAAATAGGCTGAATCTGGGGATTAGATGCAATAAAGTATTGGATATACTTGATTTTTGAAAAATTCGAGTCTTTAAAACGTTTTAATTCAATTCGGCTGGTAAAAGTAAATATCTAGTCAATATAGGCATAGGGGTGATGAAAATCAGACAGAAGGACCAGAGAAGAGGAAGAAAAAAAAGCAGAAATTATAGAGTGGTAAAATCCTGAAAAGATAGGATAGGGCGGGAAAAATATAATTTCAATACAACTCAGTTGAGTTCTCAAATTCTACTTGATTAAATGATTTTTATCACCGCTTATAATACTGCCAACCGGTACAAGCAATTTTCAAAACGAAAAATTATATATAGCACGATCCATTTAACTTGTCAGAAATCAGCTGTTTTGGTAATAATTAAACAGTGACTTCGACACAATAATTAACTTAAAAGTCTTAAAGCCTTAAGCAAGTCTAAAAAACGTCAAGCCTTAAAATTGCAAATCTGTCAATAACTGTTTAAAGTAAAGCAGCATCACATAATATTTAAAACACCTTCAATTTTTTTAGCACTTCAAGATTTTTTAAGAACTTGGAAATTGGATAATTTTTATAATAATTTTCAATGAGTAAGAATAATTTTTTTTTTATTGTAACTAATAAGAAATGATCAGAAATAATCAGTATAATTGAAATTGCTATTAACAGAACGATATATGAAAATATAATTGATCACTCTACGCTTAACAAATAATAATTTTTAATTATTCAATTGAACTCTTAAATGAATATAACAATGATAATATCAGAAACTTGATATTTAAAATTGACATTTTCAATGATTTAATAATTGAACTCTTATATGAATACAACAATCATAATATCAGAAACTTACATCTATTCATAAATTTTATCATTTCATATCCAGAAAGATCAAAAAGACACTCCACAGTGAAATACCGCACACAAGGAAATACTCAATGCTCAGAAGCAAGCTATTTATTTATTCATTCTATAAACTTATTACATTAGATATTGAAAGTGCCTTCCTTGTTGTTGAATAAACAATTCATATATTTTTTTTGCTGGGGATGATGCCCACATAAGCTCTAGGCTTGTGCGTGGGTAATGAAAAGGATAATGATGAGAGATGAATCATGTTTGCAAACACACGATTTAACATTTCCTCAGTAACAGCTACTGTGTAGGGACTTTCTGATCACCCGGTAGTTCAGTATAAATTCTCTCAGCCAAATGTATATTAGAGAACAGTAACAATAAGATTAATAAATAAGACAATAGTTTAAAGATGTGATCACATTTACTGAAACCGTTTGATCGGCCATAAAGCATCTATCTGGTGGAATGGATCATCGGCTTTTTGTCCCGAGCTCGTTGTATTCCCAGTTTTACCTGTAAATGAACAAGGTTCAATTAGTTTCTAATTGTAGATACAGTATTCAAAAGATGGATTAACACTGATGAAATAAACACTATTTATTAACTAAGATTGGACGGAAGTCGATTTAGATTACACAAGCTCAATCAAGCTAAATAAACACGACGTTTCTAATTTAAAAATTAAAGGGAAAATAACTAGTATGCTGATAAAATGCGTTCAATTTGATTAATACAACCAAGAAAACACAAAATCGTAGATAGGAACATAATATCAAAGATATTTCAAGAAAACTGAATAAATTCTATTATTTAATTCTGTTTTGTTAAGGCTCGATTACACGGGGCGAGTTCACTAGCTCCGTCTAATCCTATATTAGCCAACTAGCACACTACTAGCCTTAAAACTTTTTTACTAGCTTTTAGAAAAGCTGGGGAATAAGTTGAAGACCGGTCAACTTGAGCGAGCTAGCTAGTTAACTAGCCGTATGTAAAGGGATTTTCTAGTTAAAAAGCGGCAAGTGGTGGTGAAAATACGTGGTTTCAACGCAGCAACTAGTTGGAGAGTGGAACGGCGGTACGTGTAATCAACTAGCGCACTTGACAGCGAGTCGGCGTATTACTCGCCGGCTAGTAGCTAGTAAACTCGCCCCGTGTAATCGAGGCTTTACTAATATAAATTTACAATATAAAATGCCTGTTGATTCTTCCCACATTGTAGTGTATATTTTAAATAAATGAATGAATAAATTGATTAAGAAAGAAGTGAATGAATATACGGATAAATAAAGCAAATAATCAGGCAAATTCATATTCAAAACTTAATATTTAGCCATTCAGAGCGCCTCAATCTGCTCAGGCCTCGATCAATAGAGAAGGCAATACAGTATTATGAATATGAATACCTGAAGGATCTGCATCATCAGACGAGCTGGTCTCTTTGGTGGATGCAAGAAGAAAATCCTGAGATGGATGTCGAGTATGCGATTTCGGTCTCTTGTCTTCAAACGACGATCTACTTGTCAATATTCCTCCTGTAAAGCATTCAGAGAATTGTTGGATCAGGAAAAATACTAAAATTTGTAGAGACAATGATTGAGAAAACCCCTATACATTCAATAATTTAAATATTCGACGAATCTTTACAGAATTAACAACAGTGTACTGTGCAACGCTGGTAACTTGGCCTCTGAGATCTGAGACGGAGGAGGGAAATAAATCAGTGGCGCCAGGCTGACAATGACTCGGTAGTGTGACAACAAACCCTGCTCACCAATAAAGCTATTCAGTTTTCATCGAAGGCAAATAAGAGCATAGTGTTTGTATTCTCACTGCCTTGTTTTCCAATGCCGTACGTCACGTCTAAAAATAGATCGATTGCATTCCTTCCAGAGACCAAGTTACCAGCGGTGAACAGTAGGCCTACATACTGAGTAGTTGTGCACCAATTATAGAACAAAAAGCTGTATTAACGATTACTTATTGTTTGATGATCAAATGAATATTATGATCAAATAATTAAACAAAAAAATAATAATAAAGAAAATTCTAAATCCAACAAAAGTTCTCTTAATTTGCATTTCCATTTGGGTGTGATCCTTTTAGAAAAATCTTCAAGTTCTAATTTAAAGATGAGTTTTGTCTTTTTTTTCGAGTTTGGGGTGGTCGTTCACCAAGAAGAAACTTCTCATTTTTTAATTTGAACAAAAGTTTCGTCTCAATCTGTATTAATTGAAGTTGAGGGGTAGTTGAAGAAGAAACCTCAAGCTCTTATTCCAAATTAGAATTAATCGGGTTCTATTGATCAAATTACTTAACAAACAATAAATTACTACAGTAATTACAAGCCAAATAATAGGCTTCAAATTAGACCTCTAATTCAAACTCTTATTTGTATTATTCAATTTGTCATTTGTTGAGTAATTTGAGGTGAGGATACACGTTACCTATCGACTAGTTTTCAGGGCTATTTCTTAAATGTCAGGCAGGGAAACACTCATTTCTCCCTAAAAATGGTATTGTAAGTGACGTTAGAGTATCATGGAATCGTAAGTGATATTCATTCTTATAAATTAATAAACCTACTAGTTGCTTGCCAGTCGACTGGCAACTTTTCTGTTGCCAGAAAAGTAAGTTATCGACTTACTTATAAGAATTAAATTATAAGAATGAAAGACGTTATGATATAATCTTTCTTCTTCTTTTCCTATTTTCCGATCAAGGGTATTTAGACATTCCTCCTATACAGTGCTGTTTCACCATCCTCATTCATCTGTCACAACCTTTTCCTCATGTCCCTATATTTCTCAAGTCCTCTGCTTTTATACAAATACTGACAACAGATTACCACTGCGGACATTCTTTGAACACTCCACCAGAAAAATATCCTTTCACAATCTGTCCCTGTCCCTCTAATATTAATTACTACCTTTTAAGCAAAAAATAAGCGTTTCCTTACCTGAAATATCATGAATAACCCTGAAAACTAGTCGATTGGCAACATGTATTCGCAACTTAGATACTAACAGGATTACATATAGCGACTCACTCTTCATAAGCAGGTCCTGCGCATAGTAGAGCACAATCTGATAGGCGAACTTGAGGTGTTCGCGGTTGTGCAGGCAGTTCTTGCGGTAGACGGAGACGGCGGCGGCCGTTTTGAGGAGATCGGGCAGGCCGTGTGCGAGCCGGATGTCGGCGACAGCGGCCGCGGCCACCACGAACAGGCCCGCACGGCCCACGCCCGACGTGCAGTGCACGACCACCGGACGGCCCGTCGCTTGTTGCCACTCTATTGAGGCCGTCTCCTCGACCAGGCCCAGCAGTGGTGCGGGCGATGCTGGGAATGAGCTGCGGCAAACATTGAAAGCATTCAGCAGAGAATAACAGTGTGACGGAGTCACAACAGAAAATTCCAAGTGATACGGAGTCATTGCTTGACCCCCGGTCGTACACCGGAGCAATAAGCAATAGGCAACTAGCAACATATGGATCATATGATTGTCTACTCTTTACAAACCAATAGTTCAATGCACACTGAAACAGCTGCTTTAGGTGTGCATTGGACTATTTGTTTCTATAGAGTAGACGATCATATGATACAAATGTTGCTTATTGCTTGTTGCTTATTGCTCCGGTGTACGAGCTACCTGAGGGGGAACATGTCAGACAATTCTTAACAGTATGTGAGGAGTTAAGGGGGAGCATATGAGAAAAACTTATAGTTCGTGAAGAATAACTCGACTGCATGATCACAGTGTGGCCATTTGATGTCACACTTTTGATTGGTTAGCTCGTACTTTTGCCAATTCACATAACCCCGGTCGTACACCGCAGCAATAAGCAATAGGCAACTAGCAACATATGGATCATATGATTGTCTACTCTATACAAACCAATAGTTCAATGCACACCAAAACAGCTGCTTTAGGTGTGCATTGGACTATTTGTTTCTATAGAGTAGACGATCATATGATACAAATGTTGCTTATTGCCTATTGCTTATTGCTCCGGTGTACGAGCTACCTGAGGGGGAACATGTCAGACAATACTTGACAGTCGGTGAGGAGTTAAGGGGGAGCATATGAGAAAAATTTATAGTTCGTGAGGAATAACTCGACTGCATGATCACAGTGTGGCCATTTGATGTCACACTTTTGATTGGTTAGCTCGTACTTTTGCCAATTCACATAACCCCGGTCGTACACCGCAGCAATAAGCAATAGGCAACTAGCAACATATGGATCATATGATTGTCTACTCTATACAAACCAATAGTTCAATGCACACCAAAACAGCTGCTTTAGGTGTGCATTGGACTATTTGTTTCTATAGAGTAGACGATCATATGATACAAATGTTGCTTATTGCCTATTGCTCCGGTGTACGAGCTACCTGAGGGGGAACATGTCAGACAATACTTGACAGTCGGTGAGGAGTTAAGGGGGAGCATATGAGAGAAACTTATAGTTCGTGAGGAATAACTCGACTGCATGATCACAGTGTGGCCATTTGATGTCACACTTTTGATTGGTTAGCTCGTACTTTTGCCAATTCACATAACCCCGGTCGTACACCGGAGCAATAAGCAATAGGCAACTAGCAACATATGGATCATATGATTGTCTATTCTATACAAACCAATAGTTCAATGCACACTGAAACAGCTGCTTTAGGTGTGCATTGGACTATTTGTTTCTATAGAGTAGACGATCATATGATACAAATGTTGCTTATTGCTCAGTGTATTGCTTTCTGAGGGGAACATGTCAGACAATACTTGACAGTCGGTGAGGAGTTAAGGGGGAGCATATGAGAGAAACTTATAGTTCGTGAAGAATAACTCGACTGCATGATCACAGTGTGGCCATTTGATGTCACACTTTTGATTGGTTAGGTCGTACTTTTGCCAATTCACATAACCCCGGTCGTACACCGCAGCAATAAGCAATAGGCAACTAGCAACATATAAATCATATGATTGTCTACTCTTTACAAACCAATAGTTCAATGCACACTGAAACAGCTGCTTTAGGTGTGCATTGGACTATTTGTTGCATCCTGCTAGACGATCATATGATACAAATGTTGTATTGCTTATTGCATGAGCTACCTGAGGGGCAACATGTCAGACAATACTTGACAGTCGGTGAGGAGTTAAGGGGGAGCATATGAGAAAAATTTATAGTTCGTGAGGAATAACTCGACTGCATGATCACAGTGTGGCCATTTGATGTCACACTTTTAATTGGTTAGCTCGTACTTTTGCCAATTCACATAAGATTCACGTTGAATTTCGAAATTTCACTCTCATATCACGACTCGGTGTGTTAAGTGGATGATTTACAAGTAGAGCGGATGATCAGAAATTAAACATCTGTTTATCACTGTTATAGAAGTGAGCATATTGGCAACGTTGCAGGCGTGTGATTGGCTAGCTCGGAAAGTTGTGAGGTACTGATTCTGTACTCAGATGTCAGACTCACCTACAATAATTGTCTTATGCCAGTGTTGCATTTCATCATTTTATTTATTCATTTCAAACATAGAAAAGCTAACACATAAAGTCCATTGACATATTACATTGTCCTTATTGACATTATAAAACAAACATTATGCCATTATTAACATTATGCCTTATTGACATAGTAAAAAACAAGATGGGAAGAAAATAAATACATCACAATTAATTAACCAACCGTGTATTCTATAGTATGGTTGGGTCAATCTATAATTCCTCATGGATTATACTCATTTGAAGTTCAAAAATCTGTGATAAAGACTGTACTGAATTTACCTCACTGGTATCCATCAGACGATTTTTTTTAATTATTTCAAGATTTTCAATTTCTCACAGCTTCATTTATAAAAACTTCAATTTTCTATACTCCCCAGAACATATAGTCATTATTTTCCATACTCAATCACAACTACCAAACTAGATCTGCCAAAAATGTTGGAATCATTGCTCCTAGGTTACTCAAATCTAAAACCCCATGATACCACTTGAGGGTGATGCCCACATGAGCTCTAGGCTTGTGCGTGGGTAATGAGAGAGGTGATGATGAGAGATGACGACTGTTCTTAGGCAGTCGGAAACGACGGCTTTTCGTCTCCTCCGAAAGACGGGAGTAGCCGTATCTGTCAAAATCCGTTCCGGCAACTGTATTCGATCTTGGAACCTTTGAATTATCAGACAGGCGCTTATCGCCCTCGGCTACGGACCACTACTTTACATTATAAAGTCAATTTACTATTCACCAAAAAACAGAAGCACACATGAGAGAAAAGGTGACAATTTCTAGAGTAGTTAATAATTCTATTCACAGTGAATAATCGCAATGATATTTAAAAAATTAATATAGTTGCAATGTTATTCTTATTCTCTCTTACTCTTAATTTTTTACCTCATTAATAATCTTTTACCTCATGATTAATCTTTTACTCTCATTGTAGAGATGTATTCTGAATAGTTTTATGCGAATTTGAGAAAGGTTTGCCTCACCTTCCAGGCCACTCAGTAAACTGCAAATGAACGACAACTCTGGATAGTCGGCCGTTCGAAACTGATATGAGCCGCTCCACCCAGTGCTTCCTCACATTTGTACTTTGCAGAGATATTTTCATCTTTCCAAACACCTTTTCTTCTCCCTTAACCACAGGCCAATAGATATCATCACCCATCTGCGAATAAAACATATTAATTGCTATAGAGAAGTAGCTGCCAAACATCAGCGCTCAAGTGAGAGACAGAGGAACAACCTGGGGGAATTGAAGATAGGTTAACATTGAATCAAATGTAAAAATGCCTGTTTTCAAACCCATCGTATTTGATAAATATTCAGCCAAAATATTCCAGTAACTTATAAAATCAAAGCTACGATGTTTAAGAACACTTCAGTTGTCTCTTTAAGAGAAAAGAAACAAAGATAATTTTAATTTGATCCTCTTTCCAAAAGAGAGTGAGATACCTACTGATATGAAATATAATGTTGAACGTGAATAGATGAAATATGGAAAATATAAGATGTAAGTATAATGTTGTAATTGAATTAAATATTATTTGTGTGAAATAGTTTATGTCTCTGAAATAATAATGTTTATCATACATACGATACCGATGGTTACACATATAATATTGAACGTAAATAGATGAAATATGGAAAATATAATATGTAAATATAGTGCTGTAATTGAATTAAATATTATTTGTGTGAAATAATTTATGTCTCTGGAATAATAATGTTTATCATACATACGATACCGATGGTTACACATAGCGGGAAGTTCAAACTTCAAAATCCTAACCTAGCAAGAAGAGTCTAGCAACAAGATGATGAAAATTACTTTAATCCAATTAATACATTAATTAAAACACCTTGAAACCACTAAATAATAGATAGCAATAAAGTATTGATGATACCTTAATGATTTAATTGAATTCTATCCCAAAATCGTGTTTTGTTCCTATCTCACAATGGTTAAAATCCCCCCGGTTGTTCACTCTCTCTCACCTAGAGCGCGCTGATCATGTCTATAAGCTACTCCTCTATGAATAAATGATGTTCAAGATTGATCATAATTACATCAATACATTGTAACCGATGAAGCAATATATGAGAGACGTGCCCAGCTAGGTGCTAAGTGTGACCATCTGCAATAGTATGCAATACGTACGTTCAATAGGATCAGTCACTAAGCGAGTAACTTGGCTCTTAGCACCAAGCGAGCACCTTAGCACACTACTCCTTGTAGTGTGGTATTAGCCTAAGAATTGACTTTTTGTAATTGATATTACTCAAGATTGGAAACATGATTGTCTACGTGAAATAATTGAGATTCAGTCAAGATTGATAAGAATCATGATTAAAAACGAAGAAGAAATTAGTTTTTTTAGTAAGATGATATGACATAACCTGAATTTGGACTGGATTCATATGAATTGGATGAGGACCAGTTTTGTGTATAAGGCTGTTGTACTCTCCTATATAAATTATTGAATAAATGATTGATTGATCATGTAAGATAATTGAAGATAATTGAGATAAAGTTGAAGATTACCTCCATGTCACTGAGCAAGCAGACAATTATTTCGACTTGTTGCTCAATTATCATTGTCCAGAAATCGGCGTAAGTGGATGGAAGAGGAGACTGTGTAACTATGAAATTTGGACAGTGTGCTGAAATATCCTGAGGAAAAATAATAAAATCAGTAAATTAAATACTTTTTTGCATTTTCTATACGAGGTTACATTATAAAACCATGGGTGAGAGCATAAAACCAGATGTTAAATAGTAAATATTGGTGAATTGTTTTGAAGAGGATAATTTTTTTTCAACAGTAAACCCCTTTCAGAGTGGAATTAAATAGATATTATGCATGAGGGAGTTGAAAGGATTATTGACAAGAGTGAATGATACAAACACATAGGCCTATATCAAGTAATAAATGAGAAATACAAGTTAGATTAATACCTATAAACTAATTGATTTCTTTATTCAACACATTAAATCGCATTTTTCGAAATGCTATGAGAAATAACTGTATACTCTTTTCAAAAGGTTGAGTGGAAGAGAGGACTCTCTAGTCCTAACTCCGCCTAGTAAAGAATATTTTCATTTCATATAAGGTTACAGAATTATATGAATAGGACTAGATATTATCACAACTTATTGTTGAACCATTAATCAATCTGATTATAATCATTACATCATCATAGTTTATCTTCGATAGATAGACCAGAAATTAGTCTCTCGTCGTTTCTACGAATGTGGTTGCGAAAACATCTGGTCTTCTTATTTATTAAAGATATCTTAATTACCAAAACAAGCGGTTGAGAGAACATTAGCGTACAAACTTCGCCAAATAAAGTAGCCATTCGTATTTTATTCTATAATCTTCCCCAATAGAATTGAATTCTTATGAAACACAATCCTTGTTATAAAACACTTTTACCTGTAAAACATCTTCAATGGAAATAAGAATTTATTTATCCGTTTCAAAGATTAAGCAGCAATTCTTGATGAAAATGATTTAAAGCTCACCTTCACTTGATTGATGTAAAGATGTCTAGTTACCACGGCAGTTACAGAATATCCGGCAGAATTCGAAATGGGGTAGCATCGAGCCACTGAAATTATCTGCTTTTGGGAGTCTTTCTCCTGGGTGAACAAAAAATGAAACGAAAACATGAAGAAATTCTACGAACTCACACATTGATAACATTCTGTTACTGGTAAGCACGAAGAGGAAATATGCATCAAGTATATAGGACGAAAAAATATTGAATGAGGAAGAATGCAAAGCAAGGATACTCTTCTTTAACTAAGCCAAGTCTTCATATTCATTCATTTGATCAAAATACAAACAAACAGCAAACTTGACAGCCAAAAATTGATAGAAAAAGATTCGAGTTTTGATACATTTGTAAATCTCACAGTCCTTTTCAATTCAAATAATAAATGAGTAGACATATAATTGTGAGAACTTTTAGAACAGTTTTTTAACAATTGTGACAACTTCTGTGAAAATTCAAAAGAATTATAAGGGATCTTAAAAATATTTTTAAATATTCTTCTATAATCTTTCAACTGTCTTCTTCACAAAGTCTTGACTTCACAAAAATATTTACATCTAATTCATCGACATTTTAACATACAGTTAGTTTAAAATACAATTTTCAAAATAATCTTCTAGTTAACATCATTATAACTTCAAACCTAAAAAACTCAAGTAGCTAGGTAAGTTTTTTATTCAAATAATATTTTTCTTCATTGTTCTTATCCATTATTATTATTATTATTATGCACTGATTTATTCAATTTGAATAATTTGATAATTACAACTCTTATGTCAAGGAATATTTTTGTTTTCATTAATTATATATATATTGTTATTTCACAATACAATATAATATACACTTATGGTGCCTCAACACGATTACCAATGAGGTCACCTAACCACTTTTTCCAATTTTGTGTTGTATTATTGTATTGTTTTTGGAAATTGTGTGTAAATAAATGAAATAAAATCAATTTTCTTCATATTGTTAATGTATTGTATCAAAATGTACTCAATTGCTGTTTGCTTATGCGACTCCTCCCCGCACACGGACATGTCATCCAAGCGGAGAGTCTATTCATATTTTTTCATCGTGTACTTTCCATTCTAATAAAAACAATTTGAATTTGATTTTTATTTGAACTTTACCTGCAAATCTTGTAGTTCTTTCCACTTTAAATCGAGAGGAGTAGGGCCATTCAATGTCTTCATACTCAATCCGGCAACAAACTTTTCAAACTTATCTACTTCAGCTGCAAACTGATTCAAAACTTCTGGATCCAAGTAGGGATCTTTGGGCGGCGGAGGTTTCGATTTTGCCTCTAATTTCGGAAGAAGATTCTGAAATTGAAAAAATAATTCTAAAAAATTCATTTTCCCCAATTTGCACCTTCATGATCAGTAACAGAGTCATTGTTGCTGTAAATAATTAATCTGAAACAAATGTCGCGCAAAAATGTGAGTAATTTTTCATTTGAAAGTGTATATGTCTTTCAACTTATAAATTACTTATCATTGCTGCATGAGGGTAGTGCTGATAAGCAGAAGATTACGAACGTTGTATCAAGATTTTTGATCAGGGCATGTTTCACAAAAATTCAGACGATCTGTAACTCAGGAAAACGCCACACACTAAACGTATGAATTGATGGAATAGCAACCTTTCTAATCACATTTCTAGTGTGTACCCGGCTTTTTCCTGAATTACAAGCACTTTTCAATTTCTATAAAACAGGAGATTGTGAACTTCAATTAACATTCGACAGTGAGAATTATTTGAAAGACAGATGTGTATTCTAGCAGCAACAAAATCACAACTAATTGATTTTCTTTAAATGTAACTAGAATATAGAAAAAAGATCATAGTTTCCAGAGAAATTGAACGAAGAGTAAAGTGACAATTAAAGTATTGAAGAGGCAGCCATTTTCACCAAACTAACAAAATAAGTTAATGAGCCATGGTTCATTAACCATTTTATGTTAAAAGCATAACACCTACTGCAGTGGTCATTTTAAGAGTGAAACTCTCCATGTAAGGCTAGGCGTACACCGGTTAGTCAACACAAGACAAGACAGATTGCTCAAAAGTCAATTAAATATTACCATCTTCAAATGATGAGATTTGATTCAACCAATAAAATTAAACCATTATTGAGCTTTGTCAAATAACATCATTTTTACGAGGTGATTGAATTGGTTTTCGTGCAATGGGTTAGTCTTCACACCAAATTACAATTTAACGATCCTAATAAATTAAGACTGCTCTTGCAGACATTCTACTTGAGAGCTGGATTGTCTTACAGAAATCATAAACTATTTATTGAAAAGTCTACTATTTGAAGTTAACAAAAAATATACTTTAAATTCATCTTCTTGAAAAATTTCTGTTCATACTTGTTAAGGTGGCCCACACATAGGCAATCCATTTCAATTAGACATTTCCTACTATCATTCTACTTTTTTTTCTATTATTGATTAGTTTGATTTCAAAAATCTCAAGTATTCTACAAGATAGATGGAAATGAAAAACCAAAACTCAATGAAATAATTATATTGCTATGCACAAAACAGTTCATCAAACTATAATCAATCAAATTAAGCAAAAATGGATAACAGTCTCATGTAATAATTCGATGAGCCACTTTATAGAGAATACATGTTTATAACAGAGGGAAAATTAGAGTAATTAATGGCAAACCAAAAATATTATTATTAAGTGAATCTAGTTTCGTTATAATTATGATTATTACAAAAAATTGACAGTATGAAAACTATGAAATATCTGCTCCACTTAACATTACTCCAAAAGTTATAGCCTATTGAATAATAGTTACATTACAAATAATATGTTCGACTGTGACAACTGTAAATCGAAATTTTATAGAATAAATAATAAAAATGAATACAATTTTTGCATAATTCGATAAAATATTTCTAAAATCTTTCGATTGGTTATCATACTAGACAATAAATCTCCTTAGAGCTGAAATTTGAGCTTAAAGCACATAAAAAACAAAATTATCAAAGAAAAAGGATTCTAGGAACTTTTATATTTTTCTCTTCACGCAATGTATTTTTCAACAAATCTTAAACTATTTAATGATAGAGGGTCTCACAACTAATATGACATAGGTAAAAGTCTTTTTACAAGCAAAGTAATCAAGAAAGAAGGGTAAGTTTAATCTCAGATACATTATAAATACCATACTTAACGTACATTTAATAAAGATAGATATATAGACAAATGACTAATTCCTTATTTTGCCCATTACGAAAGTGCTGTGGGCGAAATGGAGGCATAACACCCCCACTAAACACACGATGTGATGGAATGAATGAGCAATAATGTTTCGGAGGAATAGGCCTAATTAATTTTAAATAATTACAATGTAATTTATTAATCAATTAAAACTCATTTACAAAATTATGGAACATAATTTACATCAGTAACTTTCAATGATCTAAGATGTGATTATTTACCATCTTCTAGACTATATTGAAAATTATATTGATTATACTCAAAACTCAATTAAATTCCAGAAGTTATAATAATTCATTTTTATTTCAGTACAACAGGAAGTCATGAGAATACCGAGCCATGTTTTATAAATGATCTTCTTGAAGGAATAAGCTGTAGCCTATTATTAATCACTCAGCGATTAATTGCAAAGAGAGGAAAAACGATTTCTATGTTAAAACGAAATTGAGAGGAAAGATTTGATCAATTGAAGCCTAATTACTCACCAAATGGTTGTCTAAATTGTCTGCAGTCGACTGAGTCGCCGGCTGCCGAGAAGCAGTGGGATCAGTAGCCGCAGCAGCAGTAGGATCAAGTGACATTGATGACAGTTTGTCCTCCACCTTTACTTCAGATTTGGGCAGGACCGGTGGCAGAGAAGAAGGAGTTTCTTGTTTGGTCTGGGACGATTGTTCGGGTATCAGAGGCGTCTCACTAACGGAAAAGTCGAGCCCAGCCAGCAAATCAACGTTCGACTTGTTCTCTTCAATACAGCTGGACGTCTTCTGCTGGCTGAACGTTGTTGTGATTGACGAGTTTGAAGCTTGCATGTAGGTCATTGGACTCTGTGGCGACAACACTTCGTTTTCTTTCGGTTTAGGTGTGACAGGTGCTGTGTTAACCGGATTGGCTGCAGTTGTGCCATATGCGTTAGTGTACTGAGTCATTTGGTAGCCGTACTGATGACTGTAGTAATGCTCGTTCAGAGGTGTCTGAGAAGGATTGGTGTTGTACTGGGCTGCGTAGGTTTGTCCCTGCAGTGAAGTTTGAGAGGAATTTGTCTGAGACAGATTCAACTGGCCAGCCCTAGTGTACTGGTGGGATGCATCGGCAACAGGTGTGTACTGCAAATGTTGGGGGTAATTGGGATTTGGCTGGTAGTGTTGAGGATACTGAGAGTAGGTGGTAGCAGCCGTGGCCGACACAGTAGACTGGTAGGGTGATGTTGTTAAAGTAGAGTAACCAGCGGTATAAGTGGGATTAGTGATGGATACTGTTGAGTTGGGATTGTATAAATACTGATTGGAAATTTGGGTCCAAGGCTTTGCTTCTGAAGTTGCCGTTTGTTGAGGTTGCTGTAACTGATTTGCACCGATTTGGCCTTGATTCAGCTGATTTGTGGTCCCCATTGTCTGGCCTTGATTCAGCTGATTTGCATCTACCATTGATTGGCCTTGTGATGGTTGCTGATTTGGCAGTATTTGCTGACCTTGAAGAGCCTGCTGATGCTGATTTTGTGATAGGTTGCTGGGTGGCCATTGCTGCTGAACAGAATTCTGTCCATACTGATATTGACCAGTTGAAGGATAAGCATAACCAGCATACGTGGTGTAGTTGTTGTAAGGAGATTGACTTTGGTAGGTGGATGGAACAGAATATTGCTGCAAAGTTTGACCTGCTGGATTTACGTAACCGGAATTTTGAGTTGGCATGCTACTTTGGGGCTGAGTACTTGTAGCTGAATTATTCTGCTTTCCCTGATCTATAACATTATGGTTGGGAGAAGCTGGAATATTATAAGTCTGCTGAGGGTAATATGCACTCTGCTGGCTAACATAACTATTCACCTGAGTGTTTTGTTGAGGGAAGTTTGTAGTAGGGTAATTGGATGGGGTGTAGGGCGTATTGTACTGCGTGGCCCCATACTGGGATTTCAGATCAGTGGACTGATTTGGATAGGTTGGGTTGTTCTGATATGCGTAAGGAGTTTGAACAGAGCCGTATTGTGTTGATGGTGTTAAATTTTGCTGATAGGCCTGAGTCGAGCTGGGAAGTTGGGTGTTGGGTGTGACTGGATTAGCACCTGGTTTGGTGGGGTATCCTTGTGACTGTGCTAGTCGAGCATAATAGTTGGCGTCATAAGTTGGATAGTTGGAAGTCTGAGGGAAGTAATAATTTTGGGAGATATCAGGTTTCGAATCAAGAATTTTCTGCTGTGAACTGATGGGCGCTTCTGAGCCAACTGGAGCGGGTCGCACAGCTGGAATCCACTTTTGAGAAGATTCTGAAGAAGGCATAGAGTCTGTGAAGTTAGTGGGAGGAACAGATGTATGAGTACCACTGTAGTTCACAGAATTTGCATTGAACTGGCCAGGCAGTTGGTTTAGAGCTGGCTGTATTATGTAATTACCACTACTATCTTTTTTCATATTCGGCAATAAGTCCTTCAATTTCAAACCCCCACCCCCACCACCCCCTGTAGGGAGTTCCTTCTCATTATTTAGCTTCACTTTGGATGGCAATGTTTTTCCATTTTTCAAAAGTATTGTTTCTCTTTCTTCTTCTTGCACCTTGCATGTTCCTTTCACTCTCTGTAGCAACTTTGTGACATTAGTTTCCAGTTTTCTGTAGAATTCTAGACCTTTGTTGGACTTTGCTATCAGATCCTCATAGGCATCGTACGAAGACATCAAAGCTGACAACATTAATGACCTTTGCCTCAGAATCTCTATGATGGATTTCCTAGTATCAGCTGATTCCGCATAAGCGTCTGTCAGTGCCTTCAATATGTTATCCTGAGCTGATAGATTTTGTTCTAGTAATGATACCTGCCAAGCAATAAGAGAAAAAATATCAATCACAATTTGAAATATTTTCAATAAATTTCAATACTAATATTAATAATTTATTAAGCCTTAATACTTTGTTAAAATTTATATTTATCAGCCTTATAAATTATCAAGCCTTAATACTTGAAATACTTTGAATATCATAGTGTTTTTCATCCTTAAAGACAACTGGCCAGCCTGGTGCGTTATACAATTGGAATGCCCGGCAATGTTGTCATATTGTGTGCTGTTCAATCATCTGTGCACGCATGCGTATTAAACAGAAATTTCAGCCTGATATCACCACTCGTGTATTAACTTGGATGATTTACAAGTAGAGCGGATGATCATAAATTAAACATAGGTTCATCAGTATTACAGAGAGTGGCAGCGTTGCAGACGTGTGATTGGCTAGCTCGGAATTGTGGGGTACTGTTTCTGTACTCAGATGTCTTCAAGGGTGAAAAGCACTAGAGTAAATTAAGCTGTTAGGATGTCAAAGAAGAATTGTCGAACACACAACAAATTTGTATATTGGGATTCAAGAGAAGCTGATCACATGTTAAAAATCGAATCAAAAGAAAAAAGATTATTTCATTGCCAGAATTGCATACTGTACAATGCTTTATGAAGTAAAATTGCGTAGTGGTATAGAGTGAAAATAATTGTATCGTTCAGATCCTTTCAGTACTGTATTATTCAAACATAGGCTATGAAAAAGTTTTAATCAAATTTTCAAAGTCTATTTTATTAAATTAAACTAAACAATCAATATCTGAATGATATGATGTATTTTGGGAAGTACCCAATTAGTCGAAGGGAAAACTGGCCGTAGTCAGCTCTCTAGGTTCTCACCGGTCTTAACCTTCCCTGGTAGCTAACCTCGCTAGTAGGTTAGCAGCGTAGAGAGCCTGTGCCACCTGACTACGGCCAGTTTTCCCTTCGAATAATTGTCTACTTCCCATGTATTTTTATTCATGTACCAGAGTACACAAATCAATAGATACTGCAATACTACGACCAGCTGGCTCATAGCTAAACGTGTAACAGAGGCTTAATTTCGAATAAAATGAAGTTCACCGAGCCCAGTCTACTCGAAATTTAATTATTTAAAAATCTCCCATATTCTTCGTAAATCCATTAATTCTACCAATGTAAACCCAATATAACACTGACTTGTTACATTATGTATACTTGTATATTAACAAATAATTATATTATTAATAATAATAACAACATAGTAACAAATGCCACGCACATATTGGGAATGTTTTTCCAGCTCCTTGGCAAAAACTGCTTCCAGATTCTCAGCCTGCCTGGTGACCAGCTGTGAAGTGATGTCGTCACTGCAAACCGACTCCCTCAGCTGAGTGGCCAGCATTGATCTCTGTCTCCGCATCTCTTCCACTTTCGACAACAAGTGCTCCACTTCTTTGATGTCTTGGCATTCGTCCACTGCAAAGCGAAAAAGACACGATTATTTCGTGTTGTAAAATTTGAGAATTAATTAGAAAACATATTTGTCTAAGAGAAGCTCAATAAAAGTATTAATTTTCTTACAAAAATACGATTATCTTGAAAAATAAAATTTTAGAACCGATTAGCAAACAGGTTGGTCTAAGAGAAGCTCAAGACAAATAAAGATTTTCTTCAAAAGATCTAGATTCAAAACAATATAATTCTAGGGGAAAGTTGAAATTTCTTGTGCACATTCAACGCCGGGTTTTCATTGGTAGAGTTATTGAACCCGATTTCACAAAAAAACGAGAACCAGGTTTGATTAAAGTATTTTTGAGCAAGGCTATTGAGAAGTAGCTCACAAACATCAGCGCGCTCAAGTGAGAGACGATGTTTAAGAACACTTCAGTTGTCACTTTAAGAGAAAAGAAACAAATATCATTTTAATTCGATCCTCTTTCCAAAAGCCTTCCTTTCCAAAAGAGAGTGAGATATGTAGTGATATAAAATATAATATTGAACGTAAATAGTTGAAATATAATGTTGTAATTGAATTGAATATTATTTGTGTAAAATAGTTGATGTTTCTGAAATAATAATGTCTTTTATAGTTGCGACATTGTTTCTTGCAGAAAGTTGGAAGTTCAAACTTTAAACAACATAACCTAGCAAGAAGAGTCTAGCAAAAAGATGATGAAAATTCTGATAAAAATACTTTAATCCGATTAATACATTCATTAAAACACCTTGAAACCACTAAATAATAGATAGCAATAAAGTATTGATGATACCTTAATGATTTAATTGAATTCTATCTCAAAATCGTGTTTTGTTCCTATCTCACAATGGTTAACTTCCTCTTTATCACTCACACTCACTCTCTCTCATTCTCTTTCTTATTAAAATCACTTGTGATAGAATAATATTATAATGATCACAAAACTTTCAATTTAGGTTACAGTGATAAAACCAGGTTGAATAAAAAGACTGGAAGTTATCAAACCAGAAATTTACTAAATCATCATATGTTTAGCAGAGATTGATAATAGTGTAATAACCGAAACCAGTATCTCGATATTTTAATAAATTTGTGGTTTTGACAACTTCCAGTCTTTTTAATAACTTCCAAATATCATTTCCACTACTAAAAAAATATGAAACTAGTTATTATAATAATTATTAATTTATCTCTTTGTTATCAACATTGACAGTGAGCGGAGCATTTACAGTGCTGTCCTCTGTCGGATAATCATAAGCATTTTTTTTTGGATATGTCAAAATTCAACATCTGAAGCATAGGAAGCTGAAGTCAGTTTATAAGATGAATCGAATTTCTTTCGTGTATTTTCTATGATCAGTCATTGTGGCATTGACTTATTCAAACCAATTTACATTTGGAAATATGGAAAGCATGGAAGGAACAATTATTATTATTACCAATATTTGAAAAATAATTGGGAACGCGATGGGATTTAATATTAAGCTTTAATATTAGCAGACACCCTACAATTTCCTGACACCTAGACATTTTTACTTATTTCAGTTGGCTGTTCTGAAGCAATTTATTGCTGCAGCTACGAGGTTGAGGGTCATTTCTTCTAAAAGAACAAAAATATAAATTTTCATCCTTCATGAAAAACTAGAACTCCATTTCTGAAAATTGCAGTGATAGAGGATTTTAGCCCTCGTGATTTTTCAGCTCATGAAAATGCATATGAGGCGCTACGGCGCTAATGAACATTCCTCAGGACGACGCCGTAGTTTTCTTCCATCTGTCAGGATTTATTGATAAGCAGAACATGCATTATTAAAGCCCAAAAAAACCCACTCAAAATCATTAGCACTCGGAAAGTGTTACTGAAAGTGTGCACACACTCGGAATGTGCGAAATCGCGAGTCCATGGTTTTTTTGAAGAGAACAACTAGTCAGACATTGTGACTCCAGATAGATGTGCCAATGATTGAGAATTTTTCTTGCCAGCACTTGAAGAAATGTGTTTGAGAGAAGTGTGGTTGGAGCAGGACGGCTTCACAAATTCACATCTCACACCGCACGAGTGTCAATGCATGTTTTGCGGGAACACCTTTCAGGGCGGCTCAGCTCTTCGAGAGCCGATCTGCATTGGCCAGCTCGGTCAAGTGATTTAACCCCGTTCGATGTCATCACAGGTCTACAACTATCGCCCTAGGAATTTCAGTGAATTAGAAAAGAACAAACGTCTTGGAATGTTCAGTAGCGCCTACCATGTTTTTTGAACAGAAAAATCGCTTGGGCTGAAATCCTCTATCACTGCCAATTTTCAGGAATGGAATTCTAGTTTATCATGAAGGATAAAAAATTATATTTTTGTTCTTTCAGAAGAAATGACACCCACCCTCACAGCGGCAGCCATTGCTTGAGGGCAGCCAATTGAAATAAGTAAAAATTTCTGCCCCACCCTGTATTTTCTAGTAGTTGAATACTTATGGCAACTAAATTGAATTGTTATTTTCTAGTTCAATATTAGATTTGTTACGGCTGATTATTGGAGTTTACTCACAATTGAGACAGGAGATAGTAGGCAACTGTTGCTGGAGTTCTGAAAGCGGCATTGAAAGCACTCTGAGGTTGGCAATGTGCTGAGCCATCGCCTTGTGAAGGGTTTCGTTGGACTCGGCCGCTTTGGTGTGCGCCTCCTTGTATTTGTTCGCTTCTCTCGTCAGATCTGTGGCTACTATGGACGGAGGCCGAGATCCCATCACTTCTTGGTATTCTTTTTCCGCCGCATCTTCTATCTGTCAACAAAATACATTGAAATAAAACAGTGCAGATTGATTTATTTGGGCGCACATGAAGGACTCAATTTACAAGTAAAGAAACAATTCAACTTATTTGTAGAGTTTCTATTGATGTTGTAGAACCCCGTAATAAAGGAAAACACTATTTGATGTTGTTAATTCCACTACTTTATTACTACAGCACTGGACCGCGGTTTCGTGGCTGCAAGAAGAAGTTTTTAATGAAAATTATTTGTAAACAAAATATTGAGAACTGTCGAAACTGCAATCCAGTGCTATAGTAATGAAGAAGTAGTGCAACAAATCAAACAGTGTTTTCTTCAATTGTTTATACTTCTGTGAGAGGATGACAATAGCTGATAAGACATATTTGACAAAAGTTTTAAGATAGCAATATAAGAAATTATAAGATAGTTCATATTTGTAATTTCAAATTACAAAAGTATCAGGCATTGCATAAATTGATCGCAAAATGTTGATTTATTGATCGATATTTCAATAGATTTGTCTGTTCAAGAAATATTTGTGAAACAAATACAAGTGAAATAAAAATGATAATATTATTTATTCTTTCAATACAATATACGATACAGTTGAATATTAAAATAAACTAAAATAATTTCATTCAAATACAGTACTTAGAAATGGAGATGGTCGATTCGAATAAATCTAAAATTTCACAAGATATTATTTGAGAAGGTAACAGATAATTCTATAGCCTAATAGTAACTGATTTGACTAAGACTTTATTCGAGATATGACATGCTGCCTATACGTATGGCTGCTTGTATGAATAGATTTGCCAAAAATCCTACAAATTCTGTGGACGCATTAGCCTTCCAATGCACTTTTCACTTCTTCTCTTTCAATTTATCCAGTGATGTTGAAATCAAATTCAATTTTCTTGATCAATCTCTAAGCTCAATCTTCATTCAAACCAAATTCAACGAAACGATCGATTGAACTCGGTTTAAACTCTAGATTTGACAGAGTTTATTCACAATATGAGGTGCTGTGTACATGTATCCGAACCTTGTAAAAAACTGCGTCATTATACAGAATAACATGGTTACGGTATGTTAACAAGAATGGATAGAAGTGAAAATAACAAACCTTGATAAGTTCCAATATCTCTCGTAGCATTCCTTCAACATCATGATAGATGCCCGACAATTTATCCATAGCATCGATTAAATTCTGAATTGAATCAGGCTTAGCTGCCAAGGCTGCACATCTGTCCACAAGTTCCTATGGAAAAGAAAGGTAACAATCACTTTAATCAGGTTGATCATATTTGAAAAGCAAATCTTAATGAATTTAGAAACGTGATGACAATCTAAATCTTTACAATGAATGGAGTGGAATAGTTGGCCTTTTCAAATTGTGATAATTGATAATGGATGTTGACCTTTAGCTATTGTTGAAGCCAATTGAATAGAAAATGGGTTAAAAAACAACCGATAAGAAATTAGAACAATACTATTCTATCATATGTATTGATGACTCATAGAGAATTGATGCATTTTTGCTGGGTTTTCTCGTGAGAGCTGATATTCAACTTGCACTTTTCATATTAAAGTCGTCCAGCGTAGTCAAGTAACGAACGCAACATTTGCATGGATGTTGAGAAGATTCTTATGTGCAAAGTGAATACTTAATGTAAAATGTTTCTTTACAATCAAAATTATTAGAACAATACAAATATGGCAGGTACAATTATGATGTGATATAAATCATTGGTGAAATTATGAATATTATGAAAAATTTCAATTTTTTGGATCAGGCCAACCATTCTGAACTGAATATCAACAAAAGATTTTATGATTGAAGAGATTCTATTTTAAAACGTTTTTTTCAACTGATTATGAAATTAAAGTCATCTTTTAAATTTGGAAGCAATAATGATAATAATAGTTAAATCTATAATTTAAGTCACAACTACATTTAAAATTAGATACATTCAAATTTAATGAAAATGATTATGTGCTTGATGATACCTGAGGAAGAATATCTGATTCCATGGGATTATGAAGGAAATCTACTTGGAGAGAAGATATGAATCCCACCAGTTCTTGGTCTTTGTCATCAACCATAGCACCAATTTTTCTCAACAGCTTTGCTTTTTCCTCACTGAAAACACAGAAAATACGATAAAAACAGGTAAGTTTAATATTATAAGCTTGTATAGTTGATAATTCAATTATTGTAAGACAAAGAACCCAATAAGACATTATTTGGAAGAGTGGAAAACAGCATTTAGTTCGGTTGAAATAGGTTCAAGGACTAATAAGCGCCATTGAATAAATAACAATGTAAATGGAGGGGGGATTCACTAAATCAAATACTAAGATGATAGCTTCAAGTACAGAGACTGTATAACCAGACGGATAGCTCTGTAGCTTCAAGTATCTAAAGTCTGAAGCCATGGTAAGTCAGTAACAAATGTCAAGATATCAAATATTTATAAACTTCTATTTCTTGACTATTACTGTGTAAATGTAAGAATCGAAAGACTTAACACTACCCCCAACCAAGAGTTTGCAGGTAGGTTAATAATTAAAAATGAATATCTTCCTTAACAAAACCGTTTCACTTCTGGAATTCTGATGAATTTTATCAGTTGATGTTCGATTTTTTTGTAATTTTTATATGATCATTTGTTTATCGGGGAGATTTTTTTCGAAATCGAATTCCAAATGTTACTCTAATATTATGTACTATCAATATCTCACCAAGGTCGAATGAATAATAATTACTAAAAGAAATAGAGTAATGTTCATATGAAATCTAAAACTCCTTCACCATGACGAGTTCATATTGAATCATGCGTCCTGAAAACCCCAAGAATTGTATTAATAAATAATTTATTTCTATAATTTTATTGTATTTTTTCGAAAACTTTACTGACCTGTACAAAGACGATGCTTCATGGATTTTCATAGGTACCAGTCTTGCAAATATGTCCTTCCCATAAATATCCTTATCATTGACACTGAATGCTATGCCTTTAACCAGCGACGCGCCTTTCACAACGGGCAACGAATCTCGCTCGGGAACCTTCTCGTGATATATGAAGTCATTATCATTTTTCGCACTCTTGCGTTTTCCTTCGACAACATCCATTGTGAACGCCAGAGTATCAGTTATGGCCTGTCAATAGAAGATACACGATAAATTGAAACAACAAAGTGATAATAACTTATTAAACTAATCAATTGAAATTAGTTATTGAATCCACTTCAAAATGAAAGGGAATTTGAGTTCAGAAAAAGGAATTTCTTGGCCACATTTATTACTTTTTATGGATCACAAATAAATGAAAAATGAGGAGAAAAAATTTATGATTTAATGTGGGCTGCAATTTATTAGAACAATTTGGAGGAATAGATTGACGTGCCTGTTCATAAATAGATTTATTGAAGTGTGAGGTAGTCAAATGAACTTTGTTTTTTTAATAAATACGGCCTTTGAATCTCAGTAATATTGATTGGGGCTGAATAATTACGAAAGATATTCTATGAATGACCTTACCTGCGGCTGATCAAGACCATTTGAAAGTTTCATAGCTTCACTTAGTTTGTCAAATGCTGCCTGATAGTATGCAACTCTTTCGCCCATTTTTTGTTGTTCTTCCGATTGCATACCTTGATATAATAGTGATATGCAATTGTAGTATGTTTGTTTGAACTTCACATACTTCTTCCACGCCTGCAACAGGATTGCAATACCGGTGGAATTAATAGAATAGAATATTTCTTTATTCAACAGGAATAAATGAACCACGTACACAGCTGAATATCGTCACAGATAGAGAACAATTAATACCAGATTGCAGAATTGAGCCTCAAAGTTAATCAAGATTAGCCTATTACTAATCAATTAATGTTAGCATAGAAGGCTAACATTCAATGCTAGGGAAATATATATTTTTGTTAACAGACAGACTATAAAATTCTGGACAAAAAGACTTGGTTTCTCCTTTCGGTTTAATTGTTTATGATTCAATAATAATGAATTTAGAATGAAACTGTCTCAATAAAAGATGAAGATTCATTAGAATTAGAATCATTGATTGGAAATAACCAAATAATATCTCAAGAAATGATGTTTCAGCTATTTTATTGGTTTCCAATGAATTTTCATGTTCAAAGAAAATCCACTGCAAGTGAAGAGTGTTTCTTTGCAAGTCATGTGATGTTATTTATTACACGACTATCTTGAGAAGTACACCCCTTTACAGGCTTCAATCTATGTAATTGAACAACTCACGTCGTATGAACATCAGAAAAATATCGAAATACTCGTCCAATTATCACTCTTCAATTCACAATATAGAATATCATTTTCCAAATCATAATTCTCTAAGTATATATTAGTAATTACTAATAAAAAATGAGTCATATTAGTAATTCTTCAAGGTAAATACTTATAATGTGCCTACCTTGTAGCATTTACTTCCTACCAATTCGAGAACCAGGCTGTCATCAGACACTCCAGTTTGAGATAGAGCATTTGCGGCCATATTGTAATAATCGACGATCTGAGCTGCTACCTTAGCTGCAACATACAGGTATCCACAATAAATAATTTAGGCTATTCATGTGTGGTGAGAAATTTCCAATACAAAATAAAGTCCAGTAATAAAGCTAATTATTAGAATGAAACGCATTGTGTGAGACTTGAAAATGTCAGTCCTGCTACCTCAGCTTTGTTGCATCAAAGTTCATTCAACAAATAAGCGACCAATACAAATACAAAGGTATTTACTGGATGTCGTGAAAAGATAACCTTAATTAAAAAAAGAAAAAAAACTAGGTACAGTAATTGAGAAACATTACGAAATCTGAAATAGTGATAAGGCGTATTTACTGGTTGATTCACGATGAAAATACAAATTCAACCAAATATTTATTGAAAGAATTATTAATATTATCTCATGCACCCTCAAGTTTTGTCGTCCACTGGAACCGTTCAAGTCTAAAAACGCCCGAAAAGCTAATTAAATCAAATGGCCAGTTTTTCGGACGTTTTTGGACAAAAACGGTTCCAGTAGACGACGAGGCATATGCCTGTTTGCGTAGGGTGATAAATTTCAATTTTACTGATTAATAAATTTGTTGGATTACAAGTTTCACAGCCACTTCTACAAACATTGAACAATATAAAATAGTACCTAAATAATAAGTTGAACGAGAAAGTTCCATGACAATGTTAACCTGAAATCACATAATTATAATGTCTGGAAACACTTACCACTAATGTCTGCTTTACGATTATCAGTCATGCTTTTTTCCAAAATGCATTCTTGAGCTTGTGCCAGGCACACCTGTTGCATGAATTGCATCAAATCCGGGGATATATCTATGCCAACCGACTGAGGGTACGAATCTTTCAAATGCTGTAACCAAAAGATGAATTGGATTGAATTTCTCTTTCCAATTGCATTCATTAATACCAGTTCATAAATAAAACTCTATTATTCTCTCTAAATCTCTAAAATTCATTCTCTATTATTTGAAGCATAAATTTGAACTCATAAAGCACTGATTCAAAGATAAATGTATAAATACGCTAGATGATAAATTACTCACAGCTTGAGTATCATTTATTGAACATAAGCAAATTATTGAACTCATTCCCAAACCCAGACTGATGTCTTAGAGGAAAACATTCACTATTTATAATTATCTCTAATGATGTATTTATTAATTTTATTGTTTACTTAATATTTATTCATCTTATGCACCTCACCCTATCAACTTCTTAAACTTTGGTCCCTCTTTTTATAGAAGCCGTGGAGTGACCAACCTTCACCCTATTCTGTTGTTAACATTTTTATAATCTGAGCAAGAAAATCAATCTGCATTGACAAAGTAATCTAATATTATCTAATTCTAAATATAGCCAGGATATTTATATTAGTGGTAATCGGAAAAAATTCTGTGAATGCACTAGCACTAGTCTACGAGCCTATAAAGTTTCTTATTCTCTTTCTTATTCTTTCCAATTTATCCAGTGAGTTGAAATCGAATGCAATTTTCTTGTTCTATCTCTATAGTCCGTCCAAACAGCCGTGCCACCTGAAGGATTGGGGCCCCTTACTCTCGCACGCGCTCGTACAAGCGCCTGGATCTAACCGGCCAGGCCAGGTAGATGACTCAACACTGGGGCGTTCAGTAAGCAATTTCTAATTTAATCAAACACAAATTTAAAAACAAATTTAATAGCATATTTGAAATATTCGTTATATTTAAAAGAAAATGACCCCAAACACGACCTTACAAAGTGATAACTCCAACAATATGGCCATAATGGCATGTTGTTTGAACTCATTACTAAGTATAGCCTATATTATCATAATCATGTCATGTTAGGTGTCATTTTCTTTTGAATTTAACAAAGCTTTCAAATATGCCATTACAGTTTCATATTGGATGCCCCAGTGTATGAGTCATCGACCTGGCGGCCGGGCCAGCTGCTTTATTGCGTGTATGTGAGTGCATACACACTTTATTGTGTCCCTAATCCTTCAGGTACCACGGCTGTTTGGACGGACTATAATGCCCGATGCCCCTATCTCCAAGTTTAGTTGAACTTAGTTGAAAGAGGATGTTACAAAAGGGCCTAATTCTGTTCAATAGACCCAAGCAGCAAAAACTTGTTCATTGTTTCAATATTCTACAGACAGGTGAGAATCATTTGTTCCATCTGTAATTGGGTTTTGATTTTCTTCCCAAAACGTTTTTTTAATGGTCATCATAATACTGTATTATTATTAGCGTATGGCCGGTGGGGAGACCCATAGGTAGTTTCACCTCGCCATACAGTCCAGTTTTTCCTTGAAAAACTAACAGGTAAATTCTACATAGTTTTGATTTCTACATGGTAAACCAAGTAGATTAAAGCACAAACTAAGGATATAATACCTAGTGCGATTCACGTCAAGAAGTCAGCATTGCTTAGATGGGAGTTTGCTATCCTTGTTCAGCTGATGTCTCTATCCTATTCGCACTGTGCATAGTTGCCGCAATGTGCATTGTTGTCGCACACACTCCCAACAAACACGTTTGGTGCAGTTTTCTCTTTCTCTCTCAATGAAACTTGGCATGGATGCTCCTCATATAAACAATACTGACTTCTTGGCGTGAATCGGACTATTTGGTTAAAGTTAGATTTCACTTTTCAAATGAAATTATGATTGTGGCACTTGAATTTTATCGAGAACCATTATTGTAGGACTAGTGTTGCATGGTGAACTCATTTGCAGAAAGGAATTTTCTCGAAAGTGATACAATCTAGCATTGTAGTGTGAAGTGGTCTGCACCTGAAAAGCCCATGCTGCACATTGGAAGTGCGTGCAGGCCATTTTGAGTCCTTCGGCCGTCGATCGGTCGTCGCTGGCACCGAGCTGCGAATGAAGTGCTCCAATGTTGTACAAAATGGCCAGCACTTCAATCCGAATGTCCGCCACCGTACACACCATACTTGTGTAGGGATCCTTCCTGCAAAAACCATTTCAAAATGTGAAAATCACTTAAAGAATAGAGCGAAAAATTAGAAATATTATGCAATAATCAATACTCAGTTACTATTCCAAACCATGAATTTGTAAAGGGGTAGTTCCTAAGGAAGATTGAGTAACCTTACTATTTGAATGAATAATTGATTAAGATATATTACGTCCATGAATACGGACATATTTATCAATCTATTTTTCAGGAATGTACTTAATGGATGGTCCAACAGGCTTACGCCAAAAACTGTCCCTTTTCCGATTCATGAAAACAGTCCAAATCTAGATTAGGCTATGTGTCATTTTTTACAAATAAAACTTAATCAACATCTATATAGGTACTATATTAGCAGAGTTTGGTGCCCGTGTAGAGTAGATTTTGGAAAGTTCGTGGAGAAGTGTGAGTGGACCGATTTTGATGCGGTTTAAAGGTGGATTTACGTACTGAAAGTGATAAACCTAATCTTGATTCCCCTAGATTAAGTTCGGGATAATTAAACTTTATTTGTCAATTGTTTGGGTGATTCATTTTTAATTTCAAGAATTTGTTAAAAAGTAAAGAGAAAGATGAAAATTCGAATTTCTTTTGTTTTTCAAAAATAATTATTTTAAATGGGAGAAAAATGATAAAAACCTGACACATCAAATAGGCGCTATCTGTTGGCATTAAAATATACTGAGTTAGTTTGTGAAATCCCCCATAAATAGAGCTTAGAAGCTGAAAGTACATTTTATTGGTATGACTGAGCTGCTGTCAGCTGCAGATAGTCAAAATAACAACTGTTTGAAACTAAAAATTTTTAGAAAATTCAAATGAGCAGCGCTTTGCGCTGCAAGGGGTGGCTTCGTATCATTGAAAACAATTTTCACTCAGAAACCTTGTTCAGTAGACAAATTTCAAATATTTCAAGAGTTAATATGAAAATTCGTAGTATTGAACTTTATTCAGATATTTAGATTATTGAAGTATCCGTCAAACTGAAGACAATCACCATTGAATTTGCAAGTTTATAGACAAGTTGAGAATCCTCCAATGACTGGATACTCGTTACATTCTTTCAAATCGTGAACAAATTGAAACTTAATAAGAAAGAAGAAATTTAGAAAACACATGAATTTGTAAAGTAGTATAGGCCTACTTACCAGGTGAAACTAACAGCAGCAGATCCATCCTTACTCATGGGAAAACGGCTCTCAAGAAAATGAAGTTGGCAGAAATAACACTTCAACACATCGCATCCAGCAACATCTCTCGTTGGCCTGATAGCACTTGATCTTACAACTTCAAGTTGGTGAATTTCTGTCGTAAACGTCTTTGGATCTTCATGATAGAAGTCACGTATGTACTAAAATCGAATAACATCAAAATTGGCGGTGAAATATTTCTAATAAGGAAAAAATTTATATACAATTTAAATTTGACTAAACATTTAGCCAGGGTAACGCCCGACCACTCCTAAGCTATACTTGAGACTAACATTGATAGCATATCTATCCCTAAACTCGAGAACCATATTTTTGAGAATTAATCACTACCACCGTGGTGTAGGCTAAAAAGAAGAATTTTGTTGCAGTGCTATAACAAAAGGATAAGCAAGAAGCAAAAATAGAAAAATAATTAATTAAGTTAGTAATTGATAATCTTTTAAGGTTCGGGTGAGTACTCTTACTAGCCATCTACTATTTTTAGAGATTTTGGGTGTTTTTTTTTTTAATAATAAATCAATGAAATTATAATGGAATTTACTACTTTAAGTCGATTCCTATGCGCAATTTCATGTCATTTTTATAGTCAATTTCATGTGTTACTAATGAATCAATGCCGCACACAATACTCGACCAAATTTAGGCATAAGGAATTAGTGCTTAGAGAACATGCAGTATCCCTGTTTCTGGGATAAATGCAAAATTCATGATACTTGTAGCTTATTTATCAACTTCTTAAGGTGACCTTTGCAACATTTTAAGGTGGGTTTTCGTTACTGCGACCGAGTGTAGCAGCGGAGCCCGACCCAGCATTACGGGTTCAGAAGAATGACCTTTCTTAGTTTGTTGCCATTCAATGCCAACAAACTAATCAAGTGAAGTGAGATTGTCCAATTACCAAAACATCTTTTCTTACAAAAATTCACAAATTTGATGTGTCAGCTTTGACAAGTTTGTAATACTGTATTTTATAGATGGCAAATTTAATGCTATTGCACAACGATGAGTAATTTGAATTAGGCTAGACCTGTCCTATAACATTAAAATAATTACATTTTTTCCATCACTAATAAATGAGTATTGTCAGAGGAGATTAGAGATGAGAACCACTTACAAATAAGTACTGTAAGTTATCTCTTTCAAGGTAGCATACCTATGCACAATAACCATTCGCATAATCTTGAAGATAGCCTAACCTTTAAAATTTTCTCACGCAAACCATACGGTATATATTATAGCCTAGTCTATGGATTATGAAGGATTCTTGCACTCATATGCATGTGAGTAAAATATATTGTAATTTTTGTAAGAAAGCACAACATTTTTGAAAATAAATACTTTACCTGGTAGAGTTTATCAAATTTAGTAGGCGAACTTTCCGGACTGACTTTCAATTCAAATGAAATCATAGGAAGCCTTGGAACGGCTTCCATGTTTTAATAGATTTCAGACACTACAAATAATTATTTACGATGAGAATAACAAGTTACAATCGTTAACAATTAATTTAAACTGGATTAACATTCTAGATTATGACACTGACAACGAATATTTAGATCCATCCATGTCATTATGAAGTCACTGCCTTCAAGATTTCACTTGCGCTACAGTGTAGCAGGGCCTTCTTGAATGAATGTCACCCGGCAATTTCAAATGCATTTACAGAATCCCATCACAGTATCACAGAGAAGAAAGGAATGAAAGATCTTCTTTTCTACTTTGTGATCCCATACAATATATTAATATCTTTTTGTCTATATATTACAGTATTACACGACAAGAATCAACAACGCTTCCAATATTCTACATATTGATACTATCAAAGTAAAGAACTGTTTTAAAATATTATAGAATGCATTTTGTCTTCCATTTGCAATTCCTACATTGCATTATAAAGAGTGCGGCACGGCATTTTACTTATTTGAATCACGCGCTACGCAGCGGCCATCGGTCGTGGGAGGTTGGGGCCATTTGCAATCAGATGGGTGGAGTTTAAAATTTTACTCAGTCTAGGTTAGTTGCGGCCATGCAGTGGTCAAGAGGGGAGCGAGCGTTGGCAGTGTCTGCATACTTTTCCAACAGTCGTTTGATCATTGCAACCCAGCGTGCGTTTAGGAAATGTCGCGCCCAAAGGACGTGTTCCTGGTCGAACATCAATCATTCAGTGGATGGATATTTTTAAGAATACCGGTAGTGTTTGGCAACCAAATCCAGGTCCGTCAAAAACGACTAGAACACCAGAAATCGTAGAGAGAGTAAGGCAGGCGGTTTTGCAGATAGGGCGTTACAGAGACGATAGGGCTGTTACAGTCACTTCGGAACGGTACACGCGGATGATTGAAGAGTTTTTCCACAAAATGTGTGGTTTCAGCAAGTTAGTGCCACTCCTCACACGGCAGGCGTCAATGGATCTCTTGCGCGAACACTTTCCACGACGGCTCATCTCTCAAAGGGGTGATCTCCAGTGGCCAGCACGCTCGCCGGATTTAGCCCCCTGTGACTATTGTTTGTGGGGATATCTGAAATCCTTAGTTTACGCCAATCGTCCGAGGACCCGAGCTGAGCTAAAGAACAACATTCGCGCTGCAATTGTCGACATTGGTTCAGATATGCTTGAAAAGGTAGAGCAAAACTTCCGATCTCGCCTTACAAAATGCATTGAACAACGTGGAGGTCACCTAAAAGACATTATATTCAAGAAATAAGCTTGTAAGTGAACCAAACAAAACTTTAAATGTAGCATTTTGTGAAAATAAAAAAATTAAGTTGTTATCTTTAATACTTTTTGACTTGTGGTTCTTTAAAATAAGTAAAATGCCGCGCCGCACCCTTTACAAGTAAAAGTACCTTAATATAACTTGTCTCTTATACTGTCTGTATAAATACATATAAAAAGTCTCACCGTAGGGTAACCTTCTACTCTTCTACTTCCTAATTCAATGCTATTAATTTAAGTTTTTTATTCTTATGGCGCGGTTTCACAATACCAGTAGACATGTAGGTTACTGGCAGCAGTTTGGACATAAATATTATGACAGGGGTGCCCACAGGGGGGGCCGTGACGCAAACTGCGTCATTGAAATTCTTGGGGGGGCTCACTAGATAGAATGGATTTTCAACTACAAATGATGTCTAAAACTTCTAAAAACATATAATTTCAGAGTACTTTTTATGAAAATTTTCCGGGGGTAAACCCCCGGTCCCCTTTTTGTATCGTAAAAGGTGAGACATTGATTAATTCTCTAGTCAACAAATTGATTTTCATCGGTGGGACATAGTATAAAACTGTTGGTAATGATCAAATAGTAAATAATTATTGTAAGATTGGCACAAATAGAATATATGGAATAATCCATATTTATATCCACACCAGTGGAATGAGTGGAGTTTTGAAGGAATAAATAAAAGTGATGGAAAATACATGACAGTGTACTTGTTTTCACAATTCAATGCGAATGCATTATAGTAAAGTCATTGAATCCAAAAAAACAATCATCGTGGGAAATTCATCAAGCGAATTTTTGGTGCAATACTCCTTAGTCTCTGGACAACTTGGATACAAAATCATGACCTTGTAAACCTTATGCTTAATATAGAGTGCCTCAACAATCGCAAAATTTCGGCTCGGTTTTCATTGAACTATGATTTTTGTCAAAGCAAAGCGTTATACAGAAAAATCATGGAAACCATTGTTTTAGTAAATAGAGTTTCGAAGAGATTTATGTATAATCCATCACTGTATGTCCAATGAGTAACGAGTTAAAATTTTTCAAAAAGAAGAAGATTTCCGAAAAAACAAAACTTTTAGTATTTATATTTTTGATTGCTTTATATCATCTACCAACTGAATCAATAACACGATAACTCAAAATCCCTCTGCACAATTTTTTCTTTATAATTTGAGACCAGATTGGCCTGCCTAACTTATGTAGTTTTTGAGCTACAGTCATGAACAATTAATATGCTTGCATTTCAAGAAATTCCTAATTTTTTTGTTCGCTCTAAAACAAATTTCTGTAATGCGGGTTCCTAAATGATTATTGTTTCTTGGATCATTCTGTTTCAGATGACCCATCTACCGCACTAAATTTAGGGTATTTTTGGTATGAAGAGGCGAAAAAAAATTAGAATTGTCCAAGTACCAAGGAACATTGCACACAAAATTTGTTGGTAGGGAAATTTTCCTGCGTGAAACCTTCAATAGCTGCACTATTATGCAATATTTCACCTTCAGCTTTCAAATTCTACACTTCTCCAGTTCGTTGGCCTCAGATCCACCTTAAAAAATCCTGGATTCATGCTCCCAATTTTCTTATATCTTCTCAAGCATTCATTCTATTTTGTTTCTTGGTAAATATTGAGTTGAAGCAAAGACGATAGGAACTATTAAGTATTCCAATTGTTTCTGGTTGAAGTTAGAAATATATGTTGGGGGAAACAGGAAGGAAAAATATATTTTAAACAGAAAAATCGTGTGGGCTGAAATCCTCTATCACTGCCAATTTTTAAGAATGGAATTCTAGTTTTTCATGAAGGGTGAAGAAATATATTTTTGTTCTTTCAGAAGAAATGACCCCAACTCCCATGGCTAGATTTCACGATTCCAGTAGACGTTCAGGTTACTGGAGGTAGCTTACCTGCCTCTGCTCTAACCTGAATAAGCCAGTAACCTGTTCAAGTAAGTTGTCTCACGGTTCAGTTTACCTGCTTCAGGTAAACTGCCTCCAGTAACCTGAACGTCTACTCTACTGGAATCGTGAAATCCAGCCATTGCTTCAGGACAGGCAACTGAAATAAGTAAAAATCTCTGACCCACTCTGTAACGTTTTCCAAATAAAATAGAATAAATTTTCATCAAGATTTTCAACTTTAAAAGACCATAAAATGCTCTTTTTGACAGTGATATTTCAAAAATTTTCGGGGAGGACCCCCGACCCCATCTATCTGGGCATTCCATATTTTAGCTTTAGAAAAAATATGGGAGCCTTATTTTTTCCGCATTTTGCAGGGGGGGGGGGTGCGTCATGAGGTTTAGGGGGGGTGGGCACCACTGATTATGATCTTCCATTCTTTACAAACAAATAAAAATCAGTTTTCTGGTGCAAAATTTTTTAATGTTGTAATCTAAATTTTCAAAGAATTTAAATTTTTAATAATTTGGCTATTTTCGGTTCGAAACTTACATATTATCTTCTGCAATATTCAAAAATTTCAAGTAATTCGTTTTTGGAGTGAAAAATTGTGACTTTGAAAGATATGGATCATAACCTAAATTTTGGACTTTTCTAAATTTGAAGACGGACAGTTTTAGGCTTAAGCCTGTTGAACCTTTCATTTAGTATTATGTGTACATTACTGAATAAATAAATAAATAGATAAATAGGGCAATACACACCAGAGAGTGTACATTGCCCTATTGAAAGAAAGAAAGAAAGAAAGAAAAGAACTTTATTTACATGATAATAAAGAAAATAAAAGTATCAATGTAGAAAACAAATCAATATTTTGGAAGCTGTAAAGTGTCTCCATGATATCAAAATATAGATTTCACAGTTCATTAAGCTTGGCATCTTCTGCCGTCAGCCGAGGTTGAAATTAATAATTCAATAATTATGTGAATTAGCTTTTTTTTATTTTTGAAGGAAATAGAACAAAATAGACAAAATAATAATAGACAAAAAAAAATAACAAGAAACAAAACAATTATACAATGTGGCAAGGCTAGCGCTCTAGTATTCATGACATCATAAAACCAAAATAATAATGTCCCATCACTCTAAGACTGCATCTGCATCTTGCCATTAAATGAAATGACAGATTCCATATTTCGGATGTCCGTTGGCAGCTTATTAAAGAATCTCATTCCAGAATAGAATGGAGCTCTTTCCAATGCTGCATGTCTATGTATTGGAAAAGCTATCAGGTTCCTATTTCAAGTTAGTGTTATATTGATGATTGTCCGCACAAAATTGGAATTTGTTAGGAAGTTGAGAATCACACGAAGGCAGGCATATTTTACATGAGAAGAAATTGATTATTTCATCGAATTATGGTGCACCCGGACAGGCGCGGATGTACGGTGTGGGGGGAAGGGGAAATTACCTCCCTCAACCGGAGCTCATCCTACACTATACAGTACAGTTCCAATAAAACTAGTTTTCCCTTGGCCTGATGCTCAAGAACCACTCACTAAAAACGTTTTTGTCAGAAAGTCCGATGTCCGAACAGCTGACCATTTGATTCAATGTTAAGCATCATTGAATAAAATGGTCAGCTGTTCGGACATCGGACTTTCTGACAAAAACGTTTCTAGTGAGTGGTTCTTGAGCACCAGGCCAAGGGACAACTACTAGTTTTATTCGAACGATAGAATGCAATTTGGAGTTGACAAATTTTAATAAGGCCAAAAAGTTATAAAATCATAGTTTTAAAGTACCTTTTTGAAGGTACGTCTTCAAAAAGATTTTCCAAGTATTATCTTCAAAATAATACGTTTTCCCGAATTTGAAGTATCATGAATGATTTCTATTAAGTAGCCTAATTTTAAGTTATTTCTATTTCTATTAATTAAGTATTATTCTTGTTTTAAAATATTCTTGGTTGAGATTCAGTTGATGCTAAAAATATGTATCTCTGGTGTTTTATCGCATTATAATATTATATGAGAAAAGTTTATTCAATTAATTAACTTATATAACATTTTCCATATAAAAACCAATGAATTTTTATCAAAATTATCGTTTTTTAAAGACTGTAAAACACTGTTATTGACAATGATTTTTCCAGGGGGGCCTCGGGCTCCGGACCCCCCTTCTAACCCCTTAAACAAGTTTAAACAGTTTCCCCCCCTCGGTACAGCTTTCATAACTTCAATATCTCAATAGCATTCATAACAATTTATATTTTCATGCATGGGATGACAATTTGAGAAAATCCTCCTTTATAAGAGAGCATATATACTAGCCTAGTTCTCTAATGTAAACGGGAATCGGTTTCCATGTTATACAGGTTTAAAGTAAAGAAAGTATCATTATTGGTAATTTACTCAAACCATTGCCGCAAATTAAATTACACTATATAGGCCTAATGAACTAACCCTAAGATAAGGGTGAGGCAAATAGCAAACTACTTCCATATTCTTGAAATTTTGCACGAAGCATTGGTTTAAAAGAAGAATGAGACTGAATTTTGAATATTTAATTCGAATATTGATGTTTTAAAATGTTGAGTAGCGCATCTATCAGATGCTGTAGTCTATTTCAAAAGTTCGCGGTTCTGATTAGCAAACAGCCCTCTGTATCAGGAAACAAGATACTAGAGGCATGAGCCAGAAGATTCAGTTTGTGAACTCTTTCCATTATATTTAAGAATTTTCATTTTTTATTGATATAAATAATTGAATTATTCTAATAAAAAGAAATTTAAGAAATTTATCGAAAAAATATCAATGGTTATTCGCTAGTTGGCAGTGCTGTGACGCAATGACGCAGAGCAAATGCAAAATGTCTCCATCGTTCGTCAAGTCATTACATGAGTGGTTGAGTGTGTTTTACCGGTAGTGAAATTTTACAAAGTTATGTGGTTTCAACTCATTTAGATGTTTTTTAATTGAAGTTTAATATCATGGAAAATACTGTTCAAATAGTGCCCATCGGTCTAGTTGATTCAGTGTAGTTTTCGATCAGAATGTTCAAGTTGAGATGTGAATTTGTGCTTCGTAGTTAAGCTGACTCGCTTTCCAGAATAATTCTTCAGTATCCAGTAAGTACTGATTTGTTAATACAAAAGTTACCTTCACTTTGAATTTACTAAGTTATCATGTTATTTTTGACGCAGTTTACATCATTTTCGATATATTTTAACGTTTTATAGCCTATAACATGAAAGGCAGACTAGGCCTACAACATAAGTTACTGGTGTCTTTTGCATAACGGTACCGGTATCTACTTGCTGAATACGTTTTTTGTACAATGATCTGAATGATCAAATTGCAACTTGAAAGGTTCCGTACGGTATGTCATAGCTGTTTGACCATTATATCAGCATTATTCCAATTAGGCTATCAAATTTTATATTCGAAGTTTTGAAAAACTCCACTAAATTTGTTATTTGTGACTCATCATAATAATTGCTATATTAAAATAACATAACATTTAGGCCTACTGTAACTGAAATAGATTTATTTTTTATTCTCGAACACTGGACCAGTTTTGTTGCTCCACTAGCCTAATTATGTTGAAAATTTAGGCCCAACTAACTATGAAAGTGAGGATCTACTCACACTTGGAAACTCAAATCGCGGAAACTGAGCGACTCGGATAACAAACATGTGTTTTCAAATGATAACGTTCAGACGATCCTGCAACCGTACTGTCATCATTTGAAATCGTCATCGTTTCGATAAGGATGTCGTCTGAACCACTGAGCTAAATATATCCATCTGGAGGTAGCACAAGCGAGGGCTGCTAGCAGGATTAGTCCGTCTAATTTCTTTAGGTTGGTGATAAAGTGGGGATGAAATATTTTTTTTCTAATACAGTATGTTGTACCAAAAATATTAAGTTGGCAATAAAGTGGGGATTGAATTTTTTCTCAAGAACAGTATGCTATTAAGAAAAAAAGAAGGCGGAACCCAGCTTTTTCAATCAGTGCTACCTCCAGATGGATAATATTTAGCTCAGTGGTCTGAACGTCATCATTTTGAAAACACATGTTTGTTATCCGAGTCGCTCAGTTTCCGCGATTTGAGTTTCCAAGTGGGAGTAGAGCTGATTGTATTTCTCTCTTAATTAATCATACTCTTGTATTGTTGGATGTTACTTAACGGCAAAATGTCACAACATAGTGGATGGCGCTATACAGTTTGAACTGCTTTTAGCGTTAGGTAAATTAAAATTAAAAAATCTTATTTCCAATTTTTGAAAAGTTGTTGGCCTATTTTCTCACGTTAATAATATAGCCTAGTAGCCTAATTCGGAAATAAAATAAATAAGTTATTTTTCAATCTAAACAAAACAATAAAAGAACAGTATCAAAAATACAATGCATTTTGGAAAAATAAATTGATATGCCATCCCGAGACAATGCTGTGCGAGGTCGAAACTTAGAAAGAGTCATAGCTTAATAATAGAAAGAAAAAATGCTTTGCTTCTCTTGAATATCACATTAATTAATTTATTTATTATTACAAACAAGACGGAAACAACAGGATAACCCCAAATATGTTTTCTTAACACAATACAATAATTTAAATAAAATGCACTTTACAAAACAATAATAACTAACTACAATGTACAAGAAAAAATCAAGAGATGACGGAATGATGAAGATGATATAGATGGCAATGAAGATAATGATGAAGAAATAGTGATGATTATGATGATGATGAGAGAATGGCAGAGCATAGAATGCCGAAAGCAATTTATAAGGCCAGGATGGAGGAAAGAAGACGACAGGGGCGGCCACGCAACCGATGGAGTGGAGGAGGATTCCAGGAGGATTGAAATTATGGCATGGAGGCGAAAAGCATGTGACCGGACCGTGTGGAGGGCTCTTGTGCGAGAGGCTAAAGCTCACATCGAGCTGTAATGCCAGAAGAAGATATGATGATGACGACAGAAAGAAGCGATTAGCAGAGGTGCAAGTGAGGAGAAAAATAATAACCTATGACAATAAAGAAATTCAGACAATTTGATGTGCCAACAGCATACGGATTTTTCTCTTGAAGACTAAAGCGGAATGTGAGAACACATCCAACTCACCACCCAGCCCATTGAGTAACCTAGATAGCCTATGTGGTTCAAGGGGCTGAAATAGCCACTGACCGTTCTGGACCTTTGAATAAAAAACAATGGATGTAATCTCCGTCTAAGAGTGGGTACAGAAAATCCAATATTTCCAAGTAGGTATAGCGAGTCCACATCATTCCTTACAATCTTATAAAAAATAATCATGGATGCTACCTCTCGTCTTAGTTTGAGAGTTTCAACCCCAAACAGTGACCTCAGCTGCTGCGTAGGAAAACCAAATTCACAGAAATGACCAAACCTTTTATAGAATAGATATCTGAGGAATTTATTCTGTGATCTCTCTAGCTTTGTTATATAAGTGACCTGGTAGGGACTCCAGGAGGGAAGACTGTCGTATCTTTTCAAATCATCTCCATCATCGTTACTTAGTAACGAAATATAAAATAAGATAACAACTCACAATATATATTCATACCTTTATGTTCAGTTCTCGATTTCAGTTCAATATTATTTCTATTCAATGTATCAAATAAAGTCAATTCATTATCGTTTCAATCTACGAATTTAATTATAAAAAATCTATCTAATTCAATTCCTTCATTTTCAAGTAAAATACAGGTTAGCCTTGACTATGGTGCCAAAGTTGAATAGTTCTGGTAATTTATTCTAGTTTAGTCATATTTTTCTTCCATTATAATATTTTTGTTGTTTTCTGTTCATGTGCTGTCATAACAAATACCTAAGTAGCCTAGCATAAGATAGTTTCAATCACCAATATATTATTTTTTAATAACAAAGAAAATAATATGATAGGCTAGTGCATCGTCCTTATTTCTACCAGACACATTTAATACGTAGACTACACCTTATACAAGGTGGCGCAGAAAGATGGGAACTTTTGGATGTGATGGGATGTGTTGGATGTGTTGGGAGGACTGTGAGGGGCGGAGAAACGGTATAAGCGTGGCAAGTTGTACAGTAACATTGGAGATTTAGAAGCTATGGAACAGTGGAACGTTCAAGAACGTGTAATAGCCGTACGCGCTTATTATCAAAATGGTGACAGTTTGGTTCAGGCCTGGTTCAAACCTGTGAATGTCATACAAAGCTCATTTTCACCTAAATGGCTACGTGGATAAACAGAATTGTCGCTATTGGGCCTAAGAAAATCCTGCTGTTTTCCATCAACATCCTCTACACAGCCCCAAGGTAACTGTATGGTGTACAGTTTCTGCTAGAGGGGTGATAGGGCCGTATTTTTTTGAAGATGGCCAAAGAAACACGGTGACAGTAACTTATGAGCGTTATGTTACTATGCTTGAGACATTTTAGGCTGACAGAATCTAAAGTTTACCCAACATTGACATTGAAAACACTTGGTTTCAACAAGACGGGGCAACCGCACATACTGCAAGAGTGTCAATGGCAGCGGTCCGGCGCCTGTTTGGTGAGCACATCATTTCCAGGAACGTTGTTTGGCCATCTCGTTCGCCCGACTTGTCAGAGTGCGATTTTTATTTATGGGGTTAATTGAAGAGTATAGTCTACAATACACGTCCCAAAACCCTACGTGTACTCAAAACAAAAATTGCAGAGGAGATTGCAGCAATACCGCTCGACACTTTGCGCGAGGTAATGGAAAATTTTCAAAATCGACTTGCTGAATGTATTCGACAAGATGGACATCATCTTCAAGATATTATCCTCAATACTTGAATTTTTCTTTAATTTCCAATGTTGTAGTGTACATTGAGTACCCTGAATAAATTAAAAAAAAATTTTTTCCTTGTATTTTTCTTTCTTCAAAAGTTCCCATCTTTTTGCGCCACCCTGTATTATAATTATGCTTATTATTCAATGTTTTGGAATTGAGAGATGAATCTTCAGTGTACTTTTGTCTACTTCAGTCAAAATTTTGATTCAGAATAACTTTTAAAGTAGAAAAACTACTTACTTCAAGTTCATACAGAACTTTAAAATACAGATGTTAAAATTTATTGAGGTTTTTTACACAAACATTTTCATCGAACAACAAAAAATTACCTTGAATTGAACAGCTGACATGGAGCCTGTTGCTTGAGAAAATACAAGCTAGTAATACTAGTTGTCACTACGGTAACTTGCCATCTGACAACTAGTATTACTAGCTTGTATTTTCTCATGCAATAGGCCCCAGGAAGCTACTCACTAGACATGCATATGATGGTTTGCTGCGTTATAAGTTATAACTCATAACTGCTCTTTTCTTGTGTGAGGGAACCTGTTCAATTCAAGGCTCGTTTATTTCAATTCGAATCCTTTCATATTTTTTTTTATTTATGTGATGAACACTGATCCTTTTTAAACGCTTGTAGTGAAGTTCCAGGTATTATTTTGTGTGAAAATGCTTGGTGCTCTTTTACTTTTTTATAGGTATGCAATTTGATATTCGATGTTAGAAATTTTGTACAATATGATAGTTTTAAAATAATATTCTACTTGAACCATAGAACACACACAATTTGGAGGCTTGGCCAAACTATGTTCGATCTTATGCTACTGATTTGTTCTGGCAGAGCATGAACTGAAACAACAAAAATATTATAATGAAAGGTTAATGACTAAACTAGAATATATTAAGACAAAAGGAAATGAGATATTGAAACTATTCATGTGCTTTTAAATCATAATAATTGAAGTCTTCAGAGTATTATACAGTATAGCATTATTAATTAGGAATTTCGTACAATTAATTGTTAGAATAAATAAAATTACAAGAACTATTCAACATTGACACTGTAGTGAAGGCTAATCTGTATTTAACTTGGAAATAAAGGAATTGAAAAAGGAAAAGAATCTGATCATGGACATACGGTACATTAGAATTTTTTTAATTTGGCGGATGGCTCTTGACTTTTATTTAACCTTTCCATGGTAATGAGTAGGCCTTATGTTCTGTTGATCTCTTTTTTAATATGTTTTTTATAGGCTATGTTATACAGTGTTTCAGAACTCCCTACCAATACTCTAGGTCATTGTTCCTGAGTAAAAACCATATCTAAATATCATATTCAAATTGTCCAGAAGTCCTTATTGCCATTTTGTTTTTTTCTCTTATTATTTTTTATCTCAATAATAGTGAAACATATGGAATTGAATCTTTGCACCAACATTTATGACAACTAGACAAAGCTAAAAAACAATTATGACAATTTTTAAAATCCATAAAACAATATGGCGGCCATTTAAAATTTTGTTTCTTGAATAACTCGGAAACCGTTGATATTACGAAAATTTTACAAGAATAACTTTTTTTAGTAAATTCAGTTACAAATCGATTGAAACCTTATTTTTTTAAGATTGTACCAACATTGACTCAGATATGGCAGCTTTAGTGATAGGTGACCGCTGGAGGTTACTTGCACTCCTTTTTACTGTCTAAAATTCACACAAAATAATCTAAAATCGCTTAAAAATAACATGCAAAGCGGACGGAGACTGTTGCATTGTTGTAGCAGACTTTAGCCGCAAGCCCAGGATGCACTGCAACCAGCCTCCAGCGGTCACCTATCACTAAAGCTGCCATATCTCAGTCAATATTGCTTCAATCTTAACAAATAAGGTTTCAATCGATTTGTAATTAAATTTACTAAATTTTGTTTTTTGAATTTGAAAAATTGTCATGATTTTTTTTGTAGCTTTGTCTAGTTGTCATAAATGTTGTTGCAAAGTTTCAATTCCATATGTTTCACCATTATTGAGATGAAAAATAATGAGTGAAAAAAACAAAATGTCAGCTGTGTGAGTAACTAAGGCCTTCTGGACAATTTAAATATGATATTTAGATATGGTATTACCCAGGATCAATGCCCTAGAATATTGGTAGGGAGTTCTGAAACACTCTGTATACAATATTTATATGAAAAAAAAATCAACAGAAGACCACCCATTACCATAAAAATGTTAAATAATAAATGAAAGTTATTCTTCATCCGCCAAATTAAAAAAAGTAGTACTATAGATTTTAACACTATATTCACGTACTATTCTACACATGATTTACGCATTATTTAGCCTCAATCAAATAATTTACGTGCTCAATTCATTTCGTTTCTAACCTGAGCAACAATGTAGATGAATTGTAAATGTTTGCCTTCTCCGTTGTGCAGGAATTCGAGCAAGCTGCCGTGCTTCATGTACTCCTGAACAATGTAGACCGGTTCCTCTTTTGAGCAGTCTGCATACAGCTCCACCAGACGGTCGTGACGGAACTTCTTTGTGAGGAACGCCTGGGTCAACATTGTGCCTTGTCGTAACGTCTTGACCGCCACTTCCGTATTGGTTCTCCATTTTCCTTTGAAAAATGTTTGAAAAATTTGATCAAATCTAATTAATATGCATGCTAGTTTCAATGTTTTCAGTATTATTGCTTGTCACTAATCCAACTAAAAATGCATGATGTTGATTTTAATACTTCAATAATATTGCTTTCCAGTATCTAACTAATTATTCACGATATTAATATTGAAGTTGATAAGAAGATGTTGATTATTGCTTGCTATTTATTATTTATTTAATATTATCTTGCTATTCATCTATTTATTGCTTGCTAGTTATGTATGATTGATGTTTATTCAAATTTCAATAGTATTGCTTACCATTTCCTATGCATCCTATGAAATAGGAAAATGGCGGACACACACTAGTCATGAATATCTCCCCCATATACCTTAATTAAATATGTAAAGTTGTCTTATTTATGTACTCACTTACTCCTTGACGCTACAGCCCATTTAGGGCCTTGGCCTCCTTTAAAGTGCCTCTCCATTCGTCTCTATCGGAAGCCTTATGCAATCCCTATCCCCTAACGCCTAGTTTCCTCAGGTCATTTAAAGATATCAGAACATAGTTCAAAATTTTCAATAACTTTTTTATTTGGTGTTTCTGTTTATTATGGACTTGTTTGAAAAATCTAATATTGTTCTGCTTGTGTTTTTGAAGTGGAAATTGGTGATTTGGTAAGATGATATGACAACCTGAATTTGGAGTGTTTGTCTGAATTGGAAGAGGAATCAGTTTTGGGCATAAGCCTGTTGTACTCTTCTTCGTAAATTATTAAATGATTAATTACTACTGCAGTTGAAAATTTCTAGATTGTCTCATTTTTTCAGCAAAGTTAACTCAAGAATTTATCATTTCCATACCGAATTAAGACAGCAACAGTTCATAAAATTGTTTATTAATAGGAAAATCTTGAATCTACTGGCCTCTTTAACAAATCTTTTTTGGAAGCTTTTTATAAGGATTCCTGTCTTTATTTTGATGAGTACAACACATAAGATATATTATATATTATATATTATATATATATATATATATATATATATAAGAGTTATATATATATATATATATATATATTAGTATATATATTGTAGTGTATTGTAAATACAAAGTATCCATTGGTATAATTTATTAACTAATTAGGATGTTTCTGATCAATAATAGTTTTCAGCTCATTTTATTTGATGGAAAACTCGACTTTGGAAATGCTTCATGTTATCAAAAAATCTATATAACGTTGTTATTTTTATTTATTAATTACACCCTAAATGCTGTCACTTCTGGAGTGACTTAACTTCAGTTTGTAAATGAAGATCTGCATTTTTGGCTTGCACCCTGAATGCTGTCACTCCTGGTGTGACTTATTTCTGTTTGAAAATACAGCCCTGTATCTTTGGCTTGCATCCTAAATGCTGTCACTCCTGGAGTGATTCTCTACTGTATAGGATTTTGTACACAATCAAACTTCTCATCAAATCAATAATCACCTTCAACTACATTTTCACTGTTTGGCTCGAACTTGAGAGTCCGTTAAATTTTCACTAGATTTAAAACATTTTTTTTCTGACTTGTGAGATTTTATGTAACAGGCCCAGTGTGTTACTGTTACTTAAAATTATTTCTTGAACCTGTGATATTTCATGAACAAGCTATGTGCGTTACTATTCATAAAACTCTTGTCCCAAGAAATAAGAACTGCTCACTATTAGATCTTTTATTTTATTGGATTGGATGAAAAATATGATTGAGTACAAACTCCACAAGATAAGGCTTGTATATATCAAGATTGGCTTTCATTTTAATTTTTCAATTTCAATTGTGAAAAAAGGAAAAAATGTATATAGTTTCTGTTTGTAAATGGAGCTGTATATTTATGGCTAGCATTCTAAATGCTGTCACTTCTGGAGTGACTTATTTCTGTTTTTGAATGAAGCTCTGTATATTTCTATTATGCTTTCAGACCTGTTTCCCGTTTCATAAAAGTTGTTCTGAGAAATAGGAATTGCTAACTATTTGATGGCAACACACCAGACGTTAAAAGAAAAAATGGTGCTGAAAAAAAAATGTTGGCATCTTATAATCAGCAATTCCTGGTCTTGTGAGGTTTTATTCTATAGGCCCCTTGTGTAACTTTTATCTGTAAGTCAAGATAAAACTGTATTTTTCTGTTGTATAAGATGACAAAGAAAGCCCTGTATCTCTGGCTTGCGTCCTAAATGCTGTCACCTTTGGTGTGACTCAATTCTGTTTTTTAATTAAGATCTGTATATGTCTATTGTGCTGTCAGACCAGTTTCCTGTTTCATAAAACATATTCTGAGAAATAGGAATTGCTAAGTACTTTATGCCAACACACCAGACGTTAAAAGAAAAAATGGTGCTGAAAAAAAAATGTTGGCATCTTATAATCAGCAATTCCTGGTCTTGTGAGGTTTTATTTTATAGGCCCCTTCTGTAACTATTATCTGTAGGCCAAGATAAAACAGTATTTTTCTATTGTATTAGATGAAAAAGAAAGCCCTGTATCTCTGGCTTGCATCCTAAATGCTGTCACTTCTGGAGTGATTCTCTACTGTATAGGATTTTGTACACAATCAAAGTTCTCATCAAATCAATAATCACCTTCAACTACATTCTCACTGTTTGGCTCGAACTTGAGAGTCAGTTAAATTTTCACTAGATTAAAATTTTTTTTTTGACTTGTGAGATTTTATGTAACAGGCCCAGTGTGTAACTGTTTCATAAAACTATTTTTTTGACTTGTGATATTTTATGAACAGGCTATGTGCATTACTGTTCATAAAACACTTGTCCTAAGAAATAGGAACTGCTCACTATTAGATCTTTTATTTTATTGGATTTGATGAAAAATTCGATTGAGTACAAACTCCACGAGATGAGGCTTGTGTATATCAAGATCAGCTTCCATTTTAGTTTTTCTATGTCCATTGTAAAAGAATAAAGAGATAAAAGAAAAAAATTAAAAAAAAGGAAAAAAAATTGAAAAAAGAAAAAATTGAAAAAAAATTGAGAAAAAAGTAAAAAAGAAAAAAATGAAAAACGAAAAAAAAAGTAAAAAAAATAAAAAAAAGAAAGAAGAAAAAATGAAGAAATTATGTAATGTCTGTTTGTAAATGGAGCTGTCTATTTATGGCTAGCATCTTAAATGCTGTCACTTCTGGAGTGACTTATTTCTGTTTTTGAATGAAGCTCTGTATATTTCTATTGTGCTGTCAGACCTGTTTCCTGTTTCATAAAACTTATTCTGAGAAATAGGAATTGCTAAGTATTTGATGCCAACACACCAGACGTTAAAAGAAAAAATGGTGCTGAAAAAAATATGTTGGCATCTTATAATCAGCAATTCCTGGTCTTGTGAGGTTTTATTCTATAGGCCCCTTGTGTAACTTTTATCTGTAAGTCAAGATAAAACTGTATTTTTCTGTTGTATAAGATGACAAAGAAAGCCCTGTATCTCTGGCTTGCATCCTAAATGCTGTCACCTTTGGTGTGACTCAATTCTGTTTTTGAATGAAGCTCTGTATATTTCTATTGTGCTGTCAGACCTGTTTCCTGTTTCATAAAACATATTCTGAGAAATAGGAATTGCTAAGTATTTTATGCCAACACACCAGACGTTAAAAGAAAAAATGGTGCTGAAAAAAAAATGTTGGCATCTTATAATCAGCAATTCCTGGTCTTGTGAGGTTTTATTTTAAAGGCCCCTTCTGTAACTATTATCTGTAGGCCAAGATAAAACAGTATTTTTCTATTGTATTAGATGACAAAGAAAGCCCTGTATCTCTGGCTTGCATCCTAAATGCTGTCACTTCTGGAGTGATTCTCTACTGTATAGGATTTTGTACACAATCAAACTTCTCATCAAATCAATAATCACCTTCAACTACATTCTCACTGTTTGGCTTGAACTTGAGAGTCAGTTAAATTTTCACTTGATTTAAATCTTTTTTTTTTCAACTTGTGAGATTTTATGTAACAGGCCCAGTGTGTAACTATTTCATAAAACTATTTTTTTGACTTGTGATATTTTATGAACAGTCTATGTGCGTTATTGTTCATAAAACACTTGTCCTAAGAAATAGGAACTGCTCACTATTAGATCTTTTATTTTATTGGATTTGATGAAAATATGATTGAGTACAAACTCCACAAGATGAGGCTTGTGTATATCTAGATCAGCTTCCATTTTAGTTTTCTATGTCCATTGTAAAAGAATAAAGAGTTCAAAGAAAAAAAAAAAAAAATAAAAAGAAAAAAAATTTTAAAAATGAAAAAATTAAAAATAAAAAGAGAAAAAAGAAAAATTGAAAAAGGAAAAAAAAAAAAAATGGAAAAAAGAGAAAAAGAAAAAATGAAAAAGAAAAAAAGTAAAGGAATGGAAAAAGAAAAAATGAAGAAATTATCTAATGTCTGTTTGTAAATGGAGCTGTCTATTTATGGCTAGCATCTTAAATGCTGTCACTTCTGGAGTGACTTATTTCTGTTTTTGAATGAAGCTCTGTATATTTCTATTGTGCTGTCAGACCTGTTTCCTGTTTCATGAAACTTATTCTGAGAAATAGGAATTGCTAGGTATTTGATGCCAACACACCAGACGTTAAAAGAAAAAATGGTGCTGAAAAAAAAAATGTTGGCATCTTATAATCAGCAATTCCTGGTCTTGTGAGGTTTTATTCTATAGGCCCCTTGTGTAACTTTTATCTGTAAGTCAAGATAAAACTGTATTTTTCTATTGTATAAGATGACAAAATAAGCCCTGTATCTCTGGCCAGCATCCTAAATGCTGTCACCTTTGGTGTGACTTATTTCTGTTTGAAAATACAGCCCTGTATCTTTGGCTTGCATCCTAAATGCTGTCACTTCTGGAGTGATTCTCTACTGTATAGGATTTTGTACACAATCAAACTTCTCATCAAATCAATAATCACCTTCAACTACATTTTCACTGTTTGGCTCAAACTTGAGAGTCCGTTAAATTTTCACTAGATTTAAATCTTTTTTTTTTGACTTGTGAAATTTTATGAACAGGCTATGTGCATTACTGTTCATAAAACACTTGTCCTGAGAAATAGGAACTGCTCACTATTAGATCTTTTATTTTATTGGATTTGATGAAAAATTCGATTGAGTACAAACTCCACAAGATGAGGCTTGTGTATATCAAGATCAGCTTCCATTCTTGTTTGTCTATGTCCATTGTAAAAGAATAAAGAGATTAGCGAAAAAATTCAAAAAAATAATAATTGAAAAAAGAAAAATTGAAAAAAGAAAAAAAATTAAAAAATAAAAAAAAAATGAAAAAAAGAAAAAAAAAGAAAAAATTGAAAAAAATTAAAAAAATGAAAAAAGAAAAAAAAATAAAAAAAGTAAAAAAATAGAAAAAATGAAGAAATTATGTAATGTCTGTTTGTAAATGGAGCTGTCTATTTATGGCTAGCATCTTAAATGCTGTCACTTCTGGAGTGACTTATTTCTGTTTTTGAATGAAGATCTGTATATTTCTATTGTGCTGTCAGACCTGTTTCCTGTTTCATAAAACTTATTCTGAGAAATAGGAATTGCTAAGTATTTGATGCCAACACACCAGACGTTAAAAGAAAAAATGGTGCTGAAAAAAAATATGTTGGCATCTTATAATCAGCAATTCCTGGTCTTGTGAGGTTTTATTCTATAGGCCCCTTGTGTAACTTTTATCTGTAAGTCAAGATAAAACTGTATTTTTCTGTTGTATAAGATGACAAAGAAAGCCCTGTATCTCTGGCTTGCATCCTAAATGCTGTCACCTTTGGTGTGACTCAATTCTGTTTTTGAATGAAGCTCTGTATATTTCTATTGTGCTGTCAGACCTGTTTCCTGTTTCATAAAACATATTCTGAGAAATAGGAATTGCTAAGTATTTTATGCCAACACACCAGACGTCAAAAGGAAAAATGGTGCTAAAAAAAAAATGTTGGCATCTTATAATCAGCAATGCCTGGTCTTGTGAGGTTTTATTTTAAAGGCCCTTCTGTAACTATTATCTGTAGGCCAAGATAAAACAGTATTTTTCTATTGTATTAGATGACAAAGAAAGCCCTGTATCTCTGGCTTGCATCCTAAATGCTGTCACTTCTGGAGTGATTCTCTACTGTATAGGATTTTGTACACAATCAAACTTCTCATCAAATCAATAATCACCTTCAACTACATTCTCACTGTTTGGCTTGAACTTGAGAGTCAGTTAAATTTTCACTTGATTTAAATCTTTTTTTTTTCAACTTGTGAGATTTTATGTAACAGGCCCAGTGTGTAACTATTTCATAAAACTATTTTTTTGACTTGTGATATTTTATGAACAGTCTATGTGCGTTATTGTTCATAAAACACTTGTCCTAAGAAATAGGAACTGCTCACTATTAGATCTTTTATTTTATTGGATTTGATGAAAAATATGATTGAGTACAAACTCCACAAGATGAGGCTTGTGTATATCTAGATCAGCTTCCATTTTAGTTTTTCTATGTCCATTGTAAAAGAATAAAGAGTTCAAAGAAAAAAATAAAAAAGAAAAAAAAATTTAAAAAATGAAAAAATTAAAAATAAAAAGAGAAAAAAAAGAAAAATTGAAAAAAAGAAAAAAAAGGCAAAAAAAAGAGAAAAAGAAAAAAATGAAAAAAGAAAAAAAGTAAAGAAATGGAAAAAGAAAAAATGAAGAAATTATCTAATGTCTGTTTGTAAATGGAGCTGTCTATTTATGGCTAGCATCTTAAATGCTGTCACTTCTGGAGTGACTTATTTCTGTTTTTGAATGAAGCTCTGTATATTTCTATTGTGCTGTCAGACCTGTTTCCTGTTTCATGAAACTTATTCTGAGAAATAGGAATTGCTAGGTATTTGATGCCAACACACCAGACGTTAAAAGAAAAAATGGTGCTGAAAAAAAAAATGTTGGCATCTTATAATCAGCAATTCCTGGTCTTGTGAGGTTTTATTCTATAGGCCCCTTGTGTAACTTTTATCTGTAAGTCAAGATAAAACTGTATTTTTCTATTGTATAAGATGACAAAATAAGCCCTGTATCTCTGGCCAGCATCCTAAATGCTGTCACCTTTGGTGTGACTTATTTCTGTTTGAAAATACAGCCCTGTATCTTTGGCTTGCATCCTAAATGCTGTCACTTCTGGAGTGATTCTCTACTGTATAGGATTTTGTACACAATCAAACTTCTCATCAAATCAATAATCACCTTCAACTACATTTTCACTGTTTGGCTCAAACTTGAGAGTCCGTTAAATTTTCACTAGATTTATGTCTTTTTTTTTTGACTTGTGAAATTTTATGAACAGGCTATGTGCATTACTGTTCATAAAACACTTGTCCTGAGAAATAGGAACTGCTCACTATTAGATCTTTTATTTTATTGGATTTGATGAAAAATACAATTGAGTACAAACTCCACAAGATGAGGCTTGTGTATATCAAGATCAGCTTCCATTTTAGTTTTTCTATGTCCATTGTAAAAGAATAAAGAGATTAAAGAAAAAAATTCAAAAAAAAAATAATAATTGAAAAAAAAGAAAAAATTGAAAAAAAGAAAAACATTAAAAAAAAAATAAAAATAAAAAATGAAAAAAAGAAAAAAAAAGAAAAAATTGGAAAAAATTAAAAAAATGAAAAAATAAAAAAAAATGAAAAAAGAAAAAAAAATAAAAAAAGTAAAAAAATAGAAAAAAATAGAAAAAATGAAGAAATTATGTAATGTCTGTTTGTAAATGGAGCTGTCTATTTATGGCTAGCATCTTAAATGCTGTCACTTCTGGAGTGACTTATTTCTGTTTTTGAATGAAGATCTGTATATTTCTATTGTGCTGTCAGACCTGTTTCCTGTTTCATAAAACTTATTCTGAGAAATAGGAATTGCTAAGTATTTGATGCCAACACACCAGACGTTAAAAGAAAAAATGGTGCTGAAAAAAAATATGTTGGCATCTTATAATCAGCAATTCCTGGTCTTGTGAGGTTTTATTCTATAGGCCCCTTGTGTAACTTTTATCTGTAAGTCAAGATAAAACTGTATTTTTCTGTTGTATAAGATGACAAAGAAAGCCCTGTATCTCTGGCTTGCATCCTAAATGCTGTCACCTTTGGTGTGACTCAATTCTGTTTTTGAATGAAGCTCTGTATATTTCTATTGTGCTGTCAGACCTGTTTCCTGTTTCCTTATTGGATTTGATGAAAAATACGATTGAGTACAAACTCCACAAGATGAGGCTTGTGTATATCACACCTTTGGTGTGACTCAATTCTGTTTTTGAATGAAGCTCTGTATATTTCTATTGTGCTGTCAGACCTGTTTCCTTTTTCATAAAACATATTCTGAGAAATAGGAATTGCTAAGTATTTTATGCCAACACACCAGACGTTAAAAGAAAAAATGGTGCTGAAAAAAAAATGTTGGCATCTTATAATCAGCAATTCCTGGTCTTGTGAGGTTTTATTTTAAAGGCCCCTTCTGTAACTATTATCTGTAGGCCAAGATAAAACAGTATTTTTCTATTGTATTAGATGACAAAGAAAGCCCTGTATCTCTGGCTTGCATCCTAAATGCTGTCACTTCTGGAGTGATTCTCTACTGTATAGGATTTTGTACACAATCAAACTTCTCATCAAATCAATAATCACCTTCAACTACATTCTCACTGTTTGGCTTGAACTTGAGAGTCAGTTAAATTTTCACTTGATTTAAATCTTTTTTTTTCAACTTGTGAGATTTTATGTAACAGGCCCAGTGTGTAACTATTTCATAAAACTATTTTTTTGACTTGTGATATTTTATGAACAGTCTATGTGCGTTATTGTTCATAAAACACTTGTCCTAAGAAATAGGAACTGCTCACTATTAGATCTTTTATTTTATTGGATTTGATGAAAAATATGATTGAGTACAAACTCCACAAGATGAGGCTTGTGTATATCTAGATCAGCTTCCATTTTAGTTTTTCTATGTCCATTGTAAAAGAATAAAGAGATTAAAGAAAAAAATAAAAAAAATAAAAAAGAAAAAAAATAATTGAAAAAAATGAAAAAATTAAAAAATAAAAAAGAAAAAAAAAAAAAGAAAAATTGAAAAAAGAAAAAAATGGAAAAAAAAAGAAAGAAAAAAATGAAAAAAAAAAAAAAGAAAGAAATGAAAAAGAAAAATGTTTGTAAATGGAGCTGTCTATTTATGGCTAGCATCTTAAATGCTGTCACTTCTGGAGTGACTTATTTCTGTTTTTGAATGAAGCTCTGTATATTTCTATTGTGCTGTCAGACCTGTTTCCTGTTTCATAAAACTTATTCTGAGAAATAGGAATTGCTAAGTATTTGATGCCAACACACCAGACGTTAAAAGAAAAAATGGTGCTGAAAAAAAATGTTGGCATCTTATAATCAGCAATTCCTGGTCTTGTGAGGTTTTATTCTATAGGCCCCTTGTGTAACTTTTATCTGTAAGTCAAGATAAAACTGTATTTTTCTATTGTATTAGATGACAAAGAAAGCCCTGTATATCTGGCTAGCATCCTAAATGCTGTCACCTTTGGTGTGACTCATTTATGTTTGTAAATGAAGCCCTGTATTTTTGACATACATCTCAAATCCTTTCACACCTTTAATACCCTTCTGTAAAAAGCATTTGTACCCAATTGAATTTTCCATCAAATAGTTGCATACCATGTCATAGGGCTTGATTCAATCACTTGACAATAATATTGTACAAGATTCTAAAAATTTATCTCATCCAATCTTTCTTCATATAAGGTTTGACAAGATTTCCAAAAAAAGTATCAAGGGGTATAGTTTCACAAGCTAGTTAAACTAAAAAACTCAAATAATTTCCCCCTCATCATTTTTTCATAATTATTTTGAAATAAATATTGTAGTGTGTACGAGTGATGTATCAGAGTATATTATATATTTAGAGCAATGATACTTTGCATTTACAATACATGCTACATAATTCTAAATAACTTTCTTCTACAGAGTTTTGCGTAACTCTCTGAGAATACCACCAATGTGTTGTGCTCATCAAAATTGTGAGGAGAGTCCTTGGAAAAGTTTTCGAAAATGTTTTGTTACCAAGTTGAAAAAAAGTAGATTTTTCTACTTATTCACTAGTTTATAAATTGTTGGTGTCTTGATTCTGTATCAAAATATTTAATTTTTATGTAAACTTTGCTGAAAAATGCGATCACTTATAAGTTCGAAACTGCAGTGGTAATTGAGATATTATAGAATTCGCGATTTTGTTTTTCAATTACAAAAGTTAAAACTTGATTGTTTGATTGATAAACAGGAATTTTTTATTGAAAGAACTTCTACAGGAGTCTATAAACAGTCGTTATCTCTCATCATCACCCCTCTCATTACCCACGCACAAGCCTAGAGCTCATGTGGGCATCACCCTCAAAAAAAAAAATGAAGTTAAAATATCTTGTGATTCAATTGTCTAAAACACATCTAAATCTGTCAAAACAGATAAAATTTGACAAAATGATGAAATACGGTATGTAGGCCATCCCGCTTTTTGAGGCTATTGATAATAGCCAGCTTTTAATGATAAAATATTATTTCATTACAAATATACAAATAGGTGAAGACTCAACTAATATCAATTAACTCAATATTTCAATCAACTCAAAATGGTCATATCAATTCATCTAAGTAAATCAACCCCATAAATGTAACTTGTTCACTTTGCATAATTTATTATGCCATTTTTTAATTTCTTGTGTATTTTGTGCGTTGTGTGCAGAACGTGGAGCTGGTGTTTATATGAGGTACAAAAATCAATTTACTCAATTGAAATTTTTTTTAACTTTCAAGTGCATGTGACTTGTTCAATTTGCATGATTTATGGTGCCATTTTTTGAATTTGCTGTGTATTTTATGCGTTGTGTGTTAATTTATTAACGTATTTCAAGTTGCAGAACGTGGATCTGGTGTATATGAGGTACAAAAATCAATTTACTCAATCAAAATTTTCTTTCAACATTCAAATGCATGTAACACCCTTCCATTCATGTCTTTTTTATTAATTTCAGCAATGATATGACCATGAAAATATACCATGTACAAAATATATGGCCTTGAAAACTGGAGCAAATTATTTTTTCTTTATAACATGGCTTCTAAAATATTGATCAGGCCCTGGTTTTCTCAATTTCATGTTCCATTTTAACATGTGAGTAATCACTTGATGTGGATCCATCTTCTTTTTCACTTGTTCAAAATTATTATACTTGAAAGATTAAGTTATTTACTTTGTTAATTTGAATAATTTAAAAACATTCTTTTGGAACATACCAGCTAAGATGAGACCTATTATATTGGACAGCTATTATCTAGTCTTGTCTATTCATTTTGTAGATTTGTATGATTGTGATTATGCTGTTTTTAGTAGGTATGCGTATTAGTTTGTTCTTCTAGTTTTCTTCTAGATTGTGTATTACTGCTTTGTGTAACACTTGAATAATTGAGACTCTTCATATAGAACTGCTAATCTATTTGTAGGGTCTCATTCATTCAGTAAATACACATTAACAAGCTTTGCTTTTCATAGAAAAATTAATGTTTTGTGGTTATAGTAGATTTTGTTGTACTTGACGAGTTGCAATGCAGTGTTGCTGCTTTTTGTATGTTGCATGATTTTTGTGTATATTTTTATGAGACTCTTCAAATATACCGATTAATGTATTTGATGATTGTTACCTACCCAGAAGGTACACAAAAAGAGCTTAGCTCTGGATGAAAAGTTAGTATTTTGTGTTTACTATTTTGTAGATTCTGATAGTGCTTGCAGTATAGTGGCTTTCTTTGAAATCGTAATTGCAGTTTCAGTAGTTGCAGTTTCTTGCAGTCTTGCTTTTCCTTTGTAGTTTGTAGTGAATCCTCCCTTTCTATTCTTCTCTTCCTCCTCTTACAATGAAAATTTACCATGGTGAGAATAATGATGATAGCCATAAAATTGAAAACATGCTGTGGAATGGGGTACGCTTGCTGCAAACTGTCTTACCCCCTCCCACAGTATGGTTTCATTGATTCAAGTTCAATTAATTAATTTTTTAATCTTGGTTAATCAACTTCTTAATTGAAATTGAATCAATAAACGTGTTTGATTTTGTTGCTAGCATCTTTTTCTTTCTCCAATTGACTTCTCTCCTATTTCTTGTCTCACTTATTCTCTTCTCTTCATTAATTTTCTATTGTTACTGTCCCTTTATGCTCCTTTTAGGCTTAATATAGTAATAATAAGGTTCGACAAGATTATCAGAGAAAGTATCAAGGGTTTTATAATTATTCAATAATCATAGTTGAGACCCAAAAATATTTTATTCCTCATTATCTGTTCACAATAATTGAGAAATAAATTAACGAATTCTGTCAGTTCAACATTAGTTTCATCTAATAAAGAAAAAATAACGAAACAGTTGATTATAAGTAGGGTACTTAACTCAGTTTGAAATCAGTTTAGTTGAATAAATAGTTAAATATTAAGCTGTCGGTCCCGGCTGCTTTAAAGTAGTATTGCTGATCGTCACCTTCTCATCTGCAATGTGCATTGCATGTTTATGCTTCTATTGATGTTCTAATTTTGCTGGTGATTTTGCTTTATTGCCTCTAATTTCTTCTCTTTCCTATATTTTTTATTACGTAGCTCCTCTCACATGCTGCTACATGTGCAAGGTGTCTTAAATTTAATGTTTATGCTTCTATAAATGTTGTAATTTTGCTGGTGATTTTGATTTATTTAATACTTTTATTTCTTCTCTTTCCCTTCTTTTTTATTATGTTGCTCTTTTAATGTAGCTATTATGCTGATTATTTTGCTTGATAGCCTCTACTACTCTCCTATTCCCTCATGCTATTTTATTATATAGCTTTCCGCACTTGCTGCCATATGTAGAATAACATAAAATGACATCACTATTGACAAATAATATAAAATATATCCACATTTTTTCCATCCTCAATGATAATCCATCAAATGCAAACTTAGATGAAATTCAACACCTTTGAGAAGGTCATATATGGACATTTTGTTTTCTTTACTTCAAATAGCATTGTATTGTTTTTATTTATTCAGTATTATTTGTTAAATATAAATTTAGTATTGTATTGGAGGATTAAGTGTAAGAGATGGCAGAATGCGCTCTAACTTCGCCCTCCCAGGTAAAAAATGAAGCCAGTCATTCATTCAATTTTTAAGAAGCATTTTGGCTATTATACTCCCTTTCTAATGGTCTCCGTTTGATGCCTAAGTAAAATAAATAGCCAAAATCGCTTTATCATGATTTGGAACCCACCCAAAGCTCTCTCAGAAAAAAACTTCGAATAGAAAAGCTGACTTGTGAGTTACACTAGAAATGAACTGTTAAAGCGCATTGAACATTGATATTCATGTCCATTCTACCATACAAAATTCAATTTTTTGCCATAAAATATCAAAACAAAAATTCAATCCAAGGCAACTCCTTCTTTGGATGAAGCATGATAAGAAATTTGATTGTTTACAAATAATATTCATTTATTTATGTGATTGATTTATAACTTTTTGTATTAGTGCTTGATATCTTTCTTATGCATCGTAAACTGAATTCCAATTTTTCTATGTTTCATTGCCTGCTATTCTGCGGAGGGGACACTTCACAAGCAATGATGAAACTGCGCTGACTGATACAAATATCCGAGTTGCAGTTCTTCATCTGCCATGAGCCATATAGCCTTCAACTTAGAGGTGAGTCTTGTCTCTATCTTCATTTTTTTGTAATTTTTTTAGAACGTTTGTAGACCGATTAAAATTATCGAAAAATTAACTTTTTTTGGAAAAAGCCCTTTATACCTTTGGAGCCCATGCAAAAAACATGATTTATATAGCCTACCTTTGGAAGAAGCATGTAAACAGGCCCTCTGCAGTTTAATCCTTCCGTCACTATTTTCAAAGCTAGAAATTTGTGGATGGTCTTAAGTTGAAGATAAACATTGCTAGAATTCTACTTGTACCTTAAATTTTTAACTAATCAATTTTCTTCAATTGAAGGTTAAAATGAATGAAGTTCGCTCCATGTTCATATACCTATACTGACATTTTCAAGATGAATAATCAAATTTTTGAAGTTATCCAGAAATTCTACAGATCTTTCTGGATAAATTTGGTACCATTTTCATGAATATCGGTTGGTAAAAATACTGTACGGTAATAGCGTTTATGACCCCCTTCACCCTTCGCATTGCAAAAACCACCACATCTTATAATAATAATAATAATAATAATTTCTCTGAATGCCAATATAAATATCTTCCATATAAATTATATTCAGGCATGGTTCCCATATTATAGAGCTATTTATTCAATATTCAGGCTATAGGCTACAATACTTGATGTAATGTTAGTGTAATGTAATCACAGATCAACCCTACATTTAAAATTACTCAACTTTGAATGGTAGTGTTTTTGATGTTCTATTATGAGTTTGACGACAACTAGGAATTTATATTAAAACTAAACTGCAAAAAATAAAATGTCTCGTTCATGATTGATTAAGTTACTTAGGGCCGGTTTCTCCAAAAACGACAGTTTAGTTTAAACTTAGGTTTTACCACTCACTAGAAACTTTTTTGTCAGAAAGTTTGATGTCCGAACAGCTGATCATTTGATTCAATGATGCTAACATTAAATCAAAGGGTCAGCTGTTCGAACATAGGACTTTCTGACAAAAAAGTTTCTAGTGAGTGGTAAAACGTAAGTTCAAACTAAAAATTGGTTTAACTGACGTTGGAGAAACCGGCCCCAAGTTTCAAGTTTTTCTATAGTTGCAAAAGTGATCAATATTCTTTAATGTAGTAGATGAATGTATTCGAAGCTGTTATCATTATCATTGACTAGCCAGGGGGCTCCGCCCCCTGGACCCTTGGCAGTCATTGACATAGTGAGCGCTTCGCGCTCACCAGGGGGCTCCGCCCCCATTGACACAGTGAAAAATGCGAATATTGGGTGTATCTTTGAGATGTTTTCAAAGTTCGTTCTTAGTGCGCGTCTAAAGGTCCAACTGAACATGCATGCCAAATTTGAACGCATTTGGTTCAGTAGATTTTTAGTTCTCCTGATGAATGAATCAGTTAGTGCCATTTCGCGTTTATATAAATATAGAATTCATAAAAAAAAAACAATATTGGTTGTCACGCCATTATAAATCTCAAACGAACTTGACAAACACTCCTTAATGTCTCAATGTATAAATTGTAATTTAAGCCAGTATTTCAGCTGAGTTATGTGATTTGCAAATAATTTATTGTATTACTTTTCAAGGTCACAGGGTTTCCTGCCTTCCAATGAATCTGACAAAACCCGACAAAATTGGCATCATTTCTAGGACGAAGAGTTTGACTAGTTCTCAACAGGTACAGTGCACTATTAATAGTTTCCTATTATTTCAAACGTATTATTGAAATTACAGGAATTTCTTGAGTGTTGAATTCAAAGTTTTACATCTGATAATATTCTTATACTGTATAACATTTTCTTTTCCTTGAGATATCTCAAGAATATTGTTTTTCTCAAAATTTTCTCTCGATTCAATCTGTTTAATCGGAAAACTAATCACATAATTATATGTTATTAGGACTTAATATTTCCAATAAAGTGAATGAAATATTTCAAGATATATGATTACTTTGTATCTTATGTATTACAATTACTCGTATCTTGAGAGCTATCTTATTGTGACATTTGATTTTGGGGAACTGTGCTAGGAAGAAGTTGAAAAAATGTGCAAAGGTTGATTTCAATAATTTTTTAACAAATTAATTGTCTGTTGTCATTGAATTTAGAGAATGAGTTGTGATAAAACACCTCCACCTCCTTTTTTCTCTCCTTTATTCTTCCTATTTAACCACTTACCAGTGAATGGTAATAAATAGGAAAAATTTGATTTGTAAAACTGTAGATTGTGTTATGTACTGTTTGAAGTTATTATTGATTGTTTATGTGATATAGAATTGATCAATGACCTGTTCTTCTTTTGCAGTTTGTATGGCGATGAGGAGCAAGAAAAAACAGCAGCTGTTGAGATTTAAAACACACCACTGCGCCATAGGCGAGCGGATCGAGTTCTCAAGTGAGCTGTGACGGGGAGGAGGCAGTCATCTTTAGCTGTTGAACCAGGTCAGTTCTCTCAATACATCACAATCCAAGAATTCATAATCAAAACAAAGGATTTAACAAACTACAATAATGATGAAAGTTGAATGGTGATGAAGATCTTATGCCATACGGTGACAAAATTAAAACTAAACAATTCTTATCTTTAAAAATCCAAAAGCAAAGCAAATAGAAATCCTCTGTGATATAACTCATCTATAAGCAATGAATATACAATTTTAAAAAAGGAATACTTCCAGTAATGTAAGTACAAAAAAATAAGTAAAATGATATCCGTGATAACAAAAAGTCAATGATAACTGCAATAATTTTTCAATGTTTTTTCCATGACGAAATACTTTTAGAAAATTCTGTTAAAGTAACGACTTGTATTTCATTGTGAATAATTAATGCTATTACTTACATTATTGGACACAATTGGGATGCATTTCACTTCTGATGAGGAGCTTCATCAGCCAGCCGCCAGGGGCGCTAGTATTTAGGGGTTGGCCTGTGTGGCCACGATGTATGAAAAAATGGTACTTGATTTGAAATTTATTTGGTCATTTATTATGTCAGGTTTGTCTTGCTTGTAGTGTTTGAATATTTCATATTGTTCTAATGTGTCAAGTGTTTTTTTTCTAATTACATTAGACATTTTTCAATACACATTAGATCAGTATGTAATATTCAAACACTACAAGCAAGACAAACCTAACATAATAAATGACCAAATAAATTTTAAATCAAGTACCATTTTTTCATACATCATGGCCACACAGTCCAACCCCTAAAAACTAGCGCCCCTGGCGGCTGGCTGATGAAGCTCCTCATCAGGAGTGAAATGCATCCCAATTGTGTACAAAAAATATGTAAGTAATAGCATTAATTTTTTACAGTGAAATACAAGTCGTTACTTTGATACAATTTTTCTTTTATTTCTCATTGAATATTATTGTACAAATCATTAGCGTATACCATTAATCATACTTAATGAATTATCATATCTGTGATGACATTAAACCAGAAACTCACTGCTATCAAGTCCCGTTTCTGCTATAATATTAACTGATGTATTGTGGTATGCATCGAGCGAAAAAACATTTTGTCTTTCCTGTATTTTGACAAAATTTTAATTATTAGAATTATTGTTTCTTCAACTATTATCATTCCTCATAGAAATTTGGAAATACTGTAATAATATATTATTAAAGCCACAAAGTTGCCCAGAGTGTGCTATCATAGACCAACCAAATATTTCTATATAATTATTATAAACCATAATATATTTCGATTATCTCAGGTGCTATGTACTGAATGACATCTTGGAATCAGCTTTACCTCTACAGTATAGCAAAGCTAGTGGTATATTTGTTTAACGAATGCCTGGTTGTTCGTACGTCTATTAAATTTAACCGGGCGATAAATCGAGGACAGCAACATAGTGGGATCGACGACAAACTAAACTAAATTGGAATGAAGAATTGAGACAAAATAATGTTGGAAAGCCTTGAAATGCATTGATTCTATTTGCAAAACTACATTACTCATCATTTTTATTAAATGTTATTACAAAATAATAATTATTCTGTGGATAAAATTCATGAATTATTGCACTTCGAGTTTTTATCAATGAAGCAGAAGGTAAAATACTAATAAAATAGTGAAAAATACTAATGGCATAATTTTTTTAAATATCAGCTGGTTGTGCACACATTTCAAATATTGTTGAAACATTTCTACTCCGTTAAAAACAGGGTTAAATTAACCGGTGCTGATTGAGGGATTAAATTTTTCCAGCGGTTAAATTTTTTACATAGACATCAGATAAATATTTTAGCATGTGGTTAAAATTTTATCTTATGGGAAAGTATAAGTTTCAGTTTTACCAACCAAAAGTCTGTGATATTGTGGCTTGATACAATTTTTGGAGCTAGTTCGTTTCGAATGAACATGAAATTTATTAGAGAATGTTAATGCAGTAGATTTTACAAGTTATTTAGCTAAAATAGATTTTTCTGGTAACACTATTTCACTTGAATTTTTAATTTTAAATTGGTTCAGTTTTCGTCGATCCCACTATATGTTGCTGTCCTCGATTTATCGCCCGGTTGAATTTAATAGACGTACGAACAACCAGTCTTTGATTATTTTTCAATGATGAAGCTAAACGCCTTTTTTTAAATAAGTAGTTGGTTAAAACTTGCAACTTATTTAATCAGGTATCACTGCATTTCCTCCTATTCGAAAACTCTTTGTAGGCTGAGGCTTACCTGCTATTTACCAATGATATCTCATGCGTTATTTGTACCGAAATTGAAGCATTAATTTGCGATTCCATTGAATACTATAGCCTCGGTTTACCACATGGTACTTTTGTCAATTTACTGAAATGTAAGTCGAGTATAGTTTCAGAGCTAAGATCAATGAATTTTATTGCAAGTGGTCCTAGGCCTACCCCTACATGTTGGCTGTCAGTTTTTATTGCATTTTTTATTGTTTTATGTGAGTCTACTTGTAACTCTAAATATTTGTTTTCTTCTTCTTTAGGAATTGAGGAGAGAGACACACACCACACAGACACTCAAGCAAAAGGAGGAGGATGGGTCGCACTCGATATGATGATAAAGATTAGAAGAACTGATGAAAAATTGTTAAAATTTATGATAAAAAATATGAAACAAGTGAGAAGTGTACTTTGAGATTGAATGGACTCAAATGTGTTTTCACTCACAATGAACTAAGTTATCATTTTTGAATATCTATAGCAATTGAGTTTGAAAAGACACTATGAATTAATTTGTATTGAATAATGTATATGGTTCTGTTTCATACGTCTATTGTATTTTGTATGTTCTGTTCTGTATTGTCTATTGAATTTTGTATGTATTGTTTTTTTATGATAATAAATACAAACGGGGAGGGGTGTGGGACTTTTCAGGCATCGATGCAGACTTGGAGAGAGGTCTTCGCAGAACATCAAAAAGGTAAATTAGCTCTGGGCCAATTTCAACTGTTCAATCAATTTTTTTCAAATTTTTATCTTAAACTTTTCAACTTCTATTAATAAATCAAGCGGCAACTTTTGATGTAACCTGTAAAAATTTCAATTAATTGTAAATTGAAAATTATTTTCTTTTAATTGAATTGACATTATTTTTTGTCAGTTTTTTACTTTCAGTTGCTAAAAAGAGAGCCTCCAGTTCATATTCCATATATCAGTATATTCTAGTTCATCATTACCTTCTCACTAACTTAATTGCTAATGTCTGGTTGAACTGTTTAAATCGGTCCTGGGCGACTCCAATTTGAAAACCTTATTACCGTACGAAATAATTTATTCTATTAAAGTAACGACTTGTAATCCATTTTAAATGATAAATGCTTTTACTTACATTATTGGACATAATTGGAATGCATTTCACTCCTGATTAGTGAAATAGTTTATAGAAAATTGGAGCTTATAGTGAAATACAAGTCGTTACTTTAATGGAGGTTTCTACAAGTATTTCGTCATGTAAAACACAATTGAAATAATAATAATTGATATCACATGTCTAGACCATTGGCCGCTTCTATTCTCTAGCTATTCCCTTATAATTAGTTTATCAAAAATAATCTAATTAACTTGGACCTTGATCCATCAAGATCATTCCTTTTTCCTTTTTTTTTAATAACCCCTCCCCCTCTGTCCTGATTATTTTTAGACTCTTTGGAGAAGAACCTTCCGTCACAGATAACATTCACTGTTTTACGTTATCTATGCTTCCGTTCAAATCCAAGATCAAAGATATAATTTTTTCAGTCATTAACCATCTTGAATTTTCGCTTGATTTTTTCAAATAAGTTGTTTTTTTGTATCCAAATCAAATTGAATAATATACTATCAATTTCATAGTGCTGCCATATTAGTTGTTTCTTTTTCAGGAAATATTTTCCATCTTTATAATGTGTATATTGTTCTTGTGTCTTGTTTGTTGTTGCATCTCTCGAAACATTGTCGGCTAACTTCTCAGCTCTCTCATGTTCCTCAACTAATTTAAAGTGCTTTGTCAATCGTTATAAATAATATTCATGTACATGAATGTTTGCCCTCCCTATACCTTCTCGCACCATTCAATCTTATAACCTCCTATGTTTTCATATTAATCTCATCTCCCATGTTCTGATCCTTCTAGGGTAGGCCTAATCCTTTATTACCCTTGACTTTCAAATCAATAATTTTTCATTTTTACCTTATCAATGATCTCTTTTTATTTCAAGTATTGTTTTATTTCATTTTTATGTCTCACTATTAATCCTATACCCTTGAAATTCAAATTTATCATTTTCTATTTCCATTTACCGTGATATCTTTTTATTTAATTCAGTTTTCTTATTTACTCATTAATTTACATTTCATTAATTTCAACTCTTCCATGTTCATTGTTCATCTTATCTCACACTCACTCCACTAATAGCCTAATACCATAGACAACACTATATTTAGCCTATGCTAATACTGTACGGTATTCTCATTTTTAATCATCTATGTACCTCTGAATTTTATTCTCTTTCCCCCCACTCACTTCTTCATTTTCTCACTCTTTTTCCTCTCTTATTTGCACCTACAACTACTCCTTGAAGTGGAGAAGGTAGGCCTACAATACAATGAATATCCCTCTTCTTCCTTCATTCACTGATGTTGGCTCTCTCGTATTCACATTACTTCTTGATATATCAATCCTCAGACTTGCCTCTGATAGTATTCTTATTCTATATCCTCTTATAGTATAGTCAGTTTAATTTCATCAGTAGAAAAAATAATGTACATTGTTCATTATTTCACTTATCCCATCTTCATTCTATAAATCTCGCCTCTGTATCATCATTATAAACTGCCCTTTCTTCTCATGTCTATTACTTTCATCCTTTGATTCATCTCTTCTCCACCATTCTTGGTCTTCCTTTCTCCTTTGCATTATAGAGGGCTCTCTCTCCTTGTTGAAGATCCTAATTAATTCGTGACTATATTTCACTATTTTGATAGATGCAACAGCAATATATTTAGTGCCAGCAGTCGATGTAATTAATTTTCCCCCCAATGGTCTAGACATGCACATACCTCTGTAGTGTTAGAAAACCCTTGAAAGTAGTGATAGGCGATACAGGCCGTTGTATCGATACGTATCGTAAGCCAAAATATCGATATGCGTATCGTCTTAAGTCTGTATCGATCGAAAATGATTGATTCTATTTTTTTTTCGTTGTATCAATACGATACGCACATCACTATAGCAGGATTATTTTTAATTATCATAAAACAGCGGATTGATGTACGCTCGTTTACTGACGTTAAAATAATCCTGCTATACTTGAAAGTTCTTGGTCTCCTCCCTTCTGGTGGGGGAACTCATTTACAGCACTCCGGGAGGAAATTGATGGAGTTAGTGAGTTACGAACATAACCTTATTGGTTGGGAAGAGGTAAATTCCTGTGTTTCTCGCTGAGTTCTCATTGGCCGAATTCGCTGTGTGCATCTACCGTGTTGCGCTCTGGCGGATAATCGTATGAATCTACGAGGGAAGATTAACATGGGGAAGGATAGGCTTATGTACGTAAAAGTTAGTTAATAATTGAAATAGAATTCTCTGTCGCTATTTTTCCTACTTATCGATTGTGGAATTATATTTAGAATTATAAAATTAACATATCGCATGTTCTTAAACATTATTATAATGTTTAATTCAAGATTTAAAACGAACTTTGAAGGTTATGTTTCACGCGTTCGCGTTATGATTGTGCAGACGAAAACTTCCGTGGATAACAGCTGTACTCCAGTAAGCGAGTATAGCAGGATTCAATTCAACTTGTCATAAATCAGCTGATCCAGTAATAATTAAAGAGTGATTTCGACTCAATAATCATAAGGCTTGAAAGTCTTAAAGACCTTTAAAGTCTTTAAAAGACCTTTTTAAAGAAGACCTTTCAAAGAATAACTTTTTAAATGACCTTTTCAATAATCTGCGAGATTCAGCATTTGTAGGTTAAGTATTGTGATCATATGCTCGTCGATCAGCTGATTTATGACAAGTTAATTGCATCCTGCTCAGTGGCGGCTCGTGCAAATACTCATGGGGGGTTCACATTCCAGGAATATATTAATCTAGATCTATAAGAATTTGTTCAACCCCAATTCTAAAATAAATTTTGTTTGTTACACCCTGTAGAATACACTGTAGAATTGTTACATTGTTAATTGCATCCTGCTCAGTGGCGGCTCGTGCAAATACTCATGGGGGGTTCACATTCCAGGAATATATTAATCTAGATCTATAAGAATTTGTTCAACCCCAATTCTAAAATAAATTTTGTCTGTTACACCCTGTAGAATTACACCCGTAGAATGTAGTTTCATATTTTTCATAGTGTTGTTCTTTAAAATCTCTTGAAAGTCCTAGATTTTGATGTAGTAGTCTGATGTAAATTAATTGGCGGAGTAGGCCCACCACTTTCCTTGATTGATATTTTTTCCTCAATCGACAAATTGGAGAACACAATTTTCTTCAATTCATTCACTGAAACCTTTCTTAAACCCGTCATTCTTTACTTGGATTGGAATAAAGAAACAAGCATTAACCTCAAAATCGACAACAAATATAGCGCGAAACTGAGTAAAGCCAGCTGAGCCAGAGCACAGATAAGATAGTAATATCTTACTCTCTTATTACTCTCTTATCTGTGGCCAGAGCCTACAAAGCAATGAGATAGCAGGTGGCTACCGTAGTCGCGACAAACGCGAGAGCCTGTGCCACCACTCTTAGTGCTCAGTGTCGAGGCTACCGTTTGTCGATGCTACGCTGGCCTCCCGGAGCACATCTGAAATGTGCTCCTCATTCAGCTAACGCAAATCGTTCCACTCCCCCCACGGGGAAGAAATTGAACTCGCCCGGCTTCCATTTAAACACATACTATAGTCCGTGCAAACCTTAGTTTGCAGTAAGCGTTTAAATGGTAATGCTATTTGTTATGGGGATATGGAAGCGCTGTTGCCATGTTTTGCTTATTATTTTATTCATTACTCCTCACTCACAGCTGTTCGCTCTCTCTCTTGTTTTGTTTACATTTCTTATTCTATCAAAACTACATGGATGAGAAAAAATTAGCACACTAATTACCTATTTATATGTTTTTACTATTATACTATGAATAATTTTTAAAAGGTCATTAGGTCATGAGTTAGATTCTACATGAGTAGATCCGGCAACACTGCGCCCCATAAACGTAATACTGCAAACTAAGGTTTGCACGGACTATAGCGCTTGGAGCACCATTGCTGTCAGGCGTGATAGCGGTAGCGCGTAGTTCAAATGTGTATCTCAGTTAGTACGCCTCCTTATGGTATTGATATAAGAAATTTTAGCATTATTTCAATCACTTTATTGTTAATTAAACCTCTAAGTTATTGTAGCAAATTCATAGGGGGTTCACGTGCTCTTGTGCTCCCATGGACGCGCCGCCACTGATCCTGCTATACGAAAGTAAATGTGATGACACTATCAATAGGTTACCGGTATGCTCTTTTCTGGTGTTTGATATTAATATAATTATATATGGACTAGTAATTACTACAATATAAGTTCCAATAAATACAAATCTTACTTCGGCTCTTCATTTCTGAAATAAATAGTTTGGCATGAAATAAGCCCGTACCGGTAACTTCTAATTCACATACGGTACCTACCGTGTTCAACAACTCAAGTTATCAAATCAAGTTCAAGAATCGAGTCTAATATTCCTGTATAAAATAAATATGCATAGGCCTACATAATATTTATTGAAATGGGATGATTATCAAACATAAAATCTTATTCACAAAATCACATTCATAACAGACTGGAATAGGTGTCGTCTGCCATGTAAATAAATGCAAGGTTATGTTTACGTACCAATATTTATTCAAAGCTGTAATCCATCTTCTTTGTTGAATCATTTTATGTTTGGAAATAGGAAAAGTGTAGAATTTAACATTACTATTGTATCCTTTATTTTTACAATTTGGCACACAACACACTTTGTTACTCATGTTTTTCGCTTATTCCTATCCTTTCCCATTTTAATCTTAACTTTTTCGTTTACTAAAATTCCGCGTGAGCGCAGGTGTCGATTCTATTATCCCCACCACCTACGTGCACACAGCGAATACACTGCGAGTGAATTTTTGAGCTGTATTTGAATTCAGAGCCTCTATGTTAAATTCAATTTTCATGTAGTTTTAGAAGTTTATGGTAGGTATATTTTGCGGTATAAATCCAAACTGTTAGGAGAAAATGGTTAATATTCATGGTAAATTATTTTATGATATTTATGGTAAAATACAACATTTTCATGTTATTTAGGTTGGTGTGGGTTGAAGTAGGTTACAGAATAATGGCTGACATATCGTACTACGCCTAATTTCCCTATCTTCTGCTCCCCTACCAATATGGTCATGTTCGTAACTCCATTAGGGAATTATTCTGAGGAGCTAGTTTTGGGTCACTACCTTCTGTACGTTTTGTCAATTTTGAAAGTGACGTACAACTGGTGGCCCCCTCTAGTTTCGAGTTTTACGCGCATCTTGATCTGCGCAGCGTTATTGCTATTGTGTACAGAGACTGTATAATCACAGTGTGGCCATTGAATGTCTTGCTTTTGTTTCATGTTGGTCAAATCCACCATATTTTTCCAACTACCAAGAGATTTACATAGCGAAGATATTATTTGAATCATGTTAAATTATACTTCTAACCCGTAATTTACCTTTGCTAGCATCAAGTTTATTAATTTCAAGCTTTCAAAAACTACAACGGTAGAGAATTGAATTATTATTAATGTTGGAAAAGTGATTATGTTTCTCTAGAGTTTCATAAATTTGTGAATGGGTTCAAATTTTCCTAGCAGAGTAAATAAAATGTTTACAAAAGTATGGTGGTGGCGGGAGATAAAATGTTACAACACACTGTTTATGGGCCCTTTGACACCAATGGCCACACTGTGATTGTTCAGTCTCTGGGGAGGCCAAAAATTTGATTGGTGAGTGGTGAATTGATATACGTCTATCATTTTTATGTTGAAGACAAAGAACTATGCTCTTTTCTGGTGTTTGATATTAATATAATTATATATGGACTAGTAATTACTACAATATAAGTTCCAATAAATACAAATCTTACTTCGGCTCTTCATTTCTGAAATAAATAGTTTGGCATGAAATAAGCCCGTACCGGTAACTTCTAATTCACATACGTTACCTACCGTGTTCAACAACTCAAGTTATCAAATCAAGTTCAAGAATCGAGTCTAATATTCCTGTATAAAATAAATATGCATAGGCCTACATAATATTTATTGAAATGGGATGATTATCAAACATAAAATCTTATTCACAAAATCACATTCATAACAGACTGGAATAGGTGTCGTCTGCCATGTAAATAAATGCAAGGTTATGTTTACGTACCAATATTTATTCAAAGCTGTAATCCATCTTCTTTGTTGAATCATTTTATGTTTGGAAATAGGAAAAGTGTAGAATTTAACATTACTATTGTATCCTTTATTTTTACAATTTGGCACACAACACACTTTGTTACTCATGTTTTTCGCTTATTCCCTATCCTTTCCCATTTTAATCTTAACTTTTTCGTTTACTAAAATTCCGCGTGAGCGCAGGTGTCGATTCTATTATCCCCACCACCTACGTGCACACAGCGAATACACTGCGAGTGAATTTTTGAGCTGTATTTGAATTCAGAGCCTCTATGTTAAATTCAATTTTCATGTAGTTTTAGAAGTTTATGGTAGGTATATTTTGCGGTATAAATCCAAACTGTTAGGAGAAAATGGTTAATATTCATGGTAAATTATTTTATGATATTTATGGTAAAATACAACATTTTCATGTTATTTAGGTTGGTGTGGGTTGAAGTAGGTTACGGAATAATGGCTGACATATCGTACTACGCCTAATTTCCCTATCTTCTGCTCCCCTATCAATATGGTCATGTTCGTAACTCCATTAGGAAATTATTCTGAGGAGCTGGTTTTGGGTCACTACCTTCTGTACGTTTTGTCAATTTTGAAAGTGACGTACAAGTGGTGGCCCCCTCTAGTTTCGAGTTTTACACGCATCTCGATCTGCGCAGCATTACCGTATTGCTATTGTGTACAGAGACTGTATAATCACAGTGTGGCCATTGAATGTCTTGCTTTTGTTTCACGTTGGTCAAATCCACCATATTTTTCCAACTACCAAGAGATTTACATAGCGAAGATATTATTTGAATCATGTTAAATTATACTTCTAACCCGTAATTTACCTTTGCTAGCATCAAGTTTATTAATTTCAAGCTTTGTAAAGCTTGAAATGACCTGACCCTGACCACTACCACCTAGAGTTACAAAGCCATAGCGCTGCTTGTTCAAAAATCTTATGACGTCATTATTAGTGGATAAGCAGTCTTGTTGTTTGTTTTCTACTTTCTCATTCTAACCACATAGGCTACAGCTACATAATATGGTGTTTGATTTCTTTGAAGTACGGAGTATATTTTGTGAATTCAGAGACTAAAGATGAGTTTTGCTCACTGAGTCAAGGTAAGTTTCAAAATCTACTCATTAACTGAACATTAATAAACTATTTAAGTGTAATAGCTACTCATAAATTTTTTTAAATACTTCTACAATCTTTGCAAATGCTTTGATGGCATACCTAACCTGAAACGTTTTGTTTCAATTATTATAAACTTTTTGCAAAGAATTTGAATGCTGTTGAAATGGACAACTTTCTATGTAAAGTGATTGTTTAAATGTTACTGTTTTCTTGACAGAAACAAAAATTCATCATTTATTCAATGGATTGAGTAGCCTTGCATCATGAATTGACAACAATCCTATTGAGTTAACTTCCTTTTCTGGAATGTAATGTACTGCTTTCTAGTGAAAGCTAATTGGAAAAAAATAATTGAGATGTCATTTTTTAATAGCATCGAATGCTTTTTTGTGTATTTATGATTGTAGTGATTATGAGCATTTTGTGTAATCAACGAAATTTATAATTATTCATAAACTATATGCAATCAGCCTAATGATTATGTTGATCATGGGCTTGTTAGCCATGCCACAGCATTCTGTAAAATTTTATGACTACCATCCCACTAAAATACATTTGATTGGATGCTTCAATTACAGTACTAATAACTCAATCTGCAATAACTTCATATTATATCATTTCATGCTCAATAATGTTCTAAAATCATTGGAGTTGACTGAATATTGTTTTTTTTTCAGATGCCACATGAAAATGTTGATATAACTGAAGATGATTTGAACAAATTGGACACAGAGATAACTCTACTGACTACCTATCTTGCAGGATATTGTGTGAATAGTGTTCTAAAAGATTGAATAAGAACAGTTCATATTGTACATTATTAAACAAATTGTACTGCACATTATTAAACAAAGCCTAATTTAGAATTCAGAAAAACATAGAATCCATAAAATGATAAACTATAAATAGTTCCTATTGATTGATATGGAATTCATCTGCAGTATTATTAATGATACATAATTATATGTACTTATAATTTTTACTTAGTTCATATTAAACCTGAGTTACAATTTGAAGCACAAATCTCTCCTCATTCCATCCCTCATTCTATGATTGGGTGTTGATGGGAAGGATGTCCTTGCACATCCTTCTCCAAGAATGGACATTTATATGTCCAAACTCCGCCATTTCATATAGATACAAAATCAATTACTTATATTTCCAACGACGTTCATTTAAATAAAATATATCATACTAGTATTAAGTTGTATTCAAAAATCTTGAATTAAAATTTATACCTATATATTTTCATTTAAAATCTTTCTTACTTCATGTTTTGTTCAGTTAATCTTATGCTATATTTATTATTATTAAATGACGTTCATTGTAATGACTCTTTTGACCTAGAATTTAAACGACATATTTTGTAATCTGCGTGAATAAAGTGATTATTCTATTCTATTCCCTACATTCAACCTGCCTAACATAATATAATTCTCAACTAAGGAACTGGAACTGGTTTTTCTCAAAGGCTAATGTGTATTTTCTACTAAGAGAAATATTTTTGGGAAATGAGATGTTTTGAATTAGTCTTTCTAATAGTTTCTATTACCGTATTACGACTAGTAAAGCTTTTTGAGTTGTTAAGCTGATAAACATTCAGCCCATCGACCACTGATGACGTCATAACCTAGCACTATGGCTTTGTAACTCTAGGTGGTAGTGCCCTGACCCCAACTTGACTTGACTTGACTTGACTTGACTTGACTTGACTTGACTTGACTTGACTTGACTTGACTTGACCTGACCTGACCTGACCTGACCTGACCTGACCTGACCTGACCTGACCTGATGGTGGTGGTGGTGGTGGTGATGATGATGATGATGGTTATGATGATGGTGGTGGTGGTGGTGATGATGATGATGATTATGATGATGGTGGTGGTGGTGGTGGTGACCTTACCTGACCCGACCTGACCCCGACCTGACCCCGACCTGACCCCGACCTGAAACGACCTGACCCTGACCTGACCCCGACCTGACCTGACCCCGACCTGAACCCGACCTAACCCGACCTGACCCCGACCTGACCTGACCTGACCCCGACCTGGCCCCGACCTGGCCCCGACCTGGCCCCGACCTGACCTTGACCTGACCCCGACCTGACCCAGACCTGACCCCAACCTGTGACCGACCTGACCCCGACCTGACCCCGACCTGACCCCGACCTGACCCCGACCTGACCCCAACCTGACCCCGACCTGACCCCGACCTGACCCCGACCTGGCCCCGATGGTGGTGGTGTTGGTGGTGGTGGTGGTGGTCATGATGATGATGATGATGATGATGATGGTGGTGGTGTTGACTTGACTTGAATTGACTTGACTTGACCTCGACCTGACCTCGACCCGACCTGACCTCGACCCGACCTGACCTCGACCCGACCTGACCTCGACCCGACCTGACCTCGACTTGACCTGACCTCGACCTGACCTGACCTCGACCCGACCTGACCTCGACCCGACCTGACCTCGACCCGACCTGACCTCGACCCGACCTGACCTTGACCCGACCTGACCTCGACCCGACCTGACCTCGACCCGACCTGACCTCGACCCGACCTGACCTCGACCCGACCTGACCTTGACCCGACCTGACCTCGACCCGACCTGACCTTGACCCGACCCGACCTTGACCCGACCTGACCTTGACCCGACCTGACCTCGACCCGACCTGACCTTGACCCGACCTGACCTCGACCCGACCTGACCTCGACCCGACCTGACCTCGACCCGACCTGACCTTGACCCGACCTGACCTCGACCTGACCTCGACCCGACCTGACCTCGACCCGACCTGACCTCGACCCGACCTGACCTCGACCCGACCTGACCTCGACCCGACCTGACCTTGACCCGACCTGACCTTGACCCGACCCGACCTTGACCCGACTTGACTTGACTTGACTTGACTTGACCTTACTTGACCTGACCTCGACCCGACCTGACCTCGACCCGACCTGACCTCGACCCGACCTGACCTCGACCCGACCTGACCTCGACCCGACCTGACCTCGACCCGACCTGACCTCGACCCGACCTGACCTCGACCCGACCTGACCTCGACCCGACCTGACCTCGACCCGACCTGACCCCGACCCGACCTGACCTCGACCCGACCTGACCTTGACCCGACCTGACCTCGACCTGACCTGACCTTGACCCGACCTGACCTTGACCCGACCTGACCTCGACCCGACCTGACCTCGACCCGACCTGACCTCGACCTGACCTCGACCCGACCCGACCTCGACCCGACCTGACCTCGACCCGACCTGACCTTGACCCGACCTGACCTCGACCCGACCTGACCTCGACCCGACCTGACCTCGACCCGACCTGACCTCGACTTGACCTGACCTCGACCCGACCTGACCTCGGCCGGGCCTTCCCCCGACCCGACCTGACCTCGACCCGACCTGACCTCGACCCGACCTGACCTTGACCCGACCTGACCTTGCCCCCACCCGACCTCATCCGGGCCCGACCTTGACCCGACCTGACCTCGACCAGACCTGACCTCGCCCGACCTGACCTCGACCCGACCTGACCTCGACCCGACCTGACCTCGGCCGGCCTGTCCTTGACCCGACTGACCTCGACCCGACCGGCCTTGACCCGACCTGACCCGACCTGACCTCGGCCGACCTGACCCGACCCGACCTGACCTCGACCCGACCTGACCTCGGCCGACCTGACCTCGACCCGACCTGACCTCGGCCTGACCTGACCCGACCTGACCTCGACCCGACCTGACCTCGACCTGACCTGACCTCGACCCGACCTGACCTCGACCCGACCTGACCTCGACCTGACCTCGACCCGACCTGACCTCGACCTGACCTCGACCCGACCTGACCTCGACCTGACCTGACCTTGACCCGACCTGACCTCGACCCGACCTGACCTCGACCCGACCTGACCTCGACCCGACCTGACCTCGACCCGACCTGACCTCGACCCGACCTGACCTCGACCCGACCTGACCTCGACCCGACCTGACCTCGACCTGACCTCGACCCGACCTGACCTCGACCCGACCTGACCTTGACCCGACCTCGACCCGACCTGACCTCGACCCGACCTGCCCTCGACCCGACCTGACCTCGACCCGACCTGACCTCGACCCGACCTGACCTCGACCCGACCTGACCTTGACCCGACCTGACCTTGACCCAACCTGACCTTGACCCGACCCGACCTTGACCCGACCTGACCTCGACCTGACCTGACCTTGACCCGACCTGACCTCGACCCGACCTGACCTCGACCCGACCTGACCTCGACCCGACCTGACCTCGACCCGACCTGACCTTGACCCGACCTGACCTCGACCCGACCTGACCTCGACCCGACCTGACCTCGACCCGACCTGACCTCGACCCGACCTGACCTCGACCGGACCTGACCTTGACCGGACCTGACCTCGACCGACCTGACCTCGACCCGACCTGACCTCGACCCGACCTGACCTTGACCCGACCTGACCTCGGCCGACCGGCTTGACCTTGACGCTGACGGCCTTGACCTGACCTCGACCCGACCTGACCTCGACCCGACCTGACCTCGACCCGACCTGACCTCGACCCGACCTGACCTCGACCCGACCTGACCTTGACCCGACCTGACCTCGACCCGACCTGACCTTGACCCGACCTGACCTTGACCCGACCTGACCTTGACCCGACCTGACCTTGACCCGACCTGACCTCGACCCGACCTGACCTCGACCCGACCTGACCTCGACCCGACCTGACCTCGACCCGACCTGACCTCGACCCGACCTGACCTCGACCCGCCCCACCCCCGACCCGACCTGACCTTGACCCGACCTGATCTCGACCCGACCTGACCGACCGACCGGCCGACCTCGACCGGCCGACCTGACCTCGACCCGACCTGACCTCGACCCGACCTGACCTCGACCCGACCTGACCTCGACCCGACCTGACCTCGACCCGACCTGACCTTGACCCGACCTGACCTCGACCCGACCTGACCTCGACCCGACCTGACCTCGACCCGACCTGACCCGACCTGACCTCGACTCGACCTGACCTCGACCCGACCTGACCTCGACCCGACCTGACCTTGACCCGACCTGACCTTGACCCGACCTGACCTTGACCCGACCCGACCTGACCTCGACCTGACCTGACCTCGACCCGACCTGACCTCGACCCGACCTGACCTCGACCCGACCTGACCTTGACCCGACCTGACCTTGACCCGGCCTGACCTCGACCCGACCTGACCTCGACCCGGCCTGACCTCGACCCGACCTGACCTCGACCCGACCTGACCTCGACCCGACCTGACCTCGACCCGACCTGACCTCGACCCGACCTGACCTTGACCCGACCTGACCTCGACCTGACCTGACCTCGACCCGACCTGACCTCGACCTGACCTCGACCCGACCTGACCTCGACCCGACCTGACCTTGACCCGACCTGACCTCGACCCGACCTGACCCCGACCTGACCTCGACCCGACCTGACCTTGACCCGACCTGACCTTGACCCGACCTGACCTCGACCCGACCTGACCTCGACCCGACCTGACCTCGACCCGACCTGACCTCGACCCGACCTGACCTTGACCCGACCTGACCTCGACCCGACCTGACCTCGACCCGACCTGACCTCGACCCGACCTTACCTCGACCCGACCCGCCCTCGACCCGACCTGACCTCGACCCGACCTGACCTCGACCCGACCTGACCTCGACCCGACCTGACCTTGACCCGACCTGACCTCGACCCGACCTGACCTCGACCCGACCTGACCTCGACCCGACCTGACCTCGACCTGACCTTGACCCGACCTGACCTCGACCCGACCTGACCTCGACCTGACCTGACCTCGACCCGACCTGACCTCGACCTGACCTCGACCCGACCTGACCTCGACCCGACCTGACCTCGACCCGACCTGACCTTGACCCGACCTGACAGAGACCCGACCTGACCGAGACCCGACCTGACCTTGACCCGACCTGACCTTGACCCGACCTGACCTCGACCCGACCTGACCTCGGCCCGACCTGACCTCGGCCGCGGCCTGACCCGACGGCCGACCTGACCTTGACCCGACCTGACCTCGACCTGACCTGACCTCGACCCGACCCGACCTCGACCTGACCTCGACCCGACCTGACCTCGACCCGACCTGACCTCGACCCGACCTGACCTTGACCCGACCTGACCTTGACCCGACCTGACCTCGACCTGACCCGACCTTGACCCGACCCGACCTTGACCCGACCTGACCTCGACGACCTGACCTCGACCGACCTGACCTCGGCCCGACCTGACCTCGACCCGACCTGACCTCGACCCGACCTGACCTCGACCCGACCTGACCTCGGACCGACCTTGACCCGACCTGACCTTGACCCGACCTGACCTTGACCCGGCCGACCTGACCTCGACGCGACCTGGCCTCGGACCGACCTCAGCTCGGCCGACCCGGCCTGACCCGACCCGACCTGACCTCGACCCGACCTGACCTCGACCCGACCTGACCTCGACCCGACCTGACCTTGACCCGACCTGACCTTGGCCCGACCTGACCTCGCCTCGACCTGACCTCGACCCGACCTGACCTCGACCCGGCCTGACCTCGACCCGACCTGACCTCGGACCGACCTGACCTTGACCCGACCTGACCTTGACCCGACCTGACCTCGGCCGGCCCGACCTGACCTCGACCCGCCCAGACCTCGACCCGGCCGGACCTCGCCCCGACCCTACCTCACCCCGACCTGACCTTGACCCGACCTGACCTCGACCCGACCTGACCTCGACCCGACCTGACCTCGACCCGACCTGACCTCGACCCGACCTTGACCCGACCTGACCTCAACCCGACCTGACCTCGACCCGACCTGACCTCGACCCGACCTGACCTCGACCCGACCTGACCTCGCCCCGACCTGACCTCGCCCCGACCTGACCTCGACCCGACCTGACCTCGACCCGACCTGACCTCGACCCGACCTGACCTGACCTCGACTCGACCTGACCTCGGCCCGACCTGACCGCGACCCGACCTTGCCTCGGCTCGACCTGACCTTGACCCGACCTGACCTCGACCCGACCTGACCTCGACCCGACCTGACCTTGACCCGACCTGACCTTGACCCGACCTGACCTTGACCCGACCTGACCTCGACCCGACCTGACCTCGACCCGACCTGACCTCGACCCGACCTGACCTCGACCCGACCTGACCTCGACCCGACCTTGACCCGACCCGACCTTGACCCGACCTGACCTCGACCCGACCTGACCTCGCCCCGACCATGACCCGACCTGACCTCGACCCGACCTGACCTCGACCCGACCTGACCTCGACCCGACCTGACCTCCGAACTGACCTCACCCCGACCTGACCTGAACCCGACCTGACCCTGGCACGACCTGACCTCGGCCCGACCCGACCTCGACCCGACCTGACCTCGGCCGACCTGACCTCGACCCGACCTGACCCGGCCCCGACCCGACCTTGACCCGACCCGACCTGACCTCGACCCGACCTGACCTCGACCCGACCTGACCTCGACCCGACCTGACCTCGACCCGACCTGACCTCGACCCGACCTGACCTTGACCCGACCTGACCTTGGCCCGGCCTGACCTCGACCCGACCTGACCTCGACCCGACCTGACCTCGGACCTGACCTTGACCCGACCCGACCTGACCTCGACCTGACCTCGACCCGACCTGACCTCGACCCGACCTGACCTCGCGACCTGACCTGACCTCGACCCGACCTGACCTCGACCCGGCCCGACCTCGACCCGACCTGACCTCGGCCCGACCTGACCTCGACCTTGACCTAGCCTGACCGCGACCTGACCTGACCTTGACCCGACCTGACCTCGACCCGACCTGACCTCGACCCGACCTGACCTCGACCCGACCTGACCTCGACCCGACCTGACCTCGACCCGACCTGACCTCGACCCGACCCGACCTCGACCCGACCTGACCTCGACCCGACCTGACCTCGACCCGACCTGACCTCGACCCGACCTGACCTTGACCCGACCTGACCTGACCTTGACCCGACCTGACCTCGACCCGACCTGACCTCGACCCGACCTGACCTCGACCCGACCTGACCTCGACCCGACCTGACCTCGACCCGACCTGACCTTGACCCGACCTGACCTTGACCCGACCTGACCTCGGCCGGCCTGACCTCGGCCGGCCGACCTTGACCCGACCTGACCTTGACCCTGCCTGACCTCGCCCCGGCCTGACCTCGACCTGACCTGACCTCGACCCGACCTGACCTTGACCCGACCTGACCTTGACCCGGCCTGCCCTCGACCCGACCTGACCTCCACCCGACCCGACCCGACCTGACCTTGACCCGACCTGACCTCGACCCGACCTGACCTCGACCCGACCTGACCTCGACCCGCCCCGACCTTGACCCGACCCGACCTGACCTTGACCTGACCTGACCTCGACCCGACCTGACCTCGACCCGACCTGACCTCGAGCCGACCTGACCTTGACCCGACCTGACCTCGACTCGACCTGGCTTCTGCCCGACCTGACCTCGACCCGACCTGACCTCGACCCGACCTGACCTCGACCCGACCTGACCTCGACCCGACCTGACCTCGACCCGACCTGACCTCGACCCGGACCCGACCCGACCCGGCCCCGACCTGACCCGGACCCGACCTGACCCGGACCCGACCTGACCTCGACCCGACCTGACCTCGACCCGACCTGACCTCGACCGGACCTGACCTCGACCCGACCTGACCTCGACCCGACCTCGACCCCACCTGACCTCACCCCCACCTGACCTCGACCCGACCTGACCTCGACCCGACCTGACCTTGACCCGACCTGACCTGGACCGACCTGACCTCGGCCGACCTGACCTCGACCCGACCTGACCTCGGCCCGACCTGACCTCGACCCGACCTGACCTCGACCCGACCTGACCTCGGCCCGGCCTGGCCTGACCTCGACCCGGCCCGACCTCTGCTCGACCTGACCTCGACCCGACCTGACCTCGACCCGACCTGACCTTGACCCGACCTGACCTCGACCCGACCTGACCTCAACCTGACCTCGACCCGACCTGACCTCGACCCAACCTGACCTCGATCTGACCTCGACCCGACCTGACCTCGACCCGACCTGACCTCGACCCGACCTGACCTCGACCCGACCTGACCTCGGCCGGCCGACCTAGACCCGACCTGACCTCGACCCGACCTGACCTCGACCCGACCTGACCTCGACCCGACCTCGACCCGACCTGACCTCGACCCGACCTGACCTCGACCCGACCTGACCTCGACCCGACCTGACCTTGACCCGACCTGACCTCGACCCGACCTGACCTCGACCCGACCCGACCTCGACCTGACCTGACCTCGACCCGACCTGACCTCGACCCGACCTGACCTCGCCCCGACCTGACCTCGACCCGACCTGACCTCGACCCGACCTGACCTCGACCCGACCTGACCTCGACCCGACCTGACCTCGACCCGACCTGACCTCGACCCGACCTGACCTCGACCCGACCTGACCCCGACCTGACCTTGACCCGACCTGACCTCGACCCGACCTGACCTCGACCCGACCTGACCTCGGCCCGACCTGGCCTCGACCTGACCTCGACCCGACCTGACCTCGACCTGACCTGACCCGGCCTGACCTTGTCCCGACCTGACCTGGGCCCGACCTGACCTCGACCCGACCTGACCTCGACCTGACCTCGACCCGACCTGACCTCGACCTGACCTGACCTGACCCGACCTGACCTGGCCCGACCCTGACCCGACCTGACCCGGCCGACCCGACCTTGACCCGACCCCGACCCGACCTGACCTCGACCCGACCTGACCTTGACCCGACCTGACCTCGACCCGACCTGACCTCGACCCGACCTGACCTCGACCCGACCTGACCTCGACCCGACCTGACCTGAACCCGACCTGACCTGCACGCGACCTGACCTCGCCCCGACCTGACCCGACCTCACCTCGACCCGACCTGACCTCAGCCTGACCTCGACCCGGCCGACCTGACCCGACTGCGACCTGACCTCGACCCGACCTGACCTCGACCCGACCTGACCTCGACCCGACCTGACCTCGACCCGACCTGACCTCGACCCGACCTGACCTTGACCCGACCTGACCTCGACCCGACCTGACCTCGACCCGACCTGACCTCGACCCGACCTGACCTCGACCCGACCTGACCTTGACCCGACCTGACCTTGACCCGACCTGACCTCGACCCGACCTGACCTTGACCCGACCTGACCTCGACCCGACCTGACCTCGACCCGACCTGACCTCGACCCGACCTGACCTCGACCCGACCTGACCTCGACCCGACCTGACCTCGACCTGACCTCGCCCCGACCTGACCTCGACCCGACCTGACCTCGACCTGACCTGACCTCGACCCGACCTGACCTCGACCCGACCTGACCTCGACCCGGCCTGACCTCGCCCCGACCTGACCTCGCCCCGACCCGACCTCGACCCGACCTGACCTCGCCCCGACCTGCCCTCCCCCCGACCTGACCTCGACCCGACCTGACCTCGACCCGACCTGACCTCGACCCGACCTGACCTCGACCCGACCTGACCTCGGCCCGACCCGACCGCGGCCGGACCTGACCTCGACCCGACCTGGCCTCGGCCCGACCTGACCTAGGCCCGACCTGACCTTGACCCGACCTGACCTTGACCCGGCCTCGGCCGGCCTGACCTCGGCCCTCGGCCGACCTGACCTCGACCCGACCTGACCTTGACCCGACCTGACCTTGACCCGACCTGACCTCGACCTGACCTGACCTCGACCCGACCTGACCTCGACCCGACCTGACCTCGACCCGACCTGACCTCGACCCGACCTGACCTCGACCCGACCTGACCTCGACCTGACCTCGACCCGACCTGACCTCGACCTGACCTCGACCTGACCCGACCTCGCCCCGACCCGACCCGACCCGACCTTGACCCGACCCGACCTGACCTCGACCCGACCTGACCTGACCTGACCTCGACCCGACCTGACCTCGACCCGACCTGACCTCGACCCGACCTGACCTCGACCCGACCTGACCTCGACCCGACCTGACCTGACCTCGACCGACCTGACCTCGGCCGACCTGACCTCGACCGACCGGCCTCGGCCCGACCTGACCTCGACCCGACCTGACCTCGACCCGACCTGACCTCGGCCCGACCTGACCTCGACCCGACCTGACCTTGACCCGACCTGACCTCGACCCGACCTGACCTTGACCCGACCTGACCTCGACCCGACCTGACCTCGACCCGACCTGACCTCGACCCGACCTGACCTTGACCCGACCTGACCTCGACCCGACCTGACCTCGACCCGACCTGACCTCGACCCGACCTGACCTTGACCCGACCTGACCTTGACCCGACCTGACCTCGACCCGACCTGACCTCGACCCGACCTGACCTTGACCCGACCTGACCTCGACCCGACCTGACCTCGACCCGACCTGACCTCGACCCGACCTGACCTCGACCCGACCTGACCTCGACCCGACCTGACCTCGACCCGACCTGACCTCGACCCGACCTGACCTCGACCCGACCTGACCTTGACCCGACCTGACCTCGACCCGACCTGACCTCGACCGGCCTGACCGACCGGACCTCGTCCCGACCTGACCACGCCTCGCCCTGACCTCATCCCGACCTGACCAAGCCCGGACCTGACCTCGCCCCGACCCGACCTGACCTTGACCCGACCTGACCTCGACCCGACCTGACCTCGACCCGACCTGACCTCGACCCGACCTGACCTTGACCCGACCTGACCTCGACCCGACCTGACCTCGACCCGACCTGACCTCGACCCGACCTTGACCCGACCTGACCTCGACCCGACCTGACCTTGACCCGACCTGACCTCGACCCGACCTGAGCTCGAACCGACCTGACCTCGACTCGGCCTGACCTCGACCCGACCTGACCTCGGCCCGGCCTGACCTCGACCCGACCTGACCTCGGCCCGACCTGACCTCGACCCGACCTGACCTCGGCCCGGCCCGGCCTGACCTCGACCCGACCCGACCTCGACCCGACCTGACCTCGGCCCGACCTGACCTCGACCCGACCCGACCCGACCTGACCCCGACCTGACCTCGACCCGACCTGACCTCGACCCGACCTGACCTCGACCTGACCTCGACCCGACCTGACCTCGACCCGACCTGACCTCGACCCGACCTGACCTCGACCTCTGACCTGACCTTGACCCGACCTGACCTCGACCCGACCTGACCTCGACCCGACCTGACCTTGACCCGACCTGACCTCGACCCGACCTGACCTCGACCCGACCTGACCTGACCTCGACCCGACCTGACCTCGACCCGACCTGACCTCGACCCGACCTGACCTCGACCCGACCTGACCTCGACCCGACCTGACCTCGACCCGACCTGACCCCGACCTGACCTCGACCCGACCTGACCTCGACCCGACCTGACCTCGACCCGACCTGACCTCGACCCGACCTCGCCCCGACCTGACCTCGACCCGACCTGACCTCGACCCGACCTGACCTCGCCCCGACCCGACCTCCCCCCGACCTGACCTCGACGGCCCGACCTGACCTGACCCGACCTGACCTTGACCCGGCCCGACCTTGACCCGCCCTGACCTGACCTTGACCCGACCTGACCTTGACCCGACCTGACCTCGCCAGGACGTGACCTCGACCCGGCCTGACCTCGACCCGGCCTGACCTCGGCCCGACCTGACCTCGGCCGACCTGACCTCGACCGACCTGACCTTGACCTCGACCTGACCTCGACCTGACCTGACCTCGACCCAACCTGACCTCGACCCGGCCTGACCTCGACCCGGCCTGACCTCAACCCGACCTGACCTCGACCCGACCTGACCTCGACCCGACCTGACCTTGACCCGACCTGGCCTCGACCCGACCTGACCTTGACCCGACCTGACCCCGACCCGACCCGGCCCTGACCCGACCCCGACCCGACCTGACCTCGACCCGACCTGACCTCGACCCGACCTGACCTCGACCTGACCTCGACCCGACCTGACCTCGACCCGACCTGACCTCGACCCGACCTGACCTCGACCCGACCTGACCTCGACCCGACCTGACCTCGACCCGACCTGACCTCGACCCGACCTGACCTCGACCCGACCCGACCTTGACCCGACCCGACCTTGACCCGACCTGACCTCGACCCGACCTGACCTCGACCCGACCTGACCTCGACCCGACCTGACCTCGACCCGACCTCGACCCGACCTGACCTCGACCTGACCTGACCTTGACCCGACCTGACCTCGACCCGACCTGACCTCGACCCGACCTGACCTCGACCCGACCTGACCTCGACCCGACCTGACCTCGACCCGACCTGACCTCGACCCGACCTGACCTCGACCCGACCTGACCTCGACCCGACCTGACCTCGACCCGACCTGACCTCGACCCGACCTGACCTCGACCCGACCTGACCTCGGCCCGGCCTGACCTCGACCCGCCCTGACCTCGACCCGACCTGACCTCGACCCGACCTGACCTCGACCCGACCTGACCTCGACCCGACCTGACCTTGACCCGACCTGACCTTGACCCAACCTGACCTCGACCCGACCTGACCTCGACCCGACCTGACCTCGACCCGACCTGACCTCGACCCGACCTGACCTCGACCCGACCTGACCTCGATCCGACCTGACCTCGACCCGACCTGACCTCGACCCGACCTGACCTGGACCTGACCTGACCTCGAAACGACCTGACCTCGACCCGACCTGACCTCCGCGCGACCTGACCTCGACCCGACCTGACCTCGGCCCGACCTGACCTTGACCCGACCTGACCTCGACCCGGCCTGACCCTGACCGGACCTGTCCTCGGCCCGACCTGACCTCGGCCCGGCCTGACCTCGGCCGACCTGACCTCGGCCGGCCTGACCTGACCTGCGGCCGACCTGACCTCGGCCGGCCTGACCTCGACCCAACCCGACCTGACCTCGACCTGACCTCGGCCCGGCCTGACCTCGACCCGACCTGACCTCGACCCGACCTGACCTCGACCCGACCTGACCTCGACCCGACCTCGACCCGACCTGACCTCGACCCGACCTGACCTCGACCCGACCTGACCTCGGCTCGACCTGGCCTCGACCCGACCTGGCCTCGACCCGACCTGACCTCGACCCGACCTGACCTCGACCCGACCTGACCTCGACCCGACCTGACCTCGACCCGACCTGACCTCGACCCGACCTGACCTCGGCCCGACCTGACCTCGGCCCGACCTGACCTCGACCCGACCTGACCTCGACCCGACCTGACCTCGACCCGACCTGACCTCGACCCGACCTGACCTCGACCCGACCTGACCTCGACCCGACCTGACCTTGACCCGACCTGACCTCGACCCGACCTGACCTCGACCCGACCTGACCTCGACCCGACCTGACCTCGACCGACCTGACCTCGACCCGGCCTGACCTCGACCTGACCTGACCTCGCCCCGACCTGACCTCGAGCCGACCTGACCTCGACCCGGCCTGACCTCGGCCCGACCTGACCTCGACCCGACCTGACCTCGACCCGACCTGACCTCGGCCCGACCTGACCTGACCTGACCTCGGCCCGACCTGACCTCGCCCCGCCCTGACCTCGACCCGACCTGACCTGACCCGACCTGACCTCGGCCGACCTGACCTCGACCCGACCTGACCTCGGCCCGACCTGACCTCGGCCCGACCTGACCTCGGCCGACCTGACCTCGGCCGACCTGACCTCGACCCGACCTGACCTCGGCCCGACCCGCCCCCGACCCGGCGTGACCTTGACCCGACCTGACCTTGACCCGACCTGACCTCGGCCCGTCCAGCCCTCGGCCCGACCCGACCTGGGCCCGACCCGACCTGACCTCGACCCGACCTGACCTCGACCCGACCTGACCTTAGACCGGCCGACCCGACCTGACCTCGGCCCGGCCTGACCTCGGCCCGGCCGACCTCGGCCCGACCTGACCTCGGCCGACCTGGCCTCGGCCCGACCTGACCTCGACCCGACCTGACCTCGGCCGACCTGACCTCGACCCGACCTGACCTCGACGAGACCTGACCTCGGCCCGGCCTGACCTCGACCCGACCTGACCCGGACCGGCCCGGCCTGACCTTGACCCGACCTGACCTCGACCCGACCTGACCTCGACCCGACCTGACCTGACCTCGACCCGACCTGACCTCGACCCGACCTGACCTCGACCCGACCTGACCTCGACCCGACCTGACCTCGACCCGACCTGACCTTGACCCGACCTGACCTCGACCCGACCTGACCTCGACCCGACCTGACCTCGACCCGACCTGACCTTGACCCGACCTGACCTCGACCCGACCCGGCCTTGACCCGACCCGACCTTGCCTCGACCTGACCTGACCTTGGCCCGACCTGACCTCGACCCGACCTGACCTTGACCCGACCTCGACCTGACCCGACCTGACCTTGACCCGACCTGACCTCGACCCGACCTGACCTCGACCCGACCTGACCTCGACCCGACCTGACCTCGACCCGACCTGACCTCGACCCGACCTGACCTCGACCCGACCTGACCTCGACCCGACCTGACCTCGACCCGACCTGACCGCGACCCGACCTGACCTCGACCCGACCTGACCTCGACCGGCCCGGCCCGACTGACCTGACCCGACCTGACCTGACCTCGGCCGGCCTGACCTCGGCCCGCCCTGACCTCGACCCGACCTGACCTTGACCCGACCTGACCTCGACCTGACCTGACCTCGACCCGACCTGACCTCGGCCGACCTGACCTCGGCCCGACCTGACCCGACCTTCCCCCGGCCCGGCCTTGCACCCACCTGACCTCGCCCCGACCTGACCTCGCCCCGACCTGACCTCGCCCCGACCTGACCTCGACCCGACCTGACCTCGACCCGACCTGACCTCGACCCGACCTGACCTTGACCCGACCTGACCTTGACCCGACCTGACCCCGACCCGACCTGACCTCGACCTGACCCGGCCTGACCTCGACCCGACCTGACCTCGACCCGACCTGGCCTGACCTGACCGGCCCGGCCTGACCTCGGCCCGACCTGACCTTGACCCGACCTGACCTCAGCCCGACCTGACCTCGGCCCGGCCTGACCTCGGCCGACCTGACCTCGACCCGACCTGACCTCGACCCGACCTGACCTCGGCCCGACCTGACCTCGGCCCGACCCGACCCCGACCCGGCCTGACCTCGGCCGACCTGGCCTCGACCTGACCTCGGCCCGGCCTGACCTCGACCCGGCCTGACCTCGGCCCGACCTGACCTCGGCCGACCTGACCTCGGCCCGGCCTGACCTTGACCCGACCTGACCTCGACCCGGCCTGACCTCGGCCGGCCGGCCCGACCTCGACCTGACCTCGGCCCGACCTGACCTCGACCGGCCTGACCTCGGCCCGACCTGACCTCGGCCCGACCTGACCTCGGCCTGACCTCGGCCGACCTGACCTCGGCCCGGCCTGACCTGACCCGACCTGACCTCGGCCCGACCTGACCTCGACCGGCCTGACCTCGGCCTGACCCGGCCTCGACCGGCCTGACCTCGGCCCGACCTGACCTCGGCCCGGCCTGACCTCGACCCGACCTGACCTCGGCCCGACCTGACCTCGGCCCGGCCTGACCTCGGCCCGGCCTGACCTTGACCCGACCTGACCTCGACCCGGCCTGACCTGACCTCGGCCCGACCTGACCTCGGCCGACCTGACCTCGACCCGGCCTGACCTTGACCTCGGCCGACCGGCCTGACCTCGGCCCGACCTGACCTCGGCCCGACCTGACCTCGGCCCGACCTGACCTCGGCCCGACCTGACCTCGGCCCGACCTGACCTCGGCCGGCCACCTCGACCCGACCTGACCTCGGCCGACCTGACCTCGGCCCGACCTGGCCTCGGCCCGACCTGACCTCGACCCGTCCTGACCCTGACCCGACCCAGCCTCGGCCGACCTGACCTCGACCCGGCCTGACCTCGACCCGACCTGACCCGGCCGACCTGACCTCGGCCCGACCTGACCTCGGCCCGACCTGACCTCGGCCCGACCTGACCTCGGCCGGCCTGACCTCGACCCGACCTGACCTCGACCCGACCTCGACCCGACCTGACCTTGACCCGGCCTGACCTCGGCCCGGCCTGACCTCGGCCCGGCCTGACCTGACCCCGACCTGACCTGACCTCGCCCCGACCTGACCTGGCCTCGGCCCGACCTGACCTCGGCCCGACCTGACCTCGGCCCGGCCTGACCTCGGCCGACCTGACCTCGGCCTGACCTTGGCCCGACCTGACCTCGACCCGACCTGACCTCGCCCCGACCTGACCTCGACCCGACCTGACCTCGACCCGACCTGACCTCGACCCGACCTGACCTCGCCCGGACCTCGACCCGACCTGACCTCGACCCGACCTGACCTCGACCCGACCTGACCTGGCCCGAACCTGACCTTGCCCCGACCCGACCTCGCCCCGACCTGACCTCGACCCGACCTGACCTCGACCCGACCTGACCTCGACCCGACCTGACCTCGACCCCACCTGACCTCGACCCGACCTGACCTCGACCCGACCTGACCTCGACCCGACCTGACCTCGGCCTTGTGCCGACCTGACCTCGACCCGACCTGACCTCGACCCGACCTGACCTCGACCCGACCTGACCTCGACCCGACCTGACCTCGACCCGACCTGACCTCGACCCGACCTGACCTCGACCCGACCTGACCTTGACCCGGCCTGACCTTGACCCGACCTGACCTCGACCCGACCTGACCTCGACCCGACCTGACCTCGACCCGACCTGACCTCGACCCGACCTGACCTCTGCCCGGCCTGACCTCGGCCCGACCTTACCTCGACCCGGCCGACCTGACCTCCGGCCCGACCTGACGGCCTCGACCCGACCTGACCTCGACCCGACCTGACCTCGACCCGACCTCGACCCGACCTGACCTCGACCTGACCTCAACCCGACCTGACCTCGACCTGACCTGACCTCGCCCCGACCTGACCCCGACCCGACCCGACCTCGACCCGACCTGACCTCGACCCGGACTGACCTGGACCCGACCTCACCTTGCCCCGACCTGACCTCGACCCGACCTGACCTCGACCCGACCTGACCTCGACCCGACCTGACCTCGACCCGACCTGACCTCGACCCGACCTGACCTCGACCCGACCTGACCTTGACCCATCCTGACCTCGGCCCGGCCTGGCCTCGGCCCGACCTGACCTTGACCCGACCTGACCTCGACCCGACCTGACCTCGACCCGACCTGACCTCGACCCGGCCTGACCTTGACCCGACCTGACCTCGGCCCGGCCTGACCGGCCGGCCGGCCCGGCCTGACCTCGGCCGACCTGGCCTCGGCCCGACCGGACCTGGCCGCGACCTGACCGGGACCCGGCCTGACCTCGACCCGCCCTGGCCTGCACCCGACCTGACCTCTACCCGACCTGACCTCGACCCGACCTCACCTCGACCCGACCTGACCTCGGCCCGACCTGACCTTGACCCGACCTGACCTTGACCCGACCTGACCTCGACCCGACCTGACCTCGACCCGACCTGACCTCGACCTGACCCGACCTTGACCCGACCCGACCTTGACCCGACCTGACCTCGACCCGACCTGACCTCGACCCGACCTGACCTCGACCCGACCTGACCTCGACCCGACCTGACCTCGACCCGACCTGACCTCGACCCGACCTGACCTCGACCTGACCTCGACCCGACCTGACCTCGACCTGACCTCGACCCGACCTGACCTCGACCCGACCTGACCTTGACCCGACCTGACCTCGACCCGACCTGACCTCGACCTGACCTCGACCCGACCTGACCTCGACCCGACCTGACCTCGACCCGACCTGACCTCGACCTGACCTCGACCCGACCTGACCTCGACCCGACCTGACCTCGACCCGACCTGACCTCGACCTGACCTCGACCCGACCTGACCTCGACCCGACCTGACCTCGACCTGACCTGACCTTGACCCGACCTGACCTTGACCCGACCCGACCTCGCCCCGACCTGACCTCGACCCGACCTGACCTCAGCCCGGCCTGACCCCGACCCGACCTGACCTCGACCCGACCTGACCTCGACCCGACCTGACCTCGACCCGACCTGACCTCGACCCGGCCTGACCTCGGCCCGGCCTGACCTCGACCCGACCTGACCTCGACCCGACCTGACCTCGACCCGGCCTGACCTCGACCCGACCTGACCTCGACCCGACCTGACCTCGACCCGACCTGACCTCGACCCGACCTGACCTCGACCCGACCTGACCTCGACCCGACCTGACCTCGACCCGACCTGACCTGACCTCGCCTCGACCTGACCTCGACCCGACCTGACCTCGACCGACCTCACCTCGACCCGACCTGACCTTGGCCCGACCTGACCTCGACCCGACCTGACCTCGACCCGACCTGACCTCGACCCGACCGGAGCTCGCCCCGGCCTGACCTCGACGTGACCTGAGTTCAGCCGGACCTCCTCCCGACCTGACCTCGACCCGACCTGACCTCGACCCGACCTGACCTCTACCCCACCTCCCCTCGACCCGACCTGACCCTGACCCGACCTCGACCCGCCCTGACCTCGACCCGACCTGACCTCGACCCGACCTGACCTCGACCCGACCTGGCCTCGACCTGACCTTGACCCGACCTGACCTTGACCCGACCTGACCTCGACCCGACCCGACCTGACCTCGACCCGACCTGACCTCGACCCGACCTGACCTCGACCCGACCTGACCTCGACCCGACCTGACCTCGACCCGACCTGACCTCGACCCGACCTGACCTCGACCCGACCTGACCTCGACCCGACCTGACCTCGACCTGACCTGACCTCGGCCCGGCCTGACCTCGACCCGACCTGACCTCGACCCGACCTGACCTCGGCCCGACCTGACCTCGACCCGACCTGACCTCGACCCGACCTGACCTCGACCCGACCTGACCTCGACCCGACCTGACCTCGACCCGACCTGACCTCGACCCGACCTGACCTCGACCCGACCTGACCTTGACCCGACCTGACCTTGACCCGACCTGACCTCGACCCGACCTGACCTCGACCCGACCTGACCTCGACCCGACCTGACCTCGACCTTGACCCGACCTGACCTTGACCCGACCTCACGCCGACCTGACCTCGCCCCGACCTGACCTGACCCTGACCCGACCTGGCCTTGACCCGACGTCGCCTCGACCCGACCTCCCCCCGACCTGACCTCGACCCGACCCGACCTTGACCCGACCTGACCTGAACCCGCCCTGACCTCGACCCGACCTGACCTCGACCCGACCTGACCTCCACCCGACCTGACCTAGACCCGACCTGACATCGACCCGACCTCGACCTCGGCCCGACCTGACCTCGCCCGACCTGACCGGCCGACCTGACCTCGGCCCGACCTGACCTCGACCCGGCCTGACCTCGGCCCGACCTGACCTCGGCCCGGCCTGACCTCGGCCGACCTGACCTCGACCAGACCTGACCTTGACCCGACCTGACCTTGACCCGACCTGACCCCGGCCCGACCCGACATCGACCCGGCCTCACCTTGACCCGACCTCACCCGGACCCGACCCGACCTCGACCCGACCCGACCTCGACCCGACCTGACCTCGACCCGACCTGAACCCGCCCTGACCTCGCCCCGACCTGACCTCGACCCGCCCTGACCCCGCCCTGACCTGACCTTGACCCGACCTGACCTCGACCCGACCTGACCTCGACCCGACCTGACCTCGACCCGACCTGACCTCGCCCCGACCTGACCTCGACCCGACCGGACCTCGACCCGCCCTGACCTCGACCCGACCTGACCTCGACCCGACCTGACCTCGACCCGACCTGACCTCGGCCCGACCTGACCTCGACCCGACCTGACCTCGACCCGACCTGACCTCGGCCGACCTGACCTCGACCGACCTGACCTTGGCCCGACCTGACCTCGACCGGCCCGACCCGACCCCGGCCCGGCCCGACCTCGACCGACCGGCCGACCTGACCTCGACCCGACCTGACCTCGACCTGGCCTCGGCCCGACCTGACCTCGACCCGACCTGACCTTGACCCGACCTGACCTCGTCCCGACCTGACCTCGACCCGACCTGACCTCGACCCGACCTGACCTTGACCCGACCTGACCTTGACCCGACCTGACCTCGGCCGACCTGACCTCGACCGACCGGCCTGACCTCGGCCCGACCTGACCTCGTCCCGACCTGACCTTGACCCGACCTGACCTCGACCCGACCTGACCTCGACCCGACCTGACCTCGACCCGACCTGACCTCGGCCCGACCTGACCTCGACCTGACCTGACCTCGACCCGACCTGACCTCGACCCGACCTGACCTCGACCCGACCTGACCTCGACCCGACCTGACCTCGACCCGACCTGACCTCGGCCCGACCTGACCTCGACCCGACCTGACCTCGACCCGACCTGACCTCGACCCGGCATGACCTCGACCCGGCCGGACCTGGCCTCGGCCTGGCTTCATCCTGACCGGACCTCAGCCCGACCTGACCTCGACCCGACCTGACCTCGACCCGACCTGACCTCGACCCGACCTGACCTCGACCCGACCTGACCTCGACCCGACCTGACCTCGACCTGACCTCGACCCGACCTGACCTCGACCCGACCTGACCTCGACCCGACCTGACCTCGACCCGACCTGACCTTGACCCGACCTGCCCCCGCCCTGGCCTGCCCTCGACCTGACCCGTCCTCGACCCGGCCTGACCTCGTCCTGACCTGACCTCGACCCGACCTGACCTCGACCCGACCTGACCTCGACCTGACCTCGACCCGACCTGACCTCGACCCGACCTGACCTCGACCCGACCTGACCTCGGCCCGACCCTGACCCCAACCGACCCTGACCCGACCTGACCTCGGCCTGACCTCGGCCCGACCTGACCTCGACCCGACCTGACCTCGGACCGGCCTGACCTTGACCCGACCTGACCTCGGCCCGACCTGACCTCGACCGACCTGACCTGGGCCCGACCTGACCTCGGCCCGACCTGACCTCGACCCGACCTGACCTCGGCCCGTCGTGACCTCGACCCGACCTGACCTCGGCCGACCTGACCTCGGCCGACCTGACCTGACCGACCTGACCTCGACCCGACCTGACCTCGACCCGACCTGACCTCGACCCGACCTGACCTTGGCCGACCTGGACTCGACCTTGACTGGCCTCGACTTGGCCTGACCTCGACCCGACCTGACCTCGACCGGACCTGACCTCGGCCCGACCTGACCTCGACCCGACCTGACCTCGACCCGACCTGACCTCGACCCGACCTGACCTTGACCCGACCTGACCTTGACCCGACCTGACCTCGACCTGACCTGACCTCGACCCGACCTGACCTCGACCCGACCTGACCTCGACCTGACCTCGACCCGACCTGACCTCGACCCGACCTGACCTCGACCCGACCTGACCTCGACCCGACCTGACCTCGACCCGACCTGACCTCGACCCGACCTGACCTCGACCCGACCTGACCTCGACCCGACCTGACCTTGACCCGACCTGACCTCGACCCGACCTGACCTCGACCCGACCTGACCTCGACCCGACCTGACCTCGACCCGACCTGACCTCGACCCGACCTGACCTCGACCCGACCTGACCTCGACCCGACCTGACCTCGACCCGACCTGACCTCGACCCGACCTGACCTCGACCCGACCTTGACCCGACCTGACCTCGACCCGACCTGACCTCGACCCGACCTGACCTCGACCCGACCTGACCTCGACCCGACCTGACCTCGACCCGACCCGACCTTGACCCGACCCGACCTTGACCCGACCTGACCTTGACCCGACCTGACCTCGACCCGACCTGACCTCGACCCGACCTGACCTCGACCCGACCTGACCTCGACCCGACCTGACCTCGACCCGACCTGACCTCGACCCGACCTGACCTCGACCCGACCTGACCTCGACCCGACCTGACCTCGACCCGACCTGACCTCGACCCGACCTGACCTCGACCCGACCTGACCTCGACCCGACCTGACCTCGGCCGACCTGGCCTCGGCC
>CM029531.1:53327336-53452044 GCA_017141395.1 Laodelphax striatellus
GACTAAATATTCCTGGAATTTTATCACTACGGTACTCAAAATGCACCTTCCAAATTCTGCAATTTTAAAACGTTATAAACACAAACTTCTACAGAAACATAAACTTCATTACAATATTGAAAGTGAGAGAAATTATTATCCACTTATTGGGGAAATCCACCCATAATAAAAGTTATTCTGATAAAAAATAATCCCCATTACAACGTTATTTCTATATAGGCTACTATAACATGACTTAACAATTTTTTTCTAATATTATCATGCATTATCTATTATATTGTATCATTAATATTATACTAGGAAATTCAATCTCTTATCACTAGAGAACTCGTGATTGAAGAATCGACTGCAATATTATTTCGCAAATCACACTCAGAATATATTATTTTTGTGACCCCCAAAGCATGAGTCCACTAAGGTAGGTATAGGCCTATAAACTATAATAGTAGATACCAAGCTAATTAAGTTTATATTGTCTTGTGTACTTGTGATGAGTTGCATTAGCGAAGAGCGTTTGCGTCTCTTCAGTACAACAGTTGAATAAAAAATACGCCCAAGAAATCAATAAATAGGCTACGATTGAAAATCATTGCCAGAGTTCAAGGCGCATCTCCTTACTTACTAGGCCTCGTACTAGTCACAAACAATGAAAGTTTGTTGTCAAGTAATTATGTTTCGAAAGCTATAATACAAGTTTCCAGATGAATATTGGAAAAGACGATAGTATGAGTGATAAATTAAGAAATATTCTCATCCAATTACACGTAAAAGAGGAGCAAACTTGATAATATTACCTGTTTTCAATACAATCCGATTACGGCCCACTACCTTCACCGAACTTCAACCCCAATACAACTGACAGTTGCGTCATTGAAACGCATGAAATATTCCAATTTTCTCATCGTCTGCCATCTAGCGGCAAACTTGGAAACTACAACGGCTTGTGGATGGGGATTGACGCTTCGTAAAGAACAAGCCAATAATTTCAACCATAAATTATTTAGCCGGGATTACTCAGCGCAAAGTCGATCCAAAACTTTCTGGTCAAGCATGGCATGGATAGACTATGATACCAGTAATAGGCTACAGTTCATCACAATTCAATGATAATCGTAATAACAAGGCTTCAACGAAACAGTTAATTAACTGAAAGCTAGCCTCGCGTGATAGAAGGCCTACATTAAATCGTTCAAAGAAGAGTCTTTTAATTACTATAGTGACCTGATTTCGAGGAGGCTACGCCCAAAAAGATGGAAATTATCTTTCCTGAGTTCATAAAGGCTACTGTTGGTGTAACCTATAGGCTACTCTTTACTACAGAGAATTATTAATATAGACTATGTAATTTTACACTATTGTGAAATATTATGATAAACTAGTACTTCCCAGGTCGCATAAAACTGCGACTATTGAAATACATGAAATGGTTTCCAACCATCCTCCTCCTTCATCTACTTCTTTTCAATCTTCTTCTCCATCTACTTCTTCTCCTTCTTCTTCTTCTTCTTCTTCTTCTTCTTCTTCTTCTTCTTCTTCTTCTTCTTCTTCTTCTTCTTCTTCTTCTTCTTCTTCTTCTTCTTCTTCTTCTTCTTCTTCTTCTTCTTCTTCTTCTTCTTCTTCTTCTTCTTCTTCTTCTTCTTCTTCTTCTTTTCTTCTTCTTCTTCCTTCTTCTTCTTCTTCTTCTTCTTCTTCTTCTTCTTCTTCTTCTTCAACTATATACAGTGCGAATAGGATAGAGACATCAGTAACTGCCTTGTGCTGAACAAGGATATCAAACTCCCATCTAAGCAATGCTGACTTCTTGACGTGAATCGCAATATAGAGTAAGCCTACAGCGCAAAGCGCCAACTTATTAAAATATTGATCTCATTATTGTAAAGCCGTCCAACTTTGTCGCTACTCACAGTTGGCGCCATTTCGCCGGCGGCAATAGCCTGTCTGAGCTGGACGATGTCCGACTCGTCGACGAGCAACGGGTGCTGGCCGTCGGCGGCCGTCCGCAGCAGACGTCCCACGCTGACGTGCGCCCACCTCCCCGACGTCTGCTTTGCCACCCGACCGCACAGCGACGCCTTGTTGCTGCCCGGTCCACCTAACCACACAAATTCATCAACATTAAAAATCTATAAAAATTAAAAAACTTGAACAATGGGTATAAAGAAGAATTTCTGCATTTGAAAGAAGAATGCTGAATTAGCCATTGACGAAGAATAAAATGAATGAAGGAAAGAATTTCGGCTGTTCAGAAGAATATTAGAGAAATGAGAAAGCTATATAAATACTGTAGATCTGAAGACTTCCTCTTGATCTTTAGCTCTGTTGTCAATATTTGCTGTAACATAAGCTTTCTTTGAATTTTCTGTACATAGCTTTCTTTGAATTTTCGTTTCTCTAATTATTATGTACAACGCAGTTAGTTAATAATTGCAAAGTCTAATAATTTATTTCATCTTTAATATCTATTCGCTGTGTGCACGTAGGTGATGGGGATAATAAAATCGACACCTGCGCTCACACGGAATTTTAGTGAACGAAAAAGGTTAGTTTAACATGAGAAAGAATAGGGAATAAGCATTTACAATGCATTTAAAGTATTGTCGAATTCCTAATTGTATAAAAACCGTTCACAATAGTAATTGCGGCTTCTATTCCTTCCATATTTCCAAACGTAAAGTGATTAAACAAAGAAATCGGATCTCAGTGTGTGAAAAATCGAGTGAAAAATCCAGTTCAAAAGCATATTATGATTGATTTGAAGTCTCGCGCCCATAATGCAATTTGAAATGATAACCAATGGAAATGAACTCAGCTGTGGATAAACTACATCGTCTGCTCCATGAGCTTTGAACATAACCTTTAAAGTTGATTTAAAAACTTGAATTGAAAATTATAATAATGTTTAAGAACATGCGATATGTTAATTTTATCATTTTAAATAATATTTAAAAATTATATTATAATTCAACAATTGATAAGTAGGAAAAATAGCGACAGGGAATTCTATTTCAATTATAAACTAACTTTTACGTACATATATCTTCTCTAACAGATTCATACGATTATCCGCCAGAGCGCAACACCGTAGATGCTCACAGCGAATATAAATACTGTAGATCTGAAGACTTCGAACTCTTGATCTTTAGCTCTGTTGTCAATATTTTTGCTGTAGCATACCTAAGCTTTCTTTGAATTTTCTGTATATAGCTTTCTTTGAATTTTCGTTTCTCTAATTATTATGTACAACGCAATTAGTTAATAATTGCAAAGTCTAATAATTTCTTTCATCTTTAATATCTATAGCCGACTTGGCTAACATCACAATAATTGAATGCTATTAACTCTATGGAAGTTGTCTGGTGGACAAGTGCGTTCGATTCCCCATCCGGCCACAAACGTTTTGTACAGTGGCATTCATCGAATTTCTTCTTACACTTACTATTTAGTTCTGTTGTCAATATTTGCTGTAGCAGAAGTCTTTAGATCTATTTATAAAGCTTTGGATTTTCGTTTCTCTAATTATTACGTACAACGCAGTTGGGATTGCAACATATCAATTTCTTCCATCTAATTTCGGGTCTTTTGCAGGAGAACCCTACATTTGTTTTTTAATGGAATAGTTTTTGCTTATCCAGATTACAAGTGATGTCTATCATAAATACATAATAAGAGCTACTACAACAGTGTACTCAGTAAGATGCAGTCTTATGTTTTTGAAATCGGTTCTAGTTATGTAGTAAAATCAAATGTGGTGTTAAATTCTGCTAAGGTATTCATCGTAATTTATACATGTTGGTCGAAATAGATGGATATATGAATGTATAAACTTTTACATCCCTTACAGTACCATATACTCAAATAGGTTTTTTCTAAGTCCCATCTTATAGTGTCTACAATTTTCTATTTACTGGTACTCTATGACAATATATTCGAATGAATATTTATACATAATGTACATATTGTGACCAATAAAGATTTTTTCAAATTTAAATCTTCAGCGTACAGAGAGTAACTTATGTTTAGGGTTTTAGGACTTTGAGTAAACCCAACACTACTTTTTAAAGGAGAGCGTTTTAAGTCGATGATTTACATACCAACAACCCATACGACAGGCGGATGGTCTCTTTTTCTTCGCACACTTTTCGAGCTGGGTGGCGGATTGTAGACGGAGACGGCGGTGGTGGTGGTGGTGCGAGGCTGAGCCACCCCTGGCACCTGCACCTGTGTGCCCCCTGTCGAAGTGGGCCCTAGGATCCGGAGCACGGCCGCCCGAAAGTCGTTGTAAACTTCGGCGGGGTTCCGTTCTCCATTCACCTACAAAACCATCACATTTCGCTGATTATACGTTATCTGAGAAAAGTGGAAAGAAGAAAAGTGCTCTAATATTTATTTGTTTAAAAAAACTCACAACATATACAGGCTTAGAGCTTGGACCAAAACAAACTTCATTGAAACAATTGAAATTAACGCTAAGCTAAGTGAAAATAGATAAAAATATGTAAGTGATAAGAGAAACAATGTAGAAAATTGATATAGTAGGAAAAAGACAAGAAGCAACTAAATAATAAATAGAGAGTTCTGCCTGCGTCTAAACTCCGTGTCTCTGTGAGGAATGCGAAAACCGGTTTTTGTAGTGCAAAAGTATATAGCACTCTTCGTCCCTGCTCTTCAGCCGTCAGGGCTACGGAGCTCAGACGCGGACAGTAGATTAGTAATAGATGAGAAATGAAATAAGATGAAAATAGAATAAAAATATGCATTACATAGCATTAGGATACCGTATTGTTTGGAGAATATTTTTTTTTTGCTGAGTCTACGTAAGCTCTTGGCTTGAGCGTGGCGAATTGAAAGGATTGACATTTTCTTATGAATTATACTTGAATTCTCATAAATAATTAAACTCCCAAACGACTAGCAACTAGTTGGTTATCATTCGACATATTATTTTCAATAACTTATGAGAATAGATATTATAGTACCATTCTCCAATGTCACTTATGATATCGGTACCATTAATAAGAATAAATGAGCGATCCAATGCAGGTAATTTCATAAATTAACACTGAATCTGGCAACGTGTAGGCTAAACTACGTTTTATCCTATTCCATTCGGTAACAAAATATTTCTGGATGTATGTTTATATATAGGATCTCTTTATTATATTCATGAGTACAAAAATTCCTAGAAGTAGGGATATTGGTAGGCTTAGCTATAATAGCCTACCTCCATCAAGTCTCACTTGTTCCAGGGGCCTGTTTCATAAAATTCCAGAAGTACTTTTTAATTAATAGAGGAAGAATGTGGATTCACACAAGACGTATAAATTTATACTCAAGTACGCCATCTTTTTCACGTCCAGTGTAAGTCCGCCTTTTTCCTATTTTACAGGACTTTCTATAAAACAGCCCCCCTGTTCTATAGCCTGATAACTGTGTGTGTATTTTGACTAGCCGCAGCCAATCAATGCTGGGCATTTTGGAGGTAGTTGTCAACGATGGGAAAAGAAAACGACCTTGATCATTGCTTCATGACGAGACCTTGTACCACTTCGTCGACTGTCTATTTTTAACTACAGGGTGCTGTGTATTAAACAATCGATCGACAGACGCTGAGGAGGAATCCTCCTAAAAGACTAGTTAATAACTGTAATTGATGAATCGATATTCTGCAAGGGCTCTTGTGACACGACTTGCCTCAGTCAATAATAGATATTCGGTTGGGAGACATTGAAAGATTTTCAAATATCTGGTCGAATTCGTTAATCCTAAAATGTTAATGACAGTAGCATGGGATCATGCCTTAGAGTACTTTTTAGCCTTGAACCTTTCACTACAGATAAAACGCTTCTATTCCAATATTACCTTGAATCACTTTCGCATCTGAGTTAAATGCGTCAATGATACAGCAATTAAGGGAAGAAGCGGGTGGTGGATTGTGGGACAATACGGTTCACCATAACTAACTCATTTTACAGTATAAATATTCTTAAAATCCACCAAAGTTGTAATGTTCAGATGTCAGAATAATTTTAGTTCCAAATCTTACCCAGATTATGAATGTTACAGTTTGGAAAATAATACAAAGTACAAAATTTATTCACATAAGTGATTCATCATCAATATGATTTGTTACTATTGCATAAGATTTTCTTTGCATAATGTATTGTATGCAAAAATGAAATAAATTTAATTTGTAATCATGCTACTTGCTACACTCAACTTGAAATAGTTTAGACCGTATGACCAGTTTGACGGTGACACAATATGTACTTTGAGATGGGAACACAATGGTAGCCTTCAAAACTACTTTCGCCCAAAACCTACATCATTTTGCACTGTACAAAATCATAGGGTGTTTTTAATCAAAGCAAACTAACTTTGAAATGCCTGAACGTCCTGCTGGTATTTATTTGCGCAGCTAGGATAATATACCTTGATAAATGATGGGCATTGAACATCATGCACTTTAAAGTAATTGCAGAATTTAAAAAAAAATCTGTTCTTTTTACATATTCTGCTTACCTCGGAATGACCACTCCTTCTTCTTTGTATTCTACTGTACAACGGTTGATCATGAAAAGAAAAATTCAGTTATTTTGAAAATTGAAGAGATTACCAACTGACCGCTATAACCATGCCTCGCTGATCGAAGTAGTCGGCCACAGGCATGACGTTCTTGAAAAAGTTGGCCAGCTCCATTCGCGCCAAACTCAGCACCACGTGGCCCAATTTGGCGCCATAATCTATTTGCCGCTCGAGAACTCGCTGCCGCCACGCTACCACTATCACACCATTCACCGTTTGAATCTAGAATGAAACGAGAATATTAAATCAAGAAAATACGATGGATCTAAAACACCATAATAATTAACTATGTTATTTAAATTAATAGACATGTCCGATTTGTACATTAATCTACAACTATGTTATAATGTGAATATTACTGTTTCACAACCTTTGAATCTTCAGCAAATAACACGAGAATATTAAATCAAGAAAACTAGATGAGCCTCCGACAACAACAATGTTGTTTCCTCATTTGTAAAGCCGTTTAGAAATTTAATTATTTTGTAACGTTGTAACATAAATGTAACAGTTTCACAATCCTTATGTTCACACTTGGTCGACTTTTGTGTGTAAGGCTAGGCGTACACCGGTTTGTCAAGACAAGACAAGACGAGATTAGTCACGTTTAGTCACAATAATTCACATAGTTGCTTATGAAGCAACACACACCGATTAGTAATTGCATCAGTGTGCTGTAAACAACTATGTGCTGTGACTAAACGTCTTGTCTTGTCTTTATAACCGTACGCCTATCTACGTCATGGCATAGCGCATGCTGTGCAGCACATGAAGCATGCACTGCAGCATCGATTTTCCGCCAAATTTTGGTAGCAGTCGCATGCTGCAACCAACTGATCGCTGCTCCAAACCAGTGGATCGTCTTGCGCTTGCAGCATGCTTGAGCAGCACACAAGTGTTCAATTGAACAAGTGTGGGCAATGGACATAGCCAATTTATGTTGAAACGGGTTCTAGACTAGGCATTGAATCAAAATCCAGAATTGAAATCAGTTCTGTAGAAAAAAACTGACGTGAAACTAAAATAAGCTAATTCGATGAAACCTGCTGAAGCAATGTGTGAGTGTGGCTGTTCTAACGTATCACACAAAATTGGGACATGTTTGAATCAATGCTAGTATAGGATAAAAATGTTGATTTTTTTGTCGTAGATAAAATGTGGTGTATGCAACAGTAGGGTTGTATTTGGCCTTTACTTGCAAAAGCTCGCATGTTTTATTAGTCCTAAGGCAGGCTATAATACTAGGGGGCAAAGTATGCAACCCGCCCAACTTCCAAAAATTGGGTGGACGCAGAATGTCTGATGGAGTCTGTGTCTATATTAGGCTAGGCGTACACCGGTTAGTCAAGACAAGACAAGACGAGATTAGTCACGTTTAGTCACAGTAATTCACATAGTTGCTTTGGAGCAGCACACACTGATGCAATGATCAATCGGTGTGTGTTGCTTCATAAGCACCTATGTGAAGTATTGTGACTAAACGTGACTAATCTCGTCTTGTCTTGTCTTGTCTTGACTAACCGGTGTACGCCTAGCCTTAGAGAAAGCTATGCTCTAACACATTTGAAAGAAGGACAGACAACAAAAGTATATAATTATTACTTATTAAGGTAATAATAATTGTAATAAATATAATTACGTATATGAGTATAATAATAAAAAAGTAATTATACGTACAATATGTAAAATTTAAGTAAAAGTAATTCATGATTACGGCATGAAGTAGAGACTTTGAAATGAAATCAGCGTGCTCTCAGACTAATAGAGATGACCTCAAATCAATTTCCTGACATTTAAAATTTCTCCTGTGAATAATTCCACCTTCTAGCCAACGAATTAATTCGCGTAAATTATGTACCATAACTGTTTGAAACTCATGTTTGAACTAAAATTGAGTCTCCTATAATCGTTCAAGACATCGTGGATTAACGGTAAAAATATATAGACTACCAAAAATCTATTACCAAGAATAGTCTACTGTACTGTAATCAAAAAGATTTTCAATCACAATTAAATTGACCGCTTATCTTCACTCATTCAATAAGTATTTTCTAAGTAGGAGCTCAATCTCCATGTACACTATTGAAAATGTGCACTTTATTGTAAAGGCTACAGCTTGGGAACTTCTATCTTTGGGCTTTATTATCGATCAGATCAGATGTCATGCTTATGCGCCCTCGATTCATAGACCTCTCAAACACTGACCCTACAATGTAATAATTATTGAAAAAGGATCTGAAATCGAACAGCAAGACATTAACAAGGGCCCAACTTTGTAGACGGGAGATCAAAAGAGTACTAGCGTTCAATGCCACGGTGTAGAGTTCAAAAATACACTTCAAATTGGCCCGTTTTGTACGGGTACTCAAATATTTAGAGATTTAAACGCGAATAGAATTGGACTGGCATGTGTGGGTGCGACGATATAAAGAAATGTTCTGTCTACATCCAACTCTCTAGATTGTGATTTATTTCAGGACTTGTGAGAATGCTTCAACATTACCTAGGTTCATTGAATAAATAGCCTACAGATTTGAAAAGATATTGAAAAATGTATAAAAATCTATCAAAAACATTTACAGCTGGGTGAAATTGAAAGGCAAACGGGTTCAGGGTGCTAAGTCCCTTCAGAAATGTTTGGTATGAAAATCCTGCGTTTTCACAAACTGAGGTTCACTTTTATCCATGGAGCTTCAAGAAATCAAATCTATCCATGTACTATCAAAGAGAACAGATTAGGAGAGAGTATCGCTTCTCTATGGTACTATGGTTTTTGGAATTTGAAAAATGAGTTGATACATTTAATTTAATAGAAATACCAAGAGCAAGATAATATAAATCGGAAGAGAATGAGACCAATGAATGAGAGAGAATAAGAGTGTGTGGGTGTGTGAGAGAGAGAGAAAGAGGGAGCTGTGCGAGAGAGGGTGCTTCAGATACGAATGATATTGCCGATAAAAGTGATTGATCAGTGGTGAATTCAATAGACACGCAACCGTGTATTATTCAACATCCATTCACAGAAACCGTCAAACACCCACATTTTTGTATTATCTCAGTCGAATGTGTTTCAAATAGTTAATATACAGAAAACGAGAAGAATCATATTATTTATAGTAGTATTCATTTAAGTTGGCGGATGGTATTATATAGATTGACAGAGATTTTTTTGCCATCGGACTCTATGGTCATCAGCAACGTCAAGAAATAATATCTCTCTATCTAATGCCATCCGCCAACTTAAATGAATACTACTATACTCGTAATAAGATTTTTATTGAAAATGCCATCTTTTTTTACTATTGTGCAGATGTTTGTGTAAAATTGTGCAGTCTGATAACTCATTATTTCTCTGTTCATCTGTTTACGTCTCGTCATTATTATTTCTCAACTCCTGAGAGAAGAAATCAATGAAAGAAATACCGTGCCGGTATCTCAATTTCCAGAGATAAAAATGTCTGTTTTAAGATACGTTCCTCGATAACAATTGGAGTTTGCTAGTTTATGTAGTAGAATTTCCATAGAAACTTAACGTTATAATGAATAGCGTTTTTCATCATTATAAATTCTCACTAAAAATTTGTTTTCTAGAGATTTTCCAATCTTGAACACCTTAATGCTGATTGCACGAAAGTAAATTAGATTTAACCGCCGTTAAATCATTCCCATTTGACATAACCAAAGCAATGATTTTCCTATCGAGCTTCGTAGGATGACGTAATTCTACGGCGGTTAAATTCAATTATTGGCTTTTTGCAATCGGTCTTAAATACCGACATGACGGTGGGGAAGTTTTATCAAATTGGAGTGAACAATTGAAAACAGAGAAATTATAACATTGAATGAGAATCAAATGGGGTGGGAATAAGGAAATATACTATACAATCTCAATTCATAACATTCTACGTACTCCTTATTTATAATAACATCAGTTTTATTCATAGATTGATTATTTGCAATAAATTGATAGCAGTTACTCACCTTATCTGAGTATTCGACGACATCTCTCATGTTGCGAGGATATCCAGACACGAGATAGGTTTTGGCAGCTGGAGACATTTTCATTTCGAGCATCAACACCTCTGTCACTGTCCTACTCGATAATTGGCTGAAGTCTTTCATATCTGTCCGAAATAAATTTCAAGCAATTAATAACTTGTACCAATACACTTGATTTGAGTAATGCATTGAAACAAGTAATTAATTTCGATTCAATTCAATTTATTCAATATACACACACAAAACAACAATTTAATACAAAAATTTAGCCAAAATAAGTCTAATAACTTGTACCAATACAATTAATTTGAGTAACGCATTGAAACAAGCAATTAATTTCAATTCAATTTATTCAAAACACACTAAAAAAACAATAATTTAATACAATAATTTAGCCAAAATAAGTCTAATAACTTGTACCAATACAATTGATTTGAGTAATGCATTGAAACAAGCACTTAATTTCAATTACTTTTCAGTCGCTCAATAGACAGTTTATGGATCCAATAGCACTATTGAATCAATAACCATGTGTTTTCAAATGCAAAAAAAGTTATTGATTCAATAAGTTTATTGAACGACTGAAAAACCGGGCATAAGTCTAATAACTTGTACCAATACAATTGATTTGAGTAACGCATTGAAACAAGTAATTAATTTCAATTCAATTTATTCAATATACACACACAAAACAACAATTTAATACAATAAACATAATTCAATTAATACAATTATACATTCAATACAATAATTTAGCCAAAAGAAGTCTAATAAATTCACATTGTTGTAGGTGGCATTTTTCATGTTTCAACAATATTTGATTAGAGTGTTCAGCTTTTCCAAGTAACGTGCAGATAGATACCTAATTCCAGGAAACAACTCATTCATAACATGACATCGATATTTGAATGAAATTGGAAATTGTGATTGGTGTGTGTTGTCATGAGTCATCGACTAGGGTGACCATAATTATTGATCACTACCGCGCGATAAGCCGAGTCAATGGGACAGGAAGAAGACTCGTGTCGTGATTCGTGTGACGCTGCTCACACGCACGCATTCGCGAGCAAAAGTCCTTTTAAGGTCAATGACAACATTTGCGTGATGCTTCTTGGTGGTCATCACCTTCAGTCGATATTGTATTTAGTCCTGAGCTGTGCCAATTTTTGCTCTCATACACAAGGCCAGTCACGCATTCAGCGAGAACTGCACTGATGCTCACCAATATTTTACTAAATCTGATTTGTTCAAACTAAAATCTGTTTGCTCAGTATCAGTTTAAAACTCAAAAAGTTTAAATCTAGAAAAGTTTAAACCACCGGAACATTGGTTTTAACCAAAAAATATCGTTTAAAAAGTAATCTGTCATTGTGTTGAAAACATATGATGTATGACAATCTTTTTCATTGTTTGTTTCTGCTGAAGCTGAAGACGATAAATAATATTGAAGGGTTATGGATGAGTTGAAAGTCGTAGTGAAAATTGATTGAAGAAATCATTTTGCAAACAAATTCTAATTGAATTTAGCAAGCATATCTTATTTTGTATAATATTAGTTTATTTTATAAAAATTATTTCGCTATATTACTCTGTATATATTCATAATATTTATAAAATACTTATATGCTTATAATATATATTTCATGTACAACAAAATAAAGAATTATTTGATATTTGATATTACTGATTTGATTTGAAGAATTAATAGAAGTTTTCAATGAAATTGAAGAAGATGATCACGAGGAAATTGTTAGAGTTGTTCCAAAAGCAAGAATATTAGGCAACGGATTAATCATTTCAATCTCTGGGATGAAGAATTTTTAAACGTTCTCGTTTGCGTAAATCAACTGCAAATTTAGTATTGAGGCCCTCATACTTAACTCCGAGATTTCGTAGTCTTGAGACATTTTTGTTCTTTCAACTTAAATAGTTTAAAATATAGTTCTGGTTCAAAGTTAATTCACGAACATTGATTAACTATGAACTCGGGTAATTACAGTATTACATAAAACTAGCAGCCTTATCGGCTAGCCCTGTGACAGCAGCCATTGACATAGTGAGCGCTTCGCGCTCACCAGGGGGCTCCGCCCCCATTCACACAGTGAAAAACGCGAATATTGGGCGTATCTTTGAGATGTTTTCAAAATCCGTTCTTAGTGCGCGTGTAAAGGCTCAACTGAACATGCATGCCAAATTTGAACGCATTTGGTTCAGTCGTTGTTGAATAATCTGCAAAAATGCATTAAAAACGAAAGAAACACGCATTGAAAACGCAAGGAAAACTGCAAAAACGCCGATTTTTGGCGTAATTATGGGAGAATCTCAAACATATTTCAACAGATTAATTTTAGACCTTAAAAAAACCTATTTGGTACCAAATTTCAACATCTGAAAAATTAGTTCAATTAGTTCTCGAAAAAGCTGAGAAAACGCACAAAATCGCTTATTTTATTGGTTCAAATTTAACAATAACGTTTCCCCTGTGAGTGCAACTAGATATTTTATAATAATTTATCACTATTACCAATTAATACAGAATACTAATTCTGTTAGTAATTAGCAACAGTGCTATTACCAACAGTGTATTAGACAACAGTTTCATGCTGTGTGTCACTTTTGTAGAAAATAAACATTTTTCAACGTTTCACTTGGAAGTCTTGTCTTATAATTTCAAAAAAGGGACTCAGATCGGAAAATTTTCAAAAAAGTATCGAACTCTATAACTATATTTTTAGCAGTAAGTGCTTGGAAGGGAGCAACGTATTCTAAGTGCATACCTCTTTGATAGAACATACCAGTTTGTGGATGATCAAAAGTTTATGGGGAAGGGGAAATTTCTCTACTCTGTGAAATGAGTAAAATAAGATGAGGAGCTTCAGGCTTTTAAACGCCCGACCAACCGTTTCTTTTATTGTACGATTTGGAACCGGCTGTATAAGCTTCAGACTCTTTCAATGTTCATTGTCCTTTGGTTTATCGATTCCCTTTCATAGACGAGGTCATTGCGTATGAGGAAGAGAGAAACGGATAGATAGATAGATGAAGAGATAAAGAGAGTGAGTGTGTGTTTCTGTCAAACATTATTGAGTCCAGTCAACAAGTGGAAGAGCTAGGTTGGGCACCTGTGATCGGAAAATTGGATATGATGACTCAATTCTTACTAGTTGAAATGCAACATAAACAAGATTGTGAAATGGATGCTGGGTAATTGTATTATTCAATTATAAATGAAATCGCGGGATAATAATTTCGCGATTTTTGTTTTCTTTCTGGAACTTGGGGGTTGTTGTTATACTTATTTCCTCTTATTATTCTTGTATGCTAATTCGTATTCAGCTCTCATTATTCATGAATAGTTTTCTTGTGTAAATCTTGCATTTATGCATTTGAATATTATGAAAAGAATAATTGAGTGAAAAATCTCAGATGTGTATGCCTAGTTTTTTTTCGAACAGTGATTGTTTGAAGAAGTGCATAACAGAGTATTACCACTGTACATTGGATATTTGTTATTTGTAAACCGAAAATATTAGATATTGCGTATCATTATAATTATAAGCGTACTGTATAGTCCAGTATTATTGCCTATATACCTACTTCTCACGTTGTGTAACTAATAAATTGTTATTGTTAATAACATATATCTATGTCATATTGTATGAGAACTCGGTATCTATCATGAATTGATTTGTATGCAGTAATGGAACGGAGAAAAGAATTAGAACAGCTGACCAATCACGAACAAGAAACAGAGCCACGCCTTCATACACGCCTTCATTACAAGCTCCGTCTATACTCTCTCCTGATTGGTCAGAAATGTATTTCTGAATTCAGCCGGTAGGTGTCAGTAGGTACTGGGTGATGAACAACGTCTACATTCTCTTCGTATCGTATAACTTTCATTCATTATTATTCTCTTCATAGTAACTATCAGTAAGTTACTATGCATAGTGACATTTTTAGTCGTAATGTATCCTACATAAGAAATGGAATGTCCAGTCAACTAATCAAATCTGATCATATAAAGTATAGCATGCAAAATTATATCTGGTAAGAACCTCATAAATCAGGAATAAAAAAAGTTGAAACAGACGAAATAAATAGCACATTAATTTGGGGGGGGGGGTTAATGTGTTTCTTGAATATGAAATACTGGAATAATGTGAGACTTTTGGTTTATAATTTTAAACTATATTGGAAGACTTGAATTGACGAAGAATAAATCTTTGGAATTGATCGCTCTACAAACAAGTTCCATTGATTTTAATGAAAGATCCGTTTATCTATCGATTGTTTAAATTCGAAACTGCATCGACAAACGTTTGTCTCGTCAGGTTAGTGGGTTAGCAGCGTAGAGCTCATGAACCGACCCTAAGTTTTATTTTAGCATTTTTTTTGTCAATTTCCTGACTGCATTCACAGATTTTAAACTGGATTTATTAGATTTCTTATGAGTTTTTAGATGAGACGTTAACATTTTTATTTAAATATGGAACCAAAAAATTCTAAAAATGAATTTATGATTATCCGCCATCATTCCAAACACCGTGTCAACAAAGCATTTTCGGAACCTTTTTACTATTATTTTTCTTTATTTCGATAAGTAGGCTACAAACTGCGCTTAGTATTAAACACTACCGGTAGTACAGAGAGTAGTATACAGTAGTACAGTATTCACGGTAAAAACTATTTATTCGGTACGAACTATTTGGTATAGTACTATAATTAGCTCGGTACCGTACGATGATCGAGCATAACCATATGTATATTTTTCTGTTCAATCTGATTGTACCTGAAAAGTGTGATACACACATACATCTTTGCACCAGGATTTCGAATGAAGAATAATTCATCTAGTAATAATAAAAATTATGAAAAATGTTATATTTTTATTCAGCAAGCATTTGAAACTCATCAATATCAATGCTTATAGCCTACTGTTCTCTGTACAAAAATACAAAGTACATAATCAGCTAAATGTTTTGAAATTTCTTTTCAATTCTATGAAGTCAGCTGCAGAGAACCCCTCTCGTTTGGACTGTTGCATCGGACTATGCTTGAGAAAAAATTCAAAATACTAGCTCTGGCTCTATTATACTCGATATCATCATGGGCGTTAACATTTAATAACATTTTTTCAGGGAATGGGAGCTAAATAAAACTCAATGATGGACTTTTTTTTGTAGAAAAGTATAACTCCAAAAGAGTTCCCAATTTCCAATTCTCTGATCATAGCACTAAACTCCTCCACTTCCTTTCCAACGATTCATGTGATTGAAAAACAAAATAGGCCTATCGAAAAAATAAGACATTTCCTTAAAAGTATTTTTGGACTCTCCTCAAAGTTTCTTCACATGCACGAATCCAATTCACAATCACTTAGTTCATATTATAGTGATGCAAAAATAGGCTTCTTGTTCACATCTTTCCCTTTATCTTCCCTTTGACTCAAAACTACTGATAATACGTTTCTTGTAATTGTATATAATTTTGTGAGGAAATCTTAAACCCCATAATCACATCCTTTAAAGTCCTCAACTATTTTCGTATACACCAAATTCAGTCCTGACAGTCAAGAAAAATCTGTAGTAGAATTTCCCATGATTGAATGAATAATCTACGAGTGTCATAAATATTGATGGTTGTCAAACTAATCGCTTTTATCAAAATTGAATTGAAAATTTGAGTATACTATTGAAATAAATATTTCACAATATAATACACTATTTTATTTATTATGAATATCGAATGTCCATGTTCAATAGGAATCTGTTCGTCTTTCCCATTGGATAAGAATAAGTGTAGAACACCTCTGACATCTAGACGGCGGAATAATGAAGTTGTAACTTGAATGACCCAGTAACTGCTTCCATCATACGTCAGAATTCAGAGCTAGCTGCGTTGTGCATTGCCGACCAATCAGAGGAGAGAGGCGGAGCTTGGAGGCGTGTCTGTAAAGATTGAAGCTGTAAATAACCCAGTAACTGCAGCCATCTACTGGTCGAATTCAGAACTAGCTGAGTCATTCATTGCTGGCCTATGACGAGATAGTAGGCGAAGTTTGGAGGCTGCAAGACTTACAAATTAGGCTACAATACATGGAAGAAGAAGAAGAAGAAGAAGAAGAAGAAGAAGAAGAAGAAGAAGAAGAAGAAGAAGAAAGAAGAAGAAGAAGAAGAAGAAGAAGGAAGAAGAAGAAGAAGAAGAAGAAAGAAAGAAGAAGAAGAAGAAGAAGAAGAAGAAGAAGAAGAAGAAGAAGAAGAAGAAGAAGAAGAAGAAGAAGAAGAAGAAGAAGAAGAAGAAGAAGAAGAAGAAGAAGAAGAAGAAGAAGAAGAAGAAGAAGAAGAAGAAGAAGAAGAAGAAATCGCTAGAAAAACGCGAATATTGAGCGTATCTTCGGGATGTTTTAAAATCCGTTGTTAGTGCACGTCTAAGGTCCAACTGAACATGCATGCCAAATTTTAACGCATTTGGTTCAGTAAATTTTTAGTTCTGATAGATTAATGAATGAGTGCCATTTCGCTCATATATATTTATATAAATATATATATAAAAAGAGGATTGAAATTTAATGTTTAAATAATTTTACATGCATCAAATCCAAATAAAGACAAGATGAATGGCTAATTTCCTATTAATGAGAGCATTTGTTATTATAGAATGATTTAATTTATATTACTGTTCAAATGAATTATTTTTAATACATGGAAATATATTATCAGCTTGCAGCTCAGATGAATACGAGGTAGCTTTGTTATTTATCTTGTGATAATAAGATAATTTCTCATAATTTTATGTAGTCAGGTAGATTTTAATACACATTTTCAGGCATTAATTTTCCAAAAAACCCACCGGCCCTTCCATATATCTAGTGGGGGGGGGGATTCGTTGACCTAACCGGCTACCGTTTGTAATCTAGTTCTTCAAGCCCCCTCCAACCATATCCCTGGCTGCGCCTTTGGATATCATAATACAGTAACATGACTGATTACTGATTCTATCAAATGACTCGCACTGCGAGTAGTTTGCCTACTGGAATCCATTAGCTCAAACCAATTCAAAGAAACAAATCGATTGTAGACAATCCATCATGTGAAGGCTCCATTAATCATGTTTCTCTACGAATATTATTTGAGTCCAGTAAACAATATAAGTACAACTTGATTTTCGTCCTGTCAAGTGAACTTTTTACAGTGGAGAATTATTTATTACATGCCAGTGGTGTGTAATAGAGTGATAATCCACGGAAAAGCCGCTAATCATAATCAAAATCGAAGAAAGAAAAATATATTCTATTGTTTTATGTTGGGCTTGATTGTTTTGGATTACGTTTTGGATAGTAGGCCTTCATTGTAACTGTGTTTAAGCTCTATCACGCGAATAACCCATCTTCTTTTCACTATTAACTCATGATAATTATTGTCAAGTTTGGCCTATACATAATTATCAGAGGAAGAGCTTTCACAGACAGCACAACCGTTCCTATTGAACCCCAAGTATCAAGGCGAAAATCTATATGTTTCCAACGCATCATTTTCAAATACTGTACATGAGAACAACTAAACTTAAGAGTCCCATATAAAGTTTGTAGTAAGAACAATACTGTAGTTTAAAAAAATGTTCCTTCTTTCTCTACCGAGTTCGTTTAGCTCTCCTATTGGATACACTTTTTATAAATGACATGATTTTATCATGGTGTAATGTTATAATGTTTAAAATAATTACAACATAGTTTGTTTATGTTGTAATTCACATAATTTTTAAATAGGTGAGTGCTGATTGAATGTGTGTAATATACCGGGTTATCATAAAAGAATGGTGCGGTTTCAAGAGAATTGGTGCGATTTTCTGACAAACATTTGACGCGGATCAGTTCATGATTCCTGTCTAATTTAGGTTGTTTGGCTTGAACGCTGGTTTCTATAAAAATTCAATCTTCGCACCAGTCTTTTATGATAACCCTATACTTCTATGAGTTTCTGATTACAGAGTGACCCTGAAAAACCGAAACTTTTGAAATTACACTAACGAAGATAAGAAAAATTATTTTTCAAATTATAATGGTAAAATCATAAAGAGTAATTCTTGCCATTAAGTGTTCAATCAAAAAACCTTCAATTTTCAAAGCCGGTATCCTTCGGATGACGATCATCCAAAAACATGAATTTTTTATCTCTCATCCTCGACAAAGTAAGGTCCAACCATTCCTCGTGTTGAACCAGCACACCATGTAAATAATATTTTTGAATTATGATATTTTGAAATATATTAAATAATGTGAATTTCTCTACTTTTCAAGTATACCTATTTGCTTTCTTTGTATGTAGGCAAATCATACTGACGTAGAGCAGCAGAGGTCCTCTAATAAATAATTTTATTCCTATTTAATTAAAATAACATGTAGAAGCAATAGCAAAGCAACAACTCACCATTTCCTATAGTATACTGTTGCAATAAATCAGTCATATTAATGTGCACTATTCCTCGCTTCTCCTGGGTTAAATTATCACAATGGGTCACCTTTCCGCTCCCAGGACCACCTGTACAAAACAAAAACGTTCAATCAATTGACAAAAATAAATTGATTACGTGATTTGATATTCACCAACTATTGATGTACCCTAAATCATTGAAAAAATGCAATAGTTAGGCTAGGCGTATTCCGGTTAGTGAAGACAAGACAAGACGAGATTAGTCACGTTTAGTCACAGTACTTCACATAGTTGCTTATGACGCAACACACCGATTAGTCATTGCATCGGTGTGTGCAGCTTCATAAGCAGCTATGTGAATTACTGTGACTAAACGTGAACCGGTGTAGTTTTGTCAATTAAAAACTTCAGTTTAATAATCCAAATTCGATCTGTATTCGATCTTGGAACCTTTGGATTATCAGACAGGCGCTTATCGCCCTCGGCTACGGACAAATTTAATAACTGACCATTCAAGTTATTTCCTGGTTGTGATGAGACAGAAACTCTTATTTCTTCTAATCTATGGCCACTTATATAATTATTGGTCCAAGTTTAATGGGAAATTGGTGAGCAAACGCTGTTTCAATTCAATCAACATACAGTGAGTGATCTTCTCTCACCAAAAGATTACCTGAATGAGACCTGGGTCTCATTAAATTCTATTCCAATTTTTGAAATCAAACTGAATGAAATTGTGAACCAGTATAGTAAGTATTGTTATTAGAGCACTCTAATATATTGCAAGTACAAAACTTTCCCTGTCCTCACCTATGTACTTGTAGAATTAAAATTTCAATAATATTTTCTCTATTCTCTCACACAAATATTTAATGATTAAAAGCTATGGAATAAGAAATAAGATTATAATTACATATTTAGATTTCCATACATGTGTGTTACAAGACTTACAACAGATTTAAATCTATTATTACACTGAATGGAGATGATAGACAATAATGGGTACTGTTTGAATAATTCAATGAACTTTGGCTACAACAAATCAAGTTGGGAAATTGTAGCTGTTATACTGGCGAGGGGGGATAAGAGTTGTTAGAAGTTGGGTGAGAGGTCAAGGAAACCACTGAAGATTCTTCAGTATATCTATATTGGCTATACTATTCATCTATATCTACATTGGTTGTGAAATAAATGGGCATTTAGACCGCCTTCGTGTAATAGATACGTTTCTAGTATTCTGAAGGAATAGTGAAGCAATACTTCAAGAGTAGATACCTAAAGAGGGGAGCAATTAACTTTTCCTGGGGAAAAACTAGTCGTCGCGCGCTTTTCCGTATAAATAATTGAGTCAATCAGTGGAGGACAATTATATTGCGCCATCACCACTTTTTCTAAAGGAACGTTTTCCCAAAGACAAAAGTGGAATTGAGTCAATAGGCGGCAATCGATAAGTTAGTTTCACTGGAAGTTGACATTAGAAAGAGTACTGTGGATTGAGAGTGGTTGAAACTAAAAACAGTACATCGTCATTTTTCAATTTGTGCAGCTAATTAGTTGACATTTCTGAGTCAAGCGTTCCGCAGGTGCATTTGGCGATTTAAAAGCGTGGGCGATGACTTAACGAATAGTATCCGTGCTAGGTTTTACCAAGACAAATAGCAACTCCTGTATGATTTTGTCTTGTTATTTTTTTAATTATTTGACAAGATATTGTCTTCAGATTTATTGATTTCACACTGGATGGAAATAAGCGTTTTCGGAGAAATGTTAGACTATATATACTGAATCGCATGACATATTATACTGTAATATCATGTTATACCATATAGAGAATAAAGCATAAGGCTAGGCGTACACCAGTTAGTCAAGACAAGACAAGACGAGATTAGTCACAGTACTTCACATAGTTGCTTATGAAGCAACACACACCGATTAGTCATTGCATTTTTCTTTAAAATTCGATAGTGTGTGCAAAAATGTTGTATATTATTATTTTATGCTTCATAATAAATTTTTATTCAATATTTGTGAATTTTTCAATTTTTAATGGTTTATTATTGGTATGTCTATCAACCTTTTCGGTTTTAAATTGATTATTTTCTTTTGGTTGCCTTTTTAGAGTGTAAATTGTATAAGTGATGGAAAAGTTTCAGACATACCTGAATTTGGACATTTTTCGGTGTAAATTTTGGATTAGAAGTAAATTTGGACAAACACCTGTTTTTTTATTCTTTTCATTAATATTGTATTTTTATCAAATAGATGAATAATGGAATACAGTGCCGTACCTATAATAAAAATAATTATATGCGTGAAACAGCATTACCGTATTACCGTATTGAAATGTTCAATCCTTTCAGATTCACATCTACATAGAAGTTTTATATAAATGTGAACTATTTTATCAAGACGAGGTAGATAATGTTGTGTTTGTGTGAGTGATGTTCAGCTGAAAATGAGTTCTTATAAAATTGTATTTAATTCTCATTCATGAAGTCATCACTCTTGGAGTCAGTTTATAAGCTTATTCATATACTTTTCAAAACTCCTCCCAAAAAGGAATTATTCAAGTTATATTATAAGAAAAAATCAAAACTACATTAGACTACATTACATCAAGACTACATTACTATTTTATGTCCATTATCGAACCAAACTACAAAAAATAATTCGAAAATAATAAGAATAATCAAGAAATCACCTCGTTCTATATAGGTACAGAGGAAATGAAGAATAATATTATGTCATTGTACTGGGTAATAGGCCTATATCTGTTTCAAAGATAGGACATTCTTATTAACGCGACTTATGGCAGTTTCTATAATAAACACCGAATTGTTATTTTTGTGGATTGCTATTGTCAATTTCAACAAAATTCAATATAAACAAGAACCAATATTGAATATTGAATAATATCGAATAATAGGCCTATTACCAAAGTTTATCAGATACAGAATATCTGTCAAGTTTACTGAAGTGATCAATATTTTATGCATGGATAAGTAGGTATAGTCTATATAGCTACTCTGCTGTGAATAAGACAAACGTGATATATTGCTGTTATATGGACTACAATATTCTTTCGATGTAAACATTGCTTGGGAATAATTTAGATGTTATCAAGGAATTTCAATTTCGATAGTGCAAACAGCTTTTTACAGGGTGAGATAGTCAATTTGCTCAATGCAATATTGAAATTTATTACTGCAATATTACTGTTTGTTTATCAAGTTGGAGTTTGGGAATAGATTCTTCATGATAGCTTTTGCGGTACCGATCGGTAGGTCAATTCCAATATTCATTACATTCAGTGAAATTTCAATTCCCTGTAATGAATATTTTTCGACAAAAATAATACCTATAGATCTTGAATCTTGATTCAATTTCTAGCATTCTTATCGATAGTGATTAGTGACCCACAAGCTTAGAGCTTATGTGGGCATCATCCCTAGCAAAAAAGAAAAAAAGTGATTAGCCTATTCACTAACACAATAAACTTCTTCTTCAGCTGCCCTACAATAGCATGCACTAAGTCATATTATTTTATTGAATAGGTACCTTATAGAAAAAATTTAATTCAATTTATTTTCTCTTTTTTCAAGAGGAAAATTGCTTTGCATTCTAAAACGTCAACACCTCTTGTTGAAAAATGGGTAGCCTACTTAGGTCTATCAATATTTTGATAAGATTACATATTGCATATTTTGTTAGGAAAAGTGATAATTTAGCAATAATTATACACAGATCCTTAAAAAAACCTCCTAATAAACCGTAATCAATTCCATTCATTGTATTCTGGGTTTTATAATGAACTTTTGTAATTGAATTAAATATATATAAAAATATATGTAAACTTGTACATATATAAATATACAAGAAAGAGACTTTCTTGTCAGTTTTCCATTGGAAGAAACGTTTGCTTTCTGTTTGTTTTCCTTATTATTTTTCACCTCTTCATTTTCCAGGATTCTCTACACGCTCATTCAAATAATAAAGTTTTTATAGAAATAATTATTTATCATTAGTCTGTAGAATTATAATAATTTCAATTAAAACTATATTATAAAATATTCAAGAATCGTCAGGATATTTTCATTGTAAGAGCCATATCAATTACCTACGATAAAATAATTATTCAATATCGTAATGCTTCTATCACACGAGAGACTTTCTTGTCAGTTTTGTCAAAAAACTTTGTTTCCGCCCAGGATCGAACTGGGGACCTTCTGCGTGTTAGGCAGACGTGATAACCGCTACACCACGGAAACTTGAAATTCCCTGCCGAAATACAGGTACTTGAATGTGTCTTTAGACTTTTAGTCATTCATATTAAATCTTTTCAAAACATGTTATATTTCATCAAGTTATTTTTTTAATAAAATTTTATCTTGAAACAAAATCAATTAATGATCAAAATAGATATAATTAGTTTTGAATTATGATGAAATTATTATTTCCAACATAGTCATATCATTTACCATTTTCAAGACAGCTGTTCATGGCATTAGCAGACGTCACAACGATTATACGGTTATGTTTATATATTTAAGGTTATGTTTGTAAATATTTGGATTTTCAAGGGATGTTGTTGAAAGTTTTAATACTTGATAATGATAAGTAATTACGCTATTATAATAGGATATATTTATTATAAAAAAGTGAATAAGCTGATGGGTTTTACATCTCATCAATATAATTTCTTACTTATCCGGAAGGTTTACATTGTTATTTGAATAATATAATCATACTTGAATCTTCAAATTTATCTCTTTGGAATTTGTTTCGAGTACTAATTAAATTATTCTTGTAAATTTTATCAAGCTTTTACATTATGTATTAATGAACTAAGTGCTTTGCATAAAAGGGATAATGAAAGTCAATATCATTCATCACATTCAATAAGGCATTACCGGTACCAGTTATGAAGAGATAGACGCCAAAATCTCAAGTACAACATTCAGTTGAATATTTGATTAATGTATATTTTTAATTATAATTGTTGAATTGTATATTCAATATTATAATAGTTAGAGTTGATAACGCCATATATGAGAATGGAGAAGATAGCTTGTACAAATACATACTTCTACTTCTACAAACATTGTAAACTCTTTTCGGGTTTATCCAAGAACTCAATAGCCCAAAAAACGGGTTTATATAGTCCTTCAAGCAAATAGGATGTCACATTTCAACTGAGAATTTGATCTGAAAAACCTACCTACATAAGTAAATAATTATTAGCTACAAAGGCCCAATAAGCATAATATACAGAGTACGTTACATATTTTAAGAGATGGAGAATCCTAATTTTTAGTAACAAGAATACACTAAATTTGATTGTAAATATCGTTACATTGAAGATTTGAATAATGCAATGGATGAATGGATTGCTGCTGTATCGAAAGTTAAGGACCAATTTGAGGCTTTTAATGAGCATTAACGCATTAAGGGCGCCATCTTTCCTATGTAATTTTTGAAATATACTCAATTGTTTTGGAGTTTTTCATACAAATTCTCAAATTGGGTTATTTACTTAGTATTTTGGTGTTAGGAAGATAAATGTATGATTCAAATAAATTTTCTTATAACACTTTGAAAAACATCCGTTCTTTATGCGCCACCCTGTATAATATATAAATCTATTGAAGCTATATTCTATAAGTTGTAGAATTGTGTTTGATTTTACTCACCAAGCACAAATATGACAGGCACGTTGGGCGGTTCAAATTTGACCGGACCAGCGTTCTGCATGGGAAACTGGCCTTCAGGCGGTGTGGCCGCGTTTGCGTAGCGGAAAATGCCTCCTTCGTCACTGAACCAAGCACCTCGACTTTTCGACTCAAATTCTTGGGAACCATTTTGATCTCGCTCTGCAAACAAATTCAAACAATTTAAATCGATGTACTCTAAAATCAATACAAGTATCGGGGCCCTAAATACTCATCAGGATTGCAACCTATCAAATGAACAGTAGCCTACTATAGATGGCAAAAAATTAACTCAATGGCTTTGCTGCTTATTTCCACTTTACATCCTACAATATAGTAATTATTTTGTTTTAGATAATCCTCATTAGAATCAACTACAGTGATATTGATAATTAAATTATTCAATACAGTATGTATTCATCAGTTTTCTATTCATGTAATCTGTTACTCAACAGTCATGGTATTTCAAATTGAGTTTGTATTTTTTGAGACAAAATTGTCGTCAAATTTGTCTTTTTTCTAATCATACGTACATCTACATGTTATCTGTACTAAATATATCTTATCTGTATTCTATTTATTTTATATGTCAAATATCAACCACAATCTTATTCAAATATCAAAATAAAACATTATAATTGATTAAAAAGTGGAGGCACTTGTGAAATAATCCTATTTTTGTGAGTCCCAACAAAAAATTTTTTAAAGTTTGAAGGACAGAAGTAAGATTGGAAAAGCTGAAGAAAAGTTTTTAGAATCATACCACAGTCTAATAAATACAGTCTAATAATGTAATAAATCTGTATTTATTAGACTGTGGTACAATTGGGAAGAAAGGGATAGAATGCAAATGGAATTGATCATATTCCAAACTCCATTAATACAAGCACAGATAAGGACATTATTCCTACTGTTCAATAATAGTAATATAATATTTATATAATAATACGTTTAAAATATGAATATTATATAATGATATGTTTAATAGCATCATTATAATATAATAGACTAATAATGATTAAGAAGTTATACTTTCATAATAATTAGTCTGTTTTATCTGAGCTGTAATTCTATAAGGTCTAAGAAGTCATCACCTGGGTTCTGGATACGTACCGTATTAAATTTGTCAACACTGTAGTTCTCTTTTGACATTCACTTCTCAGATATCGTCCTTATTGTGACTTGCAATACTATGACACACATTTTTGTCAAAATATATCAAACAAATACCGTATCTTACATGACCTTCATGCCTTCTCTATTAAGCCTTGGAACTCCATCCTTCCATCATGTTGTGAAATGTCTCAAGGTTTTTTTTTCAAGAAAAAGTCAAAAATTTCAGAGCAGATCAAGAGAGCAAGGTTGAATTACTACAGTCGTCAAATCTCACATGACAAACGAAATGTCGCAACACAGAGAATACGTAATGTCGCATTAATATTGTATTCTTTGCTGTCCTGTACAATAAGTAGATAGAAACCGTCATTTGATAGGAGACAGGTCAGGGTTTGTTTTTCCTTGTTCTCAGTTATATAGCTATTGACGTATGTTACATGTTAGCCACATGAGGTACTGGTATTTGGAAACTAGAATATTAGTTCTGAGAAATCTCGATTTTATTTCCCAAACAATAATAACTAATAATGATTTCTATCACAATCATATAATTATATTAAAAGACTTTTCGAATCTCATGACAGCCTCTGTAACCCAATGGCTAATTTGGTCGGTTTGCGTCAAATCAAAGGTTAGCGGTTACTCAGGCCCACGGTTTGCATATAATGCGCTGTGGGCCCGGGCCCGATCCTCGCCCCTCTCCCATCCATCAACGGGGGTTCACGGAAATTAGCTTTTAAAGTCAAACGATTTGTAGCTTTTAATATTACTCGAGATGAAAAATTCAAATAATATTCTACTATTCAATATCATTGATAGAAAATGATTCTGATTGATAAATTCGAAAGGTAATATCAAAGACGATTAGAATACTTTAGCTTCTTACTATCTTATTACTTACTTCTTACTTCTTATTAGAATAATAGCTTCCTATCGTCTTTGGTAATATATTCTGATAGAGAAGTATCACATTACTTACTTATAATCTTATCTTACTTCTCATTCGAATAATAATAGCTTATTCCTATCGTCTTTGGCAATATATTCTGATAGAGAAGTATCTTGAAATGTGTATTGGAAGCCGTCTCAAAAATAAGAGTTTACTTGGAACGCAAGGAGACTTACATAGGGTTGCACAACATAGTACATTCATAATTCATCCATAATTATCTATACTCTGTTCACGGAAACGAGGCAGTGCGCATAAAGAAAGTATGCGTGCGTGGAAAACAGCTGGACGACCGAGTCGAAGGCATTTTATAACTAAATTTCTCTCGCTCTCAATCCGTATCAGCTGAATACGCGATAAGTTACATATTGTGAACATATTCAACATATAAGCTGAATTATTGCGAACATGCCGTCATGCAATTCACTCACAAAAGACACACACGCACAAGCTCACTCAGCTGTTACATTCACTGACTGGTTTCGGTGAACAGACTATAGTTACAGAGCGTGCCATCCAAATTGGCTTCTCACTGGAATGCGTTGATCGCTTTCTCCCACTACAGTGCCTGCTGAATCTCGCGGTAAAAATTTCAAAGGTCTTCAGCTGGCAAACTCAGCTTTATAAAATAAATTCATATTCGCTTCGGTTACCTAGCAGTACTAAGATGTTATTTGCTTAACTGACTGTACTAGCCTTAGCGGTTGGAGGGGAAGCGTGGTGGGAGAGATTATCCATCTCTCTCGCACAGCCTCCCCTAGACGCCAATTTGGATGGCACGCTCTGTAGTCTATGCTGGTTGCACCAAGCAAGATCAACTTTGATCCAGGATCAGTACAATGCTTGTCAAATGGAAACAGCTAATTCAAATAAATAGTTGATTCCGGTTGGTGCAACCCAAAAATGGCATTCAAATAAATTATTCACATAATTCTAATAAAATAATAAGCCTAAGTTACTACTGTACTGTATTTGGTTGCCAGTCAATTGGCGTCTTTTCGGTTGCGATTCGTCTTATTTCTAAAGAATTCTATGAATAATTCATCATAATAAATGCCATTTATAATAGGTACCACAATATTCTAATGATACTTATAATACCATTTGCAACAAAAACGAGCGTTTTTGCTTTATTTTTAGAAATTTATTTGAGTCTATTTCCGTAATTTTATAAGTAAAGTCAGTAACTTTCCGTCTCTACTTTCCCCGTTTATAAGCCGCTTAACCCTTGAAACTAATCGAGTGGCAAGCGTGTGATGTCATAATGGCTCAGATTGTGCAGAATGCAGGATAAATGTGCAAAGTCTGTCATCGCTAGCGCTAGCTTTGAATTAACGTGTACCGTACAACACGTGTTAACGCAACAGTAGTAGCAGTGTCAAGTTGCCAGTCATCATCATCATCATCATCACTATCTACGAGCCGTCATCAATAATCAAAGGCCAACAATGGCATTCAAACAGCTATCGATTCTCAACCCCCAGAGCAAAGCAACAACCACTACTGAACTACTTCTACGTTCCGGTACTCTCTGTTTCTATTAAAAAATAATACGCGAATATGGATGGCGATGGCTCTTATTGGTGGGGATAGTTCCACCTCACCTTGTTAGCCATGTTTGTGCAATTCTACAAATTTAGGTGCGTCCCGAACTTCCAGAGTTGGTAGTAGTCATATAACAAGTGGTGATGAATAATTGTCAGCGCTCTTGCTTGTATCTTGTTTTTCAGAGATTAATATATACTCGACTATAAGGCTAGGCGTACACCGGTTATTCAAGACAAGACGAGATTAGTCACATTTAGTCACAGTACTTTACATAGTCCTTATGAAGCAACACACACCAATATTAGTCATTGCATCGGTGTGTGCTACTTCCCAAAATAATTTCATATTCAATTCAATTTATTAGTCAGAATTGACAATAGTCATACGGGGGCCTATTGCATGAGAAAATACCAGCTTGTAATACAAGTTGTCACTATGGTAACTTGCCATAGTGACAACTAGTATTACTAGCTTCTATTTCCTCATGCAACAGGTCCCAGGTATTAAACAACAAACAATGGGCGAATAGAAAAAACTTGCTCTATTAATTTTCCAACATAAAGTTTCAATAACAACAACTAAGTTATACAACATTCTCAATTTCAAATCAAACAATTAAGGTACCTCAAGTCTAGTGTGTATTAGCTTTTTTACTATTCTAAAGAATTTCTAAAATTTTATAAAACATGCCCCAGTACCTAAAAAGTACTAGCACAAGGCTGAACTTGTATATAACTGTATATAACTTGTAATAACACTGTCGTATATTGTTGATTGATGACCCTGGTAAGAGACGGAGTAAAGTATGCAACCCGTTCAACCTAAAAAATTATAGTACAATTTTTATCATCTGTCTGCCGAATAACGCTTACAAAAACTGCCGCATAACACCGTGTATCTTGGGCGATCGACCGTAAAAGAATTTATTGTCTGACTAAAACACTGCCACATGTTTTTGAAACGATCGACGATAAAAATATGGACAAAAAAGCATATAAGTTAGCCTAAAAGCGTTCATTTACTCCAATGTACTTGTAGAGCCGTCCGATATTTTATACTGTATAGGCTAGTGCATACGAAAAAAAGTCTGAATTTTTTGATTCGCTCGACGTTAAAGATATAGACGATAGAGCATAAAAGCGCTCAAAAATAAAAGAGGATACTGCAAAGAATGATAGGGAGAAAACTCTTGAGGCGTGGCAGAGCATCTGTACACTTTGATGGCTAGTTATGCTTGGTTACAAGCTCCAACAGGGATCACCTATTTTGAATCAGCTGATCCCATTTTATTAGCATTGTACTGATCCCGGATCATAATTGATCTTGCTTTGTGCAATCCAACACGTTTTATTTAACAAGATGATGCGCTTCCTGAATCCCAGAGTCTATGACTTATAATGTAGACAATGCTTTCTCACATTCAGTAAATAAATGATATACACCGGGCCCCTTCTCCTCCTGAATTAATACTGTTCTTATTTTCATTGATGGATGTACAGGCGTTGTATAGATATGATAGGTTTTTAGGTTAGTTAGTTACTACCTTGAAGTCGGACAGTTTGGGTACGAAGAGCGGCAATCGATACAAACCACACACTCTTGAAAAAGAATCAAACTAAAGGCCTGTCGATCACTTTGATGCCTATATCTGTATATACACGGCCACCTATTTACACCCTGTATGACTAGGTCAATACGATTGGGGCTGGATATGCCTTGCGCTTTTTCAATCTATCACTCTCAAGCTCAACGCGGATCATTGTCCTTCAATATAGTTCCTCTTTCTGACAATTCGTGACAATTTTTTAGGGTGATGTCCTAAGCTTGTGCATGGATAATGAGAAGGGTGATGGCGGGATATGAATGTAATTCAAATGTAAACTCAATTGTAATGTAAAATAAAATAATCATGTAAATAATAATGTAATGTAAATTTAATAATGTAATGTAAAATAAATGTAATAATGTAATAAACAAGACACATGTTTCAAATCAATGAACCATGTGTTCTGTTTACTTATGAACCGGGTACCGGTATGTGTGATTTCATTCATCTTTCCAGTTCTTCTTCTTAGATTACTATGGGAGCGATCCTTTCATGATCCTCTGGTATCCTTAGAGGCAAAAGATCTTGAAATCCTTTCTTATTCCGCATCTAGTAGGTATGAAGAATATTTGTGCAAAATTTCAAGTTTGTAGGTCAAGTAGTTTGGGCTGTAGTGTGATTCCCGTGATCAGATTTAGCCTTTTATAGATATAGATTACAAGAATTGCAGTCTTGTAATAAAAAGGGAAATACAATAATGCAATGTCTGCTGTTGATCGAAATCAATATCATCCCATTCCCAGGAGGGGATAGAGGGGATTCTCTCCTCAGAAATTCCAAAACATAATGGAATTCGCCCCTGCCATTATATTCTCACAAAACTGACAATAGATTAAATTACTAACTTTGCAATAATTGTTTTTCACATTGAAACTGAAATCCGGACATTTAATAATAACCCATTAAAAACTTACAATTTGGGTACTAATTGAACTGACAAATATATTAGGTTCAATAGATGTCTGAGGAAAATAAAAGTTGGTTTAACAGGAGTACCTTAACCACTTCAAACTTATAGTGCAGTGCCTTATTCATGTCAGAAATGCATTACTTGAGCTCTTAAACCACGCTGGCCCTGTGAATTGAGCTGTGTGTGGGGTAAGGAGCCGTGTGTTTCAGTTTGAACAGGGTTCGTTGTACTCAACTTTCATCTTGTTTGACATGCATACCGCCTGCTCGATTGTAATAAATTCAAATCAATTGACACATTGACACTACTACAGTACTCTACTGCATTGTGACATAGTGACCCATTTATGATGAACTTCATCTTACATTTGTTGCAGATCTAGGCTCGATTTCTCAGTTTTCTATAAACTGTAGATTAGGTGAATATCTATAATAATAATAAATAGTTTACAAACTGTAAATTACATAAATATTTATACTCAGTAGGCCAGATTTGAGAAAGATTTAAAACAACTGAGTTAACAGGTATCAATGACATTAGTATTCAACTGACGAATTACTATAACTAGGCTGTATAATCCAATCTATAATTTTTTTTAGTTTCACAGCTTCAATTATTTCCTTGATATCATACGCAGCATACCTATTAACAATGTAAAATAGCTTTAAACACAAAACTTGTGTACTATTTTCAATTTTAAAAATTCAAATCGTCTACTATTTCATCAAGTGGATCCACAACAGGTTATTCAATGAATAGCTGTGCCTCTCTATATATATCCATATATATAAAAGCGAAATGGCACTCACTCACTCACTCATTCATCAGCAGAACTAAAAATCTACTGAAGCAAATGCGTTCAAATTTGGCATGCATGTTCAGTTGGAGCTTTAGACGCGCACTAAGAACGGATTTTGAAAACATCCCAAAGATACGCCCAATATTCGCGTTTTTCTAGCGATTTTGTGCGTTTTCTCAGCTTTTTCGAGAACTAATTGGCAGAAAATGTTGAAATTTGGAACTTGGGTTCATTTAAGGTCTAAAAATGATATGTTAAAATCTTTTTAAGATTTTCCCAAAATTACGCCAGAAATCGCCCAATATTCGCGTTTTTCTAGCGATTTTGTGCGTTTTCTCAGCTTTTTCGAGAACTAATTGGCAGAAAATGTTGAAATTTGGTACTTAAGTTTGTTAAAGGACTAAAAATAATATGTTTACTGTGTCTACGGGGGCGAAGCCCCCTGGTGAGCGCGAAGCGCTCACTATGTCAATGGCTGCCAGGGGTCCAGGGGGCGGAGCCCCCTGGCTAGCCTGCTAAGGCGAGCGAAGCGACTAAGACGTTCCACAACACAACAGGTTATTCAATGAATAGCTGTGCTTCTCTCTATATATTTTATATATTTATTTTGTGCTTAATTATATATATTTTTTGCATCTGTGCGTGTATCGGAGTACACATAATTTACCTGTATCCAAGCAAATGCCCATAGTCCGCCAGGGCTCGGCTGATTGGGCGGCGGGGGGCAAGAGACGTTGAAAGCCTAACCGGGATCACCCGCCGTCTGGTCGCACATTCCCGCGACACCACAATCGCCAATCACCAACTAACCACGGTTAACTCTGATCAACGATTAAACAGCTCAACTACGAAGAGACAGTCAGCTGACGGATGACCACACGCGGATTAAACCAGCGAAGAATATTTATTGCTGCCTTGACTATGAGAGACAAGCGCGCGCGGTTCAGGAACGCGGCGGCGACCTCTAGCGGTGGAAAGACGAGTCACTCTACCGTCCAATCGGTTTGCTGTTTGGCTTGACACTGTCCTTGATGTTCCATGAAGACGACGCCGGTGCCTCCCCCTTCCCCCCGCCCACTGGCTGCCACAGGTCACTCTGTGTGTGTGGTGTGGACACTGGTTGGTCGCCAGGCGACCGCCGCGTCGCGACGACGCTCTACGCGCACACTCGGCGAGCGTCGTTTTGTGTGGAGCAACACACTACTACGTCGGCCGCCGAAAAAGGCCTTCAAAAGTGACACTGATCTGACAGAATACGATTTGAAACCGAAGGCGACAATATTTAATACAAAGTTATTATTGCTCCTGAAATTTTCGATTTTTAATCAGTTTTGACCTGGAGTGGTCCGTAGCCGAGGGCGATAAGCGCCTGTCTGATAATCCAAAGGTTCCAAGATCGAATACAGTTTTTACTAACAAATCTTTGTATAATTAACTGTAAATATTTTGAATTTGTATTTGTAATAGATATAGGTATTTTGGAAAATAAATCATTATTTATTATTTATTTATTTATTTATCTCTCACAAGCCTAGAGCTCATGTGGGCATCACCCTCAAAAAAATTCATTATTACATGGTTCCACACCATTTTAAATTACAGTATCATGGAAATATTAATAAATGATAGGATGAGAATGTAAATTGAAGAATAAGGGTAGTCGTAGTAATGATTATTGAAGAATAAGGGTAGTAATGATTATTGAAGAATAAGGGTAGGAATGATTATTGAAGAATAAGGGTAAGAACAATTGGGTATTTTTTAAGGAAAGTTTAATAGGTAAGATTTTATAGGGTAAGAATAATTTAAAAGTTTTATTATTAAAGAATAATAGGGTGAGAATTATTCATGTTTTATCATCTCCAAAATATTCTAATGTAACTTGTAATATGCCAGTATGTTTTAAGATCAAATCAGCGTTCCCACACCAAAAGCATTTACAGGCAATGTTTGAACACAGTTAAAATTTTACAGTTTTACCATTCAAAATGGGATATAGGCCTAGGCTTCGATTGATGTTCATCTATTTTAATTTTCAGATCTGATCATCGTATCCCATATTGGGAACAAGTACCTACATGATTGCGTAGCCTACTCGTAATTTAGTAGCCTACTCTGTAGTTTAGAGGGGGCTATGATATTGCACTCGGCTTTCGCCTCGTGCATGTACCATATTTGTACGTAATCACTGTTCCCATAACTTATTAAGAAATAATTTTACTATTAACTATTAATAATTTTAAACTATAATTTTACTATTAGGCTAAATAAGCTACAATAAGTCACAGTAGATTAATATTTTTAATTTGAGTGGGATCCTCAATCCCACCTACCACCAAATTCCCTTTGTTTGTGAAATATTTAGCCGTTCTCATACTTTTCACCCGGTAATAAAGGTTTTTCTTAATTTGATTCAACTCTCAAATATGATATTTCATTCAATTTTTAAATCATATTTTCATTCCAGCATTTTATGTTTAATATAATTATTTCATAAATGTATAAAACTACCTTCTGGAAGCCATTTGATAAAAGTGATATAAGTTGAAAATTCCATATTTTTCCTCCACCTACACCAACAGGCTATTATCTATATTAGCCTGTTGGTGTAGGTGGGGGAAAAATATTATGTGCACCACGGGACTAAAGTACTTTTTCTCCCTCAGGGAAATTGTTGCCCTGGGCTATGCCTCGGGCAACAACCATTTCCCTCAAGGAGAAAAAGTTGCACTTTAGTCCCTAGACGCACAAATAACTATTTCGTTTCAAAAACTCACTGGAATACTCACGGTAATATCAGTGGTCACTCGGTGAGAGCGGTCGCTAAGTAATCATGTGGTTAGGTAACAAACATTTAAGTCTGCTCTTGGATGGGTGACCCACACAAAAAATTGTGCAATTAGGCGAGGTGGAACCTACCCGTAAGGGTCTAGCCACCGATAAAAAGCCATACGATAAAAAAAAAAAAACTGGAATACTTGAAATGAATATTTTTTCGAATATATTGGTTTAGAGTCTTTAGAGACAGGCATTTTTGCATTAATTTTATTCAATACTTTTTTATTTTATTTTTATAAGCTGCTTCAATCCTAACCAATTGTTCACTCTTCTCTCACTCTAGCGCTAGTATCTCGAGTCTTATTCTCAATTTATCAATTCAACTAAGTTAATAGAATATAATTTGAATTCATGTCCAGTTCAGTAGGAAAATTACTGGTGAATAAGAAATAAAAAATTGAATTATAGCTGTTTTAAGATTTGAAACTAAAATGGGAAATATTTTGATTTCTGAAAAATATCAATGTCTAGAAAAAACATCGATGTTTTGGTGAAGTAGGCCTATCGACTATCGATACCCATCTCGAGCTTCGAGCTGAGGTTAGTTGAAAATGAGAATAACAAAACCACTTAATTATCTATTATAAAGTGATAGAAACGTTTCACGATCATTATTCAAGGTGTTATCTTCCAATTTGACTTTTTCCAAAATACAATTGAGAAGTTTTGTGTTATAATGGAAGCATTGTTTTCATTCATCTCACGGCATCAATATTGAACTGAATAGGCACTGGAAACGTCAACTGGTGAGCATTTTCATTCGTCCTGAATTGAATTTGGAGTAATTAATTTTAATAATTAGTCTAATGGAACTTTTGAATATTTGATAAGTGTGTAATATAAGATTTCGTTTGAACTTGAGCAACAACAACAATGTCTAACCTGTAAGACTACAGGTACCCTAGGCTACTAGTACAGTACTTGCAACTAACTTGGTATATTATCATCTCCAATTGTAAGTTGTTGACCGAAAAAGTTAAATAAAGTTTCACTCGTTCTAGTTGACTCTAGTGAAATTATTCTACTCACCACGAAAAAAATGATTGTTTACTTACTACATACTAGTTCCAACTAAGTTAGCAGCCAATGTAACCGCCACCTAATAGCATTTCCCCCCTGTTACTGCGGTTAAATTGGATACGAGTTGCAGTATTTGCAATGCAACCCCATCCGCATAAATTTTTTAGACTTTTATTTGACTTTAGAATGTTTCACAGTGCCCAAAACATGTCTGGATCAAGTGGTGATCCCGGGCCAATACCCAAGCGATGGCTGAAATGTCCTAGGAAAGCTGTGAAGCTTATGGGCGACAAGTTTCTCGCTTTCAAAACGCCATTGTCTGACAAATTCGACTGCAAAGTGCCCGAAGAGTGCCGATTTCCACCCCGAATGCTGATTTCTTCTATGAATAGTTACAAAGTAAGTGATTACTGACGTTTTTACTAAGTTGTAAAGCATTTTTCAGCTCAAGAAAAATATAAATTTAGTTGATTCATATAGCATAATCGTGGAGTCCAATATCACATTAATTGCATCAAAAAACTAACACTATTACGCAAGGTATTGTATGTTGTACCAAGATACCGCGAACCCAATATTAGCGGAGTGGGAATGATTGATCCAAGCATTTCTCACATATTTATGGAATTTATGTCAATGTAACAATACTTCTTTCGTTTTTTCAAATGTACTAACTAAATTCTATTTAGAACAATTATTTTGCTGATAATGAAAGAGAAATAACTCATTTATTTCACATGTGCACATTTTACCTGCCAGGTTGACCCAAGCCAGTAAGTGAAATTTTGGCTCATCATCAAATAAACAATATTGAGCATCTACAAAAAAAAATGATCTCATTTTGAATTCATTCCACCATTGAAATTTTTTTATTGTATTATACTATCATTTTAAATCTTGAACAAAAATCTTTATTATAAAGAATAAATGTTTGTTTACTGTTTTTCATTGGGTGGGTGAAAACATGAGTAATTATCACACAAGAATGTCAATTTTTTCTGTTGAATTTTTCTATAGTAGGCCTCATAAGTTCATTATCATTTTAAATCTTGAACAAAAATATTTAATATAGAGAATAAATGTTTTTTACTGTTTTTCATTGTTTGTGTAAAAAAATTAGCAATAATTACTCAAAAATGACAAGTCTAAGGCCGTGTGCCCACGGAGCAACTGCTATCTGACTGCAGTTACCATCTCAGCTAGCCAGATAACATTGACTGATAGGTTAGATTACCCGGAAAACAGCTAAATGTTTTCTGGCAATGCTGGGTTGGCGACTGCAGTCAGACAGAAGTTGCTCCGTGGACACACGGCCCAACTGGACTATTAAATAATTTATAACTCTAATAACAGTATAGTGATACTTTTAAATAGTTATTTTTATAATTTAGGCTAATAATTGTAATTGTTTTATTTAGGTGAGGATTGGAATGTGGATAGATCTGACCAATACGGACCGGTTCTACGATAAGGATGAAATCAGAGACGCCTATGGAGAGGATTCGATCAAGTACATCAAGCTGCAGTGTCGTGGACATGGAGAAACGCCCAATGTCGAGCAAACTAATCTATTCATAAATATCTGCCGTAAATTCATCAGCAGTCGTCCGTTGGAGATGATTGGTCAGTTTATTGATCGAATTTTTTGACCGAAGCAATAGCTGAGGTCTAAGATTTGAAGCCACCATGAATTGGATTGTGTGATCTCAACAGCTGAAATAATCTTGTCTCACTCCCACACTCACTGTCTTTGATTGATGTTCTGACTCAAACTGACGTCATGTAGCAGTAAAGATGTTTGCTTCCGAGACTTCTGGCGTGAAGATAGGAAAGACCGTGTCTATTCTATGTATGGTCGAAGAGGCCTACTACATATCTGTTAAGGTTGAGTGGTAGAAAGGATTTTCTAGTCCTAACTCCGCCTAATAAAGAATATTCTAATTGCATGTCCCCCACTCCGCATGCAAATTTATACTGTAAATGCATTAGGTATTGTTCCCCATCCAATTCTGATCATTTTTGTTTTTTAACTTTATAAACAGTGTCTACTGATACTTGAATTATTTGGTAGATTCCATTGTTGAGTATTTCTTGATTTGAAAAATGACTACCCTCAGATGTCATATTCCATCATAGAATTAGAACAAATTTTTTCCAAATTTTAGTTTCAACTCAACATACATGTTTGATAATTAACATTTTTTTTATCGGTGGGGAGACCCTTACGGGTAGGTTCCACCTCGCCTAATTACACAACCTTGAAGCTCAAGGTTTGTGTGAGAAATTTATAAGCAGAAATAGATGATAGTATTAACGCTTCATTGTGGATCAATTTTACAATGTTACTGAAAACACAGTTGAATTAATCAAATTTTTATGCCAACAAAGGATTTTAACAAAGGAAATTTAAGCCAATAATGTTGACACTAGATTTCAGTTTAATTTCTACAGTTTTTGTATATTATAACTGATTCCATTTTACATGTGTATTTTGTTTTTAGGCAAAAAAATTCAATGGTTGATTTTTCTTGCAGGTGTACATTGTACGCATGGTTTCAATAGGACAGGCTTTCTCTTGGTTGCATTCATGATTGAAGAGTATAACACCAGCGTGGAAGCAGCTTTACGCCAATTTGCCGACTGTCGGTCAGTGTTGATTCAGATTTAATAGAAAATTATATAATATATAAAGTAGATTAACGACCGGTTAATATTGATCAAAGTTTAATCTCAGAAGACTTATCTAACTGGCTTGTAGTTTGAATGTTTGATATCTTGATTTTTCACCTTGAATCTCGAACATGATAACCGGGTTGAATTTAACGGGTTTTCACTCTGTGATTTATTCATATTAATTGATCAAAGTGCTTGATTATATATAAAATGATGATGATAAATTATTATGTGATTATAAATAAGCCTATCGACCTTTTACAAGAAAGCCAATTGCATTTTATTTACGTAGAATGAGATCCACCGAATGGAGAATCTGTATTGAGAATTGATGAAGAGAATTTGGTTGTCAAGGCACTATTACAAACATTAATGCCAATCGTGCTAACCTCAGTTTGATATATTCAACCGCAGATCATCGAAATTTATATCCTATTCCCGGTAATTTACATTGAAGGTTGTGTTTTTTACACTAATATACTTTATGTCAATCATTATTTTATCATAATTTATATTTTACTTTATCACAACACCAAACTGCAAATTAGGTCGCGTGCTTTGAAAAATACTTTCAAATAAATGAATTAAATCGATTAAGAATGTAAAAAATGTAATGTTGTTGAATAATACAAATAAATCACAATAGAATGATTCTACTCCTCTTCTTATCAACTTTGAAATCAACTGTTGGCCAAATTAGTGTTGACAAATTGTGCCCTTTCAATTATTGTTTTCAAATGAAAGAGACTGATAGTCTTTTGTGCTACAGAAAAAAGCCTGTTACACTCACGGCTGTTTACTCCAACATAAAACTCTTTATCTTTTTTATTATTCGCAATTTGCCGTAGGAGACTTATTTTATCATAAGATTACTGTATACAAAATATGTATGAAGACAATATGATCAATACGTAATTATGTAAAATAAGTCTGAGATTATCTAAATTTGTTATAGGTTAGTGTGTTAAATTGTGTTTTTTACTACTATTTTAGACCACCAGGCATCTACAAACAAGACTACCTGAACGAGTTATTTGCACGATATGGCGACGTTGAGGACACTCCGGCTGCTCCCACACTACCCAACTGGTGCTACGGTCAGTAATTTATTACCACCGTTTTATTTGCCTTATTCGCCTCACTTATTGCTCAAATGTATTCACTTTTTGAAACTTACAAATATTTTCAGGAATCCCGAATTACACTAGTAGTGGTTACGTACTCCATTATAAAAATACACCTACATAATATTGATTGTTCCCTGGGGCTAAAAGTGAAAGCATTCTTAGCTTTGCCAAGCTTTGAAAAATCTCCTTTCTCACAATGCATTTTATGCTTTTTTTATAGATTTATCCAAATTATTGTTTTATACTACCGATCAGATGTTATCAATAGAAACAAAATTTGTCTACTTACTGACTGGAGCGCTTTCGAGTTTCAAGATCTCATTGTCAACAGTGGACTAACAAGTTTCGTTTCTTACAGAAAATAACTCCGGTATTTTACAAAATAACATGACTGCATATCGGTAGTGAAGTGAAAGCAATAGTGTATACATCGCAGTTCGTAAAGGATCAAGAAATAATCATCACCAAATTAAACATTACAAGGCATCATGAACAGACGAGTTCGCTATTTGCGATAATATTCTCATCAAATCTACATGTATAATACATAATAGTGTTGAACTTGAAAGACATCTCGTTACTCAACATTTTGTATACGTCAGGGCCTCTTTTAAGTTGAACCCCCTTTACATAAACGTTCTCTCTCACTAGTTTGATCATTATTTTCTCTTTGCTCTTGTTAATTAGACTGCAATTCTTTACATTCAGAAATATCTGTTATGCCACAACAAAAGAAACATAGTCAAATCAAACTGATATTCTAACCGATGATTACATGTTGAAATGGTCTCTCCTCGTTCTAGCCATCAAGCTGGCCCAAGCCAGAACATCTATAAAAATTATTGAGAATATGTTTGTGATTTTTTCAGAGGATGAAGACCAGAATGACGATGGGGACCGTTATGTACACAAGAACTCGCATCGTCATCACCATCATCATCATTCCAAGTCTCACAACGATAGGAACAGTGGGTCAGTGAATTATTTTCAAACTATTTCCTGTTTGTTTTATCACACATATTCCTAAATAGATAAACAATATAACTCATATTAATATTGAATATGATACAATATAGTTTTAAAGATGGAGAGGCATTGTAAACACCCAGACCCGGCACTAGCTGGAACGGGATCAGGATATGTATGTTTACAATATAATTCTGAACCTGTTTCTAGTTTTTATCATTTTCAGCTTTCAAAGCAATACCATGAGAAAAGATACTATTTTTTATGTTAGAAAAGTGGGTTTTAACGTTATTTCTCTTGAGTTTGACTAATAAGTGAATGGGTTCAAAGTTACCAGTAAGTCCTTATCAGTATTGTTAAAAGTATGGCGGTGGCGGGGAAAAAATGTTTCAACACACTGTTACAGACCTTCCTCTTCAACGGCCACAATGTGATTATACAGTCACTGTAAGATTTCTCTGTCAGAAAAGTGATTTCTAATGTTCTTTCTATTTTTTAATTTTAAATTTCTTGAAGGAAGTTTGACAAATGAGTAAATGGATTAAATTTGCTTGTAAACCCATATCATTAATTCAAAATATTGGCAAAAATATGGCGGTGAAAAAAATTATCTAAGACGTAAATGTTATCCTAAAAATGATCTATTCTATTGCAAGACACTGTTATGGACCCAATGGCCACTCTGTGATTATACAGTCTCTGTTATCCTAACCAATGCTCTATCCTTAACAAAACCTGATTGATGTTTATGCATTCATATAATCCAGCTGAATGTTAATTTTAATTTTGTTTCTCTGCCAGAAGCAGTCGACACAACAGAGACGGTGGGCCGCCGGCTAAGAAGCCGCGCAAAGATTCGTTCGTCAAGAATCCGGTGTTCATGTCGGGCGTACCCGGCGTTCATCCAATCAGAGATCAGAGCAAAATGAACGACATTCTGTCGCTAATCAAACGGATGTGCAAGTTCGAAAAGTAAGTGTTCTTCCCGGTGCCTGCTGAATCACATTTATATTATTATTATATTTATATTACAATAATTATACTATAATATATTATATAATTTATATTCATAATTGTTATGTGTATTATTATTGATATTATTATTATTTTTATTTTATAATTTTTTTGAGGGTGATGCCCACATGAGCTCTAGGCTTGTGCGTGGGTATTATTATTGATATTGTGTTACATTATATCTCAATGTAATTATAATACAGAGCGTACCATCCAAATTGGCCTCTCACTGGAGCATGCGCGTTGATCGCTTTCTCCCACTACAGTGCCTGCTGACTCGCGGTACAGTAAATTTCAATAGTTCATTCAGCTGGCAAACTCAGCTTTATAAAAAATTCATATTCGCTTCGGTTACCCAGCAGCTGTAGTATGATGTTATTTGCTTCACTGATGTTATTTTTCAATGAAAATTTTGGAGGTGACTGTACTAACCTTAGCGGCTGGAGGGGAAGCGTGGTGGGAGAGATTATCCATCTCTCTCGCACACCCTCCCCTAGACGCCAATTTGGATGGCACGCTCTGTACTAGTGTATGGAACACTCCATACATATGGAATACATTCATGGAACACTTCTGTAGAGAGATCTAGGGTTTATTGCTAAACGAGTTTGCTACAGCTGTCATAGCTATAGAGCCTAACTATCTTTTGTATTGGTATTAGTCAAATAAAAATTACTTTATATTCTTTACTTTATCAGTCGACTAGTTTTCTTTGTTATTGCTGAAATTAGTTATAGGAACGCTAATTTATTCTTATAAATGGTATTATACGTGACAGAGTATTATGAATGGCTTTTATTCTTAACAATACTTATTTTATAAACAATTCATACAGATAAATACAATTTTTAATGCTAAAATGCAGGGTACTCTAATGATACTTATAATACCATTTTAAAAGAGCGCTCCAACACTTGAAATTCTTAAAAACTCTAGGACTGGAAATTTGTAAACAAGGCTGTAGGGTGAATCCAAAAAGTTGCATTGTTTCATTGCTAGTTGATGGTTGCAATAGCTTGCTTACTACAACAAAGCGAAAAAATTGGTCACTCCAAATTTTAAATTTTGCTTTGCAGTTGAAACTGATATTTTGATGAAGTAGGATTACTTCCTAATTTCTTTAGGAATCTTGTACGATGTAGAGTTGATTATTCATAATTCATTCCACTAAAATCATTACAATTGGATTAAATTTTATTTTCAGGCTTGGATTTCCCGGTGGGCAACCTGTGTCCATGGATATTGACAACATGCACCTTCTAAAAATAAAACCTTATCGAGTTTCGTGGAAAGCTGACGGAACTAGGTAGGATTTTTTCGTTCATACCATCATTTTTTGTATTATTTGATATTTCTTGCTGTAACTTCTATGGTTTTAGTAATAATCTATTTATTAGTGTGATTTTATAGTGCTATCGAATTTTCTAAAGACTTCCACTATTGCAATTGTTTAGAAAACAAACATAACACAACTTAGAAAAGAAAACACTCAGCGAGCTGGCGACACGCAACTCTGTGCATCTTGGTTGGGTACCTGGCCATGTAGGCATAGGTGGTAATGAGTGTGCAGATGGGCTTGCTAAGTGAGGTTCCAGTATGCCATTCTTTGGTCCAGAGCCCAGCTGTGGCTTAAGCAAACAACTGCCTTTCACACAATAAACAAATGGTCCAGGGACTTACATCACCAGCAATGGCAAGCTCACTCTGGTGATTTTTCATTAAATATCCTCAATGTTATCTGAATGTCTTCTGTGTCCAGGTACATGATGCTTATATCGAGAGAAACCGAGGTGTACTTTGTGGATCGAGATAATAGTATATTCCAGGTTGATGGACTGAAATTTCTTATGAGAAATTCTCAACGACATCTCACCAATACACTCTTGGATGGCGTGAGTAGCTATATAATTTTATTTATGTAAGGTTCATTCATTCATCTGTTCAAAATACAATATTAATGGAAAGATAAAACAGAGGTCAGCCCAACTCTTCTTCTAATCCAAATTTTACAAAGAAAAATGTCCAAATTCAGGTTAGGACTATGTTTAAAGCTTTTTCATCACTTATACAATTTACACTCTAAAGGTAGGTTTTCGCTTCTGCGACCGAGTGCTGCAGCGGAGCCCGACCGGTCCTATGTTATAGCATTGATAGCAATGGCGGCCATATTTTGGATTAAATAATTTGAATTCTATCTCGAACTCTTATCGCATTTAACTGTACAGTCGTTTATTCTAGGCTACTGTAAAAATCCAGTCAATTCCATCAAAATGATCAAATTAATTGCATTAACGGAAAATTGAAAATAAATGTTAACATTTCAAGTACATGAATATATAATGCAATTCATTCTATTAGTTTGATGGAATTGACTGGAGTTTTACAGGGGCCTAGAATTAACGGCTGTGCAGTTGAATGCGATAAGAATACGAGCTAAAATTCAAATTAATCCAAAAACCAGCCCCTGGTGGCAACCCAAAAAATGGCCGCCATTGCTATCAATGCTATAACATAGGACCGGTCGGGCTCCGCTGCAGCACTCGGTCGCAGAAGCGAAAACCTACCTTAAAAAGGTAACCAAAAGAAAAATAGATAACGTTTAAAAATGTTTGTATTGTGATGAGATATAATAGGATTTTTAATAAACTGATTGATACTGAATTAAAAGTTCCCCTTCCTTTGAGCTAATTCAACAATCTATTCCATCTTTCATTATAGTACAGTTGATGATTTTCATAAAAATCTATTTCAATCAAAATCTTGAAACATGAATTTATTTCAGAATAGTGAATAAATTTCATGACACATTTATACTTGCACTGTATTTCATTTGTTATAGTTTATAGTTTCCGTAAATTTAGATTTGAAGGGATTATTGAATGAATAAATTTAATTTAACCATACCTTAAAACCATAATCTTGAATACATGTTCTTAATGAAATAGGAACATTTATCATTTGCATGTTACATGATAATCATTACAAGTAATTATTATCATTACAGTATCTACAAGATGTTCATAGATGTGTAGTGCATACTGAATTTTCTCATCATTTTTCAAGTAACCTTCTCTCGGAAAGGTTACTCATTGATATTTGAAGGTTTGATATTTAAGGTTACTCATTTCACAAAATAATTCTCTTTTTTCAAGTCTTGAATTTATTATTATTTTTTAGGAAATGGTTATTGAGAAAGTACAAGGCACAACGTTTCCTCGTTATCTAATATATGACGTCATCCAGTTCAATGGCAATGACGTCTCACAAAAGTCCTTCTTTCCTGACAGACTCGGCATTATTGAGGTAAGTGACCCATCGCTTAGATCATTATTATTTTATCAAATTGTAAAGACGAATTTTTCAAGTTCTTCATATGCTGTGCAACACTCAAAAATCGACCTAGTGTGGACATAGGGAATGATTATATGGAACCCTAATTAAGGATGTTTCCGTCTGCTCATAAACACGAAATATAATCTTCAAAGACGTTATTTCATAAAAAGAAATATAATTTCAAAGTTGATATTATAACTTGAATCGGAGATTATAATAATGTACGATAACATGCGCTAGGTTTAGTTTATCATACAATGTTTGAGGCTCGACAAATTGATATTAAGACTCTGATAATCATCTATTGATTTACAGATGAGTGTCAAGTTGTATTTTTGTATATGCTGGGCTGTGGTTAGCATTAATGGTAATGATTAAGGGCCGGTTCATGAGCTCGGGATTCAGCCAAGTCCTAGACTAAAACGGGTGGCCACCGTAGCATCGACAAACGTTAGCCTCGACACTATTTACTAAGGGATCTCTATGCTGCTAACCCACTAACCTATAGAGACAAACGGTTTGTCGATGCTACGGTGGCCACCCGTTTTAGTCTAGGACTTGGCTGAATCCCGAGCTCATGAACCGGCCCTTAGTTTCAGCACTTTTGGTTTCCCCCCGATTTTTTCTCTTGTAACATGTATATACACTAGTAGAACAACAATTAGCAGTAATTTTGAGGGGGAACGCCCTAATTCATGAAAAAATTTCAATCTTTCTCGACCTTCCACCTAACGCTTAATTTCCATTCAGTGCTGACACTAAACAATTAGCCATTAATTTAGTACTAGCCAAGGCCTAGATTTAGTCAAGTTACCAGTCAAATGAGTGTGATTCTCAGAAATTATTTAATGTGACAATGAAACTTATTAATAAATGAAAATGAATTTATGTGTTGTTGTTGGTGTTGCAGAAAGAGATAATAATGCCGCGAACGGATGCGATGAAGAAGGGCATAATCGACCGTAGCCTGGAGCCGTTCAGTGTTCGTCTGAAACAGTTCTATCCGGTCAGCGCCGCCGCCAGTCTGCTCGGAGAGAAGTTCGCACGCCAGTTGTCGCACGAACCGGACGGACTCATTTTTCAGCCTTCCAAAGAGGTCAGTGTTCACAATGCCCCGTTTCTCAGGCGTTAAATGAGGAAGAAATCCATGTAGCCACATTTATTAACTAACCGTATCTATCAAACAAGTTTAAGAATCATATTTGAAAAATAATCATCCAAATATTCCATGAATTCTTTAAAGCAAGGTTATAAAAAAAATATATATATTTCATAGTTCTAAGACTACATTAGTTAATAATTTGTTTCATTTATTTCCTTTGTAAAAAATAGTCGCAAGTTATTGTATTGTTTGTTTGTTTTTTCCTGAATAAATTTCTATTTCTATAATGTTTTAGTTCGATTCACTGCCCATTATCAGAGAAAAGAAACAATTAACTACAATTGAATTTGATCTTTTTATCTCGTTTCATCATGATAAACGAGAAAACTAGAGTGGGAACGATATAAAGCTGAGGCTATGCTGTCGGGTTGTCACCTGGATGGCAGATGGTTTATCTTACAGAGAGTGTATAGTAACAGTGTGGCCATTTGTGTGAAACACTCCATAACAGTATATGTGGAGATAATTTATTTGTTGTGGAGACAATTTTTTTAAATTTTGATATGGGATTACAGGCAAACATGAACCGATTCAATTATTTGTCAAAATTATTTTTAGAGAAACATCAAAAATAACTTTTCTAACATTAAAAATAGTCTCTTCACTCTTGGTATTGCTTTAAAAACTTGAAATTATGAAAAACTAACACTGGCAAAGGCAAATTGTAGGTTGGAAATGTATTACTCTACATAACATATGATTTGCGTATCATTTCAATGCAATCTTATGGGAATTGGCAAAAGGATGGTGGATTTGTCCCAAGGTTACTATACAGAAGGTTATCTCAGTCCGGTAGTGTGTGTAGACAGTAAAAGTCAGAGTATAGTAAATTACGTAAATAGTTCAAACTACTTTTCACTTATATACGGTATAATAATATTTCACTTATATTAATCAATGACATCTATAATTATTTTATCAAAGTACTAACTTACATTTTCAGTTCCAAGTTTTGATTGTTACCAAGTGCATTATATTGCCATTACTAACTCTTAAAATCTATTGTTGGCAGCCGTACATTGCTGGAAAGTGTACAAGCGTATTGAAATGGAAACCAGCCAGTCACAATTCGGTAGATTTCAAATTGTGTTTGAAAAAGGAAGAGGGAATGGGGTGAGTATTGACATTTTATAACTGGATAACGTAACTTACCTTTATCAACTTCTATTTTTCTATATCGCTATTCAATTTACTGACATTATAATATTGAAATGAAAAATAGTCGATGAATACTTGATAAATTGATTCGTGATTTGCGTAATGCTGGTGCAAAATTAGAAGAAACAGATTTTGTTTGTCATCTTCTCCTAACAATGCCTGTCGAATATGAAAGTGTACATCACCCCTCTCATTACCCACGAACAAGCGTAGAGCCCATGTGGGCATCACCCTCATTAAAAAAGTACACTTGAAAACAACCGGTCCTACAAACCTGACCAAATTAGGATTGGATTTATTCCTAAGGAGATTGGATTATATTTTGTGGAGGTGGTTGAATAATAATTCAAATTCCTCTTTTTCCATCTTTAGAATCAGCTTTATTGGTAGATCGTGCCCCATCGTTTAACGTAAAATAGTTTATGGGCCTTTTTGCAAAAAGAACACTATCACACTACTTACGACTCCCAATTAAGAGTGGGCGGTAGTAGTCGGCCATATCGGATTGATGTCCCATAAGATCAATGTAATTTTAAGCTAAAACATGCATTTTTCAGTACCTAACACATCACGTCTACAGTTTACGTTGGATATTCTTGAAAAAAGTTTATGTTTGATGAATTATTAAATGTTACAGGGTCATGTCTTTTTCAAATTTTTAATATTTCTTCCAACAAACCGCCAAAAATGTTCAAACTTGAAAAAGTTTATTTTAACTGTAATTATTGCAATACTGTATTTTTCTAATAAAAAAAATTAAAAGAAGAACCCCTGAAGAATTTTATTCTCTTCCCAACGACACTTCAAACGTAATTTTCTGTCCAAACATAACGGCGCTACATGTTCCATTGTTCTTATGGGACCATTTCCAATATGGCTGACTACTACTGCCCACTCTTAAATGCTAACCGACATTGGTTTAATAGGCTTTCCTGCAACTGGTCTTTAATTTTCTATTGAAAGTTTCTATACATTTGTTGATTCTGTAATAATTCAAAAGTTACATTATTGAATCAAGTAATAATTGAATTGATTACAGGATTGTGCCGAGAACAATTCCGTTCTTGTACGTGGGCGGACTGGATGTTCCGTTCTCGCAGATGAAATTCAGTTCGGAACTGAGGCCGCTCGATGGCAAGATCATCGAATGCCGCTTCGACCAGAGCATCAACAGCTGGGTGCTGATGCGCGAACGTACCGACAAGTCTTATGCCAACAGTCACGATACTGCTCTAGGTCAGCTCACTTCATTTGCACACCTTGCAATAACAATAACTATAGTCTGTTTAGGGAAAGGAGACGATGTAATAAACGAGAGTCTAGCTAGGAGCAGCTAGACCATTCACAGTAGAACTACTGAAATAATATTATAAAGCCTTGGTTTTTATTAGTAGAGTTAGTGGTAGAGTTCCCTGGGCGAGTACTAACTATCTTGTAAACTCTCCCAATGAAAACGTTCATAGTAGAGTAGAGTGATGGTAGAGTACTTGTCTTTAAGTACCAAGTAAGTAGAGTAGCGTTAGTACGGTAGAGTTAGTATGCTAGTTACTCTACCACTAACTCTACTAATGAAAACCAGGCTTTATTGTTATTATCTGCAGTACGTGATTCTAGTCTGACCTTGAATGAACGTATTGTCAACTGGCATTATAGCAGGAGCCAATTAACTTGTCAGAAATCAGCTGATCCAGTAATAATTAAACAGTGATTTCGACACAATATTGTGATATTGCTCTTTGAGACAGCTGATTTCTGACAAGTTGAATTGGATCCTGCTATAGACAGAAAATTTATCGAAAACAGCTGTAAGCCATCCCTTCTATAGCAGGATCCAATTAACTTGACATAAGTCAGCTGATCGACGAGCATAAGATCACAATACTTAACCTACAAATGCTGAATCTCACAGATTATTGGTCTTCAAAGGTCTTTAAGACTTTCATGCCTTTTGATTATTGTGTCGAAATCACTGTTTAATTATTACTGGATCAGCTGATTTATGACAAGTTAATTGGATCCTGCTATACGTGATTCTAGTCTGACCTTGAATGAACGTTTTGTCTACTGGAATTGGACAGAAAATCTATTGAAAACAGCTGTAAGTCATCCCTTCTATACGCACACAAATGCGAACAGCTTGGTTTAGCCGACTCTCGACTCCGTGAACATAGTATAGGAATAGGAAATTAACTGGTAACCTCATACAGTTCATTTTGCTAGTGTATAGCAGGGTCCTTTTAACTTGTCAGAAAACATATGTTTTACTCGGCCACCAGTACAATACTTAACCTACAAATGCTGAATCTCGCAGATTATTGAAAAGGTATTTTAAAAAGTTATTCTTTGATAGGTCTTCTTTAAAAATGTATTTTAAAGACTCACTGTATAATTATTACCGAAACAGCTGATTTCTGACAAGTTAAAAGAATCGTGCTATACATTGTTACAGTGATATTGGATTATGTACAAAACTTGCCAAGTGTCTTAAAAAATGAAAATCTCCATAGTGTGTGATCTCACAGTCACCTGTCTCTGTTCTACAGAACTTTTAAATGTTTATGAAACAGACCTCCAAATTTTCTAGTGTTTTTGTATAATTTTTCAATGTAATAATAATTTTTCAATGAAAATGAATCAAGCACAGAACTGGTATCAGCTGGTATTTCAATTGTTTCAGCTGTGATAAAATCTATTAGAACGCCCGTAACAAAAGACAACCCTAACAAGGAAAGACTTCTAAATATTTATGAAACAGACCTCCCAATTTTTCTAGTGTTTTTGTATAATTGTTCATCAACTGGTGTGTTTCGATTGTTTCAGCTGTGATAAAATCGATAAGATCGCCGGTAACAAAAGACTACCTGTTGTCGTTCATCGAGACGCAACGATTCCGAGACGAGGACAGCGAAATGATGCCACCGCCTCCGCCCCACATGGCTGGGGGCGGCCATCACAGGAGATAGCAGAGTGCCGCCCCCAGCACTTGCGCCTCGCCCAGGGGCGACATGTAAGGGGGGCACTGACACCCTAAAAAGGCTGCTGATTCAAGGGTTAATTCAGTAAAGGTTAATAGGAAATAAGTTGAGGTGGTTGGGGATTGGCGTATGCCAGTCAAAAGTTGTAACTGGTTAATTTCTAAAATTTTAGGTAATGTAACGCTCATTTATTCAAATTATCAAATTCAAATTTATTGTTCACTTCACATACAGAAAAAATACAGAAGCAAACAGAAAAATCATAACATCACATTTGATTAACTAAAAATGAGCATCTTTCATAATACTAAAATTTGACAAAAATAATAATGGCATCCACCGTAATGTATTAGGCTGTATGAGGTCAAGTTACGAACACTCAAGATCTTGGATAGGTGACCGACTCTAAAACATAGCGAGGTGGAACCTACCTGTAAGGGCCTCCCCACTGATAAAAAACCATCCGAACATATTTTTACTACAGTATTGTGGTATTATATCATGTTATTGTAATACTAAAATGAAGTTACTATACGACTGACTATTTTCCGGTTGTCAGTCGACGTATTTATAAGATTTTTTGAGTAATTTATAGTACTAATCATTTATTTCTAAGTACTAATTACAATATCATTTATAATAATAAAATGAGCGTTCCCAAACCTAAAATTTTAGACATAACCATGAAAACTAGTCGACTGGCACCTTGTAAACAATGCATAAGAATTGAGCTAAGGGTCCTGAAAATTGGAGCAAGTCTCATTGTTCTTGAGAAAGATGACTAACGTTGATTAAGCTCGCTCCTAAATTAATAACTTGTACTTTTATATAAAATATACCATGGCAAAAACGGTGATATTTTTGTTGTTCGTCGAATATGATTCTTGATGTTGTGTTCACTTTGACATTTCTATTGTAAAGAGTAGTTTAAATGTAAAAAGGAATGTATTAAGTTGAGTTCAGCAGCATTCATTGTTTTTGTGGTCACGGTTGAAAGTTTCACGAACTTGGTAGCGATTAATAAAATAATTTAAACGATTTTTGAATGAATAATAACTTGTCTGACCTAATGCCAAGTTATTTGAATTTTTACTCGAGATAGAATAATGTTGGTATTTGGGCTCTGGCGAAGCTGTGAATGGCCTAATGGCAATTTTGTCATAAAACAGTGTCTCTGGAAAAATCGATTTGATATCTTGATCTTGAGTTTGGAATAGTTTGAATTCCACCCGGAAGAAGTTATGAAATCAAGCAGTTTTGATATCAGAACAATTGAAAGAAAATTATTTCTAAATACCGTATGTACAAAACTTAGAGATCTATTGTTGGATACTCTATACATTTTCTTCAAGCCTGAATTTGAACAATGCCTTATTTATGTCATTCTATATCAATAAATTGAATAACAAAGTAGAACTTAGGTAGGGGAATAATTTGTTACATTTATGTCACTAGAACTTATCTCGAAAGTTATTGTTCATTAAGATAGAGTCGTTCGATTTGTGAGTAAGCAATTATGTGTCACACTAATCTAAAGAATAAAATACACATTTGTAAATATAAAATATTCATTGTTGAAATCATGTATTGGATGAAAGGAATGATGTGTCGTAGTTTAGAGAATTTTTGAAGGCGCTAATTTTCCAGCGTATTTTCATGTAAATAAATTCTATTAGAAATAGATAAATTATTATAGCTCAATACCAGTGTTGACTAAATAAATTTGTTTATTGATATATTATTGATCATTAATATATTTATTCTAGTGTACAGGCTCACAGGACTTCTGTGAACTCATTGGTTGTTTTTCAACTTCGAATTTCAGTCTATTAGTGTATAAAAAAATAGAAATCGGATATAAATCCAATTTTAATAATGATAAATACTTATACAGCAATAATATTTTTCGATGATTCTGGCAATCTTGATTGTAGAACACCTTTAAATTTAAATTCGCGTATCTTGCAGTTCACATAGGGCTTCCAACTGCCTTCCAATGGATATTCTAGGATCCAATATTCATCCTCTAATTTTATAAAGAACCTTTTTATTTTGTATTTTTCAAATCAAAATTGTCTCCACTTCCAATTCCCAGAAATAGAATTCATTAAAAATATTTGATTAGAAGATAATCTAGTTCACTGGTATTATTCTAACATTATTTATTGAAATGGTTTTTTTATTGTTATATCATATTTATTTGAAAGAAATTGTAACGATTCGAATTAGCCACTAAGTCCAATTCAAGGGCAATGAAATATGCATAACTTTGATAACATAATTCAAGGTTCTTTCACTTACGTAGTAAAACGAAACATTGTGTTCTTGAAACAGAAATAAAATTATTTTTATTCCATAAACCGTTTATAATTATTTCATTTGCCCTTCAAATTACATCACAGTATATTAAGTTATTAAACATGCTGATATCACTGTGGGCTCACAGATAATAAAGAATTAGATAGCTATTTAAGGGTCACTACCTTCTGTACGCGTCCTTCTGTTGTGTTGTACAAGGCGTTTCTGAGGATGAAAGTTTTTTGAACTGTCGGTGTCGTATAACTGGTTTGTCGTACAAGGGGGAAAACGTAGTTTTATCAATTTCGAAAATGTACAAGAAATATATTCATACAAGGGGTTTGTCGTACAAGTGGTGGCCCCCCTATTTACTTGAGTGTGAATATTTTTGAATTCAAATTCTTCAGGTTATGATGATCATAACTGGATACAATGCTGGATGATGAAGGAATTGGAAACAATGCTTTAAACGCGTTGAAACAAAATTATGGTGTAATATGATGAATTAATTTTTTAGATTGTAGACTGATGGTGATAGTACTGTACAATAATACCAGGTTGAATGGGTAATCGTACCATAGACTCGAAATTACATATACTGTAATTAAAAACATAGTTATTCAATGAATCATTTAAAAGTTGGTCGTACAAAAGACCAAATACAGGTCAACAAATTGTTATACAACTGTCCAAGCTATACCTATTGTTTGATGCCCCTTTTTTAATAAAGTTTCATTGCTGATGAACAATTCTCTTTCTGGTGTTTAAACTTTACTTTTTTCTTTCAAACTCCAACCATCGTTGTGTTCGATAACTTGGCCATCTTTCTTCAACTTCTCGAAGTGTTTTCGAACAGTATAAAGTGCGGGTTTCTGAAGCCTCTCCGGATATCCCTGTAATTATAATGCATTTTTATTTATTTATCAAACTTATTAAATTATGTACTTTCATATTAGGTTTCAATAACTTACTTACTTTCCGTGTCCGTACTTATGTTAGATTGTTATATTGACTTCAAAATGTAGCCGCTACAGTTATAATAACTGTAGGTAATTTTTACCAACAATAATAAATTATTTCCAAGATTCCAATTTTTTCTTTGTAATATCTTCTGAGATAAACCCGGAAAATATAGTCTAATACTGTATTTGAAATGAGTAAAAAAATGAATACAGAAAGTCTGAATACAGAATGATCACAAATTGCTCTTGGAACGTACTTTTCAAGTTCTATCAATATCTGAAACGTTTCGAATACTAGACTAGTTAGGCCTATAGTCTGGCAACAGACAAAAGAACCTTCGCACATCGTATCACTTAAGTGATACAGTATCACATATTACCACTACTCTAGTGAGCGAGTGAGATAAACTGCTGCATTGCATAACGTGCGCTCTCTCTGCGCAGTAGAGTTCTTATTTTGGAGGCTCTTTTGTCTGTTGCAAGACTATAACAGATAATTATTAGTCTAATAAACAATCAATAATAACTAAAATGAACAATCATTTGAACAATAATAACAAAATGAACAATCTAATCTAACTAATACTTTTGATAAGCCTACCTTGTAAAGAACTTTGACAACATCCATTTCTGTTACAGTTCTGTTCTCTGATTTCAGAAAATTTATTATTTCATTTTCTCTGTCATTTCTATGTTTTATATAGTATTCTATGACGGATGATGGTTCCTGAAAGGTGAAATATTTGAAATGAACTAGGGAATAAACATTATCAAATTTAGCAAAAATGTGCAAGTTATAATATTAATGTAAATAACACAAAATTAGTTAGAAATTCGCTATTCTTATAAGATTAATACGGTCATCATACTAAGCATTTGACAAGAAGAAAAACGAGGAAGCAGTTGACTTCTCATCTTTCTTATTGAATCGCATCTTACAATATTCATAAATTACATAACTGAGTTGATATGAACTACATAGACTACATAGATAATAATTATATAGTTTCTGTAACGTGAACTACAGCATAAACGTAATATGAAAATTATTTATGAAGCTTTTACCTATTTTTTTTACAACGTTCCAAGTGGATAATAGCGTCCGAAACAATGGAATCCCATAGAAATTACATTTTACGTGCTTTTTTGTCTTATATTTCAATCTTCTGTGATAAGAATAGGCTGGTTTCATTATAAAATCATACTTATGACTCATTAAAATCATACTCATTAAAAACACTACAAACACATGACTTATGAAACACATGACCGATTTGCATTGCTCATGCAAGCCGATGCAGCGACGTTGTCACATTGAAGGCCGCGGCCATGTACGTAGTTTAAAGGGGGCTACGGTTTGTCTTATATTTCAATCTTCTGTGATAAGAATAGGTGTATTGATACACTGCAACTTCATTGCAAGTTACTGAAAGAATATTTATGAGGCATTACTTTTTAAAATGATTTTTACGATACCTCAACTAGTGGTCCATGACCTGGATAGATGCAAGATGGTTGCAAGTTTCGTATAGTTTCAAGCGACTTCATATACTCGTAGAGATCTTCGAACACGGTTGTGCCCTCACCCAGAATACAGTCACCGCTGAACAGAGCATTCTCTTCTTTCAAAGACAACACCACGTGATCTGTTGTATGGCCTGGCGTGTGAATAACACTGAAAACACCGTAATAATTATAATAATATTATCAACTGTGTATAATACATTTGAAAAACGAAAAAATTCACTTGGTTTTATTTTTTTTATTTTTATCGTATGGCTTTCCTTGGTGGGGAGACCCTTACGGGTAGGTTCCACCTCGCCTCATTGCACAATTTTTTGTGTATTTTTTTTTGTGTCGGTCACCCATCCGAGAGCGGTCTTGAATAAGATTTCACTTGGTAATTTTCTGTTACGGGACCTTTTTCTAATTATGAATTCTAAGTACATTGTACATTGCATTGTAAATAGTATAATAAAACGGGGTAAAGTGAAAAAGGAGGCTTTTATGTCTCAACTTCGCTTACAGCACGTTTGTAATGTACTACTTGAAAAATAAAGGCATTAATCTATTTACATTACGACACAAACGTCAATGATGAAATATGTTATGTTTAAATAATATTCTACATAAACCATACTCAGAAGATAAAAAGAGCATTTTGTACTTTCTAAGAAGAAAAGTAGAATACTTACGATAATGTGGCTCCTTCAACCTGGAATACCTGCCCATTTTCCAGAGGACTGAATTCAAATTTTTCTTCAGTATTATCTCTTGGGTATTTCCAAACCTTACATTCTGTAAAATTAAGAATAAGAGATTGATTTAGCGACAGTTTTATTACAGAATATGTTATATGGTATCAAGTATTGTTGGTATTCATTCGCAGAACGCATTGCAAAGAGGATTGCTATTGTCAGTTCATTGTGCAATGTGTTCTAAGCTTCGACCATGTATAGAATAGACTCGGTCTTTCCTATCTTCAAGCCAGAAGTCTCGGAAGCAAACATGGCAGCAACGAGCGTGTCTATTCTATATAATTATGGCGAAGGTTCTCAGGATGCATTACACCAATGTGAAATAGTTATCAGCAATAAATGAGAGAGCTGTTTTCACTCCTCAAGTCAGTTAAAATGTCTACAATTAAATTTAAAAAATGATGAAGGTGATTAAAATGTCCTGGGAGATTTTCTCTTTTCTTCTGTTATCTGTGTATACATTTTCTCTAAATTTTGTAGAATCTTTTACGAATTTTTCATGTATTCATGTCAATAGTAAATCAGTTGGAATATTATCTCAATACACATTCATCATATTGATTAAAAATATAGAATTTAATTATTCTATACCGTAGTCTATTTGTATATGATTCACTTATGTACTAGATTTGTCACATACAGTAGTAAGTTGGCGGATGGCATTAGATAGATAGAGGAGCATTATTTCTTTGCCATCGGACTCTGCGGTCATCAGCAACGTCATTACGTCAAGGAATAATATCTCTCTATCTATTTTTTTTATCGTATGGCTTTTATTGGTGGGGAGACCCTTACGGGTAGGTTCCACCTCGCCTCATTGCACAATTTTTTGTGTCGGTCACCCATCCGAGAGCGGTCTCGAATGTTTGTTACTTAACCACATGATTACTTAGCAACCGCTCTCTATAGAAAAAAAAAATATATAAAATATTATTCTATATAGAAAAAAGATTGAATAAAAAAAATAAAAAAGATTATCTATCTAATACCATTCGCCAACTTAAATGAATACTACTATATATTGTATATTCACTTATGTCTGCCTTTTTAGGTAGTTTTTTCTTTTTACTTTTGGAATTAAATACAAAATTTATAGTTACCGGGACTTATCTTATCCAGAACATTAGCCACAGCTCCAATATGATCGTTGTGCCAGTGTGTAACGATAATGTGTTCCAGTTGGACATTTTCATTTTTCAAAACTCCTTTCAGCGTGTCCGTGTACTCGGCAATCTGTGGTTCACTCGTGTCAATGAGAATTCTCCTGAAAATATCTTAATATGACTACGGTATCAAACCAAATTAAAAATCGCGTTTATTTCAAATTTGGTATGTTTGAAAAATATATATAGGGGAACACGGGGCAGAACGGAATAGCGGGGTAGAACGGGATAGCTGTGTTTCTCAAGTAGTACCGTGTTGTAGCATTGCGGAGAAGCGTTTAAGAATAACTGCTCAACTCAAATAGCATCCAGGGAGGCCATCTTGACATTATTTGGAAAGTGCAGGGCACGTGGACTGTTGCGACAGTTGTCTTTAGTCGCAAATAGCAGGATTCTTTTAAATTGTCAGAAAGAGCTGATTGATGTACGCTCGTTCACTAACGTTAAATTAGCTGTTTTCTGACAAGTTAAAAGAATCCTGCTGTACCTACAACTTTCAGCAGTTTTTTGTGCAAGGTAAGTTATATCTAATATGAGTTATGTAGCTTTTATACTGACATTTATTCTTGAGATACGATTATTTAGCTCTAATCTAGTGGTATTTTTAAGGTAAAAAAGACGCCTTTTGAATCTTGAATAAATTTGTAACAGAAAATGTGCTGCTGGGGCAGAATGGCATTATGTTCTCAATGCAAGAAGTGGTTTTCACCATTCCAGATGGTGAGGAATTACATAAGGAGAACCGATCGACAGAAATGGAAGGAAAAGTCAATGACATAAGCAGTCAATGCGGTGATTATTGGTGAAATTGGTTTGAAGCTACCAAAACAGAATTTATATTCTTATCATTAAAAAAAGAAATATTCACATTCTCAGTTTGGTTTATTCCTCATTCTTTTTTATAGTATTACACTTTTCTCACTTATTTTCCATTCATACTGCCCTGCAGGCAAATCCCATTCTGCCCCAGGGGTGGGGCAGAACTGGAAATATGTAGACATTAATTAAAATGAGAAAATCAAGTGAAATAGTTTTATAAAAAACAAAAATAATGATACCATTTTGTCCCCAATGAAATAAAGTATCGTTTTTCACCATTTTATCGTCAATAAGTATTCTGTTCTGCCCCGTGTTCCCCTATTATAAGCGTAATAATTATAAAAATGAAATAGAAACTGTAATTTATATAATTTCTACTATAATATGTTTGAAATATTAATTTGACATACGGTACAAAAACAATTCACGTCTCAAGTCATCTAAATTATTGGGTTTATTGGACTTCTGTAGTAAGGTATAAAATATAAGAATAGTACACCTACTCAGTGCAAATTATTTTGTCCAGGCACAAAGATGATTTCAAGATTCATTAGAAATGAAATAATTTGAGTTATAGAAATTCTGAATAAAAACGGCTTTGAATCAACTTCCAAACATCAAATTACAGTAGATCTTATTGGAGTGGACTATCCAATAGATAACTTTATGTACGGTAGATTGAAGCGATTCATTGATCATGCTCAATGTGTCATAAAATAAGAATGATTATTTATGGGAATGAAAAAATATATTCAAGTTAAAGCTTTTTAGAAATACAGGTACAAAGATCGATAACCTCTTTCCTGTGCCTACAATGTATGAATTTGTTCCTTGTAAAGTCATTGGTCCAGGGTTACATCCAAGCACGCGTATTACTCTTGAAGTTAATTTTGAAATTGCAGGTAGAACAGTTGCCATTTTTGGTAATGCAAAACAATAATGAATTGGCACCGAAAAAAACTTTTACTTCAAAACAATCTACAATTCAGTTATCAACCCAACTCTGATGATTATAAATTACTTATGAAATGAAGTGATAAAAATATTCTCTACGATGTAATGCACTGATATTTTACGCTTACAATGTTCTTTGATTTAATCCTATCAAGTCACACTACATAAGATGACATACATTATACTGTAATCACATATTTTTGTTATCTTATCAGTCAAAACTTTATAATTTAGTTTTAGGTTATGTGTAATTGTTATTGTGTATTTCATCTCGAGTCTCGATTGGCGTAGACTGATTATCGACTGTCATTAGACGAGTTAGTATCGATCGAGTTGAAAATTATTGATAGTCGAAAATGGTAAGAAGATAGAAAAGTTGAATTTTAATTTTTAACCTCAAAACTCACAAACTGTGAATCGTAACATGGTTGATTTGTTTTGTTGAAATCTCTTCAATAATCTCCTGTTCAAAACATGATATTTCATTAATAAACTCCCATTTTCTTTGTAATTTTCATTGAGTGAGAATGGCATTTCCAACACCGAATAATGCTCGAGGTAGGTTGATTTTTTGTTTTTTCAGAATCATATGTTATCTACAAGAAAATAATAAATAATTATTTTGAATGTGCAATACTATTATCGGTGAATCATCTGCATAATTGATTGTTATTAGTACTGTATTAGTAATATTATCCAATTTGAGCCTTGTATTACAGTATAATATAAATTTAGTATTTTATTAGACTGTGCTTGTATGTTCTGTTTTTGAGCTACTTAGCTGTGTTATTCTTTATTTTGTACCGTAATTAGCTGTCAAGCCCTTCCATAGCCTACTATAAGTTTATCATGAGTGAATTCGCTAACGCAACTATTCGAGGTGACATATATCCTTTAAATTTTAATAATTCAATTGCAATACCAATTAAGGTCAATTCCCACATTGACGACAACGACACGACGACGACATTCTCATTTCGTTCTGCGCATGCGTCACCAGCCCATGCTCTGATTGGTCCATGTCTATCTTTGTTTACAAATTATAGCTCTCAAGTCTCAAAATTGCAGTACTGGTATGACTTGAAAAGGTTTGTATTATAATTTTATTTACTGATTATTATATTTATATCGTCGCACTAATATTATTAATATTAATTGACAATTGATTCCGAACAGCGAACATTCAAACTTCGTAGGCTACCTAGTCACTTAACCTAGAAATTAATTCAGCTGGTTAGAAGTTCTAAAAGGATGGACCAATCAGAGCGCGGGCTGGTGACGCATGCGCAGAACGAAATGAGAATGTCGTCGTCGTGTCGTTGTCGTCAATGTGGGAATTGACCTTAAGAGGGTCACAAGAAACACAGACAGCCTATGAGGTTTATTACTTGAGTTCACTACTGGTTAAAGGCGCCCAGTACTGTTCATAAGTCGCCAACCCTTAGTATAGACATGTCAATAAGGCTTGTAATGAAATTTATATCAGTGAGATTTTCTCGTGTGAAATGAATAAATAAATTATACTGAATGTGTTTCTTTATTGTTCACAGAGTTGACAAACAGGAAAATAATCGAGGATTTGCAGTTGCAGAAAAAGCAGATGCTTTTAAAGCAAGGTGTTGTGAACAATTCCAGCTCGACACCAGTCACTCCTGCTTTGCAAGTCGGAAATCTTGGTAACATTGTAAGTTCAGTAAGTTTTATCCACTACTAATAAATTTTTCACTAATTGAACTTACTCACCTGTTACTTTGTGAGTCTTCTCCATAGTCAGCGACCAGGGAATCGTCCATTTTCCTCCACATTGGGTTCAGTCAGGCTCGGTGTTGGTACCTGTTTTTGTCAACATACTCAGCAAGTGAGTAGTATGGTCTTGCAATAAGGTACTCCCTCAGTCCACAGGCAAATATGTTATTTCCCTTGATGGCCTTCAGGTCTTCGGGTAATAGATTAAAGAGGCGGGCCCCTGAGTATCCTGGAGATTTGCTGTATTTACTAAGTCTGTGTTGCTGGAGATCTATGTCGTTTCTATACCTTGTGTTGTGGTTGTGTCTGTCATACCTCAAGGAGGGGTTTGTCCTAGCAAGAATTATCACTTCTAGGATATATAGTGATATGACAGTATCCTGGACTGAATGAATAGCGCCCTGCAATGCTCCATCATTTCCCTTCTGAGTATAGTTCTCAGTGCCCTCTTCTGTACACGGAGTACTCTGTCTAGGTTTGTTTGTGAAGCCGATCCCCATGCATTGATGCCATATTTAAGATGTGAGGCAAATAAAGAATGGTAAGCCATGAATGCAGTTTTTTCCTCAGATATTATATTGCGTATTCTTCTGATGACATATGTGGCAGATGAAAGTTTTCTCGATCCATGACCATGCAACAATAAAATATCAAATTATTTTCTTTCAGCCTAGGGTCAGATTAGAGAGAACAAAATAATAGAAGCTTTCCCATATTAGGAATAAGGTTTTTTAATATTATGTTACCTGATGAAATCAGAAGTTTGTCCCTGATAGATTTAAAAAGTCAGATGAAGTCATGGCTCATTAGTAACCCATTCTATTCTATTAATGATTTTGAAGATTCCAACTTCCTATGATTACCAGTTTGCATGACCTATCTTCAACTTATTGCTGAAGATAAGATAAGTAAATAGCAGTGGTCACTCGGTGAGAGCGGTGTCAAATTGTTGTTAAGTTTATTCCTGCATGTAATGATATAACTTGAAATATTTTATTAGATAGATAGATATTCATAGCATCCACTGGCCTCCCAATATATTACTATATACTACTTTTACTATATTACTACTTATATTACTATAAGTAGGCTACTAAGTGAATCTGTGATAATTATTTTGATATGTTCTATATTATTATATTTATGAGTGCTTATTTGTCAAAAGAAAATGTACCGTATTCAAGTGTATAGGTGCTTATGTTTTGAAAAAAGAAGATGAATTTCGTAATAATGACAATGCCTAATGTACTGCATGTATTTATTGGCGGAAATAAATCATTGAATCATGTGAATGACCCTGTTTTTGCATTGTTTTATTTCAACTGTTGTATTTATGGTATATCTATTATTTACTGTGTTTGTTGTAGGCAGGGGGCGCGGGCGCGGGTGATATGCAGGCAATGTCGTCAGCTCAGCGGACTGCACTGATGCACGCGCACACACAGTCGTTCGGATTTTTCGTCACACAAGACTCGTCGTTCGGCAATTCTATTCTGCCCGTGCTGCCTCGCTTCGACAACAACAAGGCCCGAGAGTGAGAGAGAAAGTCTCACTCCATTTCGTTCTACCCAGAACTAGTGAGATAAAAAGACATGACTAGCCTACTTATGAATTAGGTAAATAGAGTACAAGGTAATGTTGATGAGAATAGCTATGTCCACACTTGGTCGACTTTGTGTGCTGCACAGCATGCTGCATACGATTATGCAGCATGCTGTGCAGCATACGAAACTCGACCGAGTGTGGACATAAGAAATGATGTGAAGTGGTACGATTGGATTGATATGAACTATTGATATTTTAAAATTATTCCCATTAAAACTGTACAATCATTGATATGAACTATTGATATTTTAAAATTATTCTCATTAAAACTGTACAATCATGGAATTTTTTTAAGAGTAATAGTGTTGATCTTGTGAGTTTTTTCATACGAGTGATTTTAGGTCATGTACTCAACATTTTAAACTTTTTTCTAACATTCATCATTAACACTGAAGATTGTAATACTGTTGAAAAATAATTTCAATTATTTCTGAACAACTTTCTCTTTTTCACCACCCATTTATCTTTTGAAACAAAAAAGTTTCTCGAATCTCGAAAATTTCATGTTTTCTGATTGAAATGACTCGACATTGGCAAGTATATTCATTAATTTAAAAAAAAACTACTGCTAGTATAACAAATATTTAAAACCCGTTGGAAAGGAGACATTTTCCCCGTTATTTTGATATAAATAACTTACCTATCAGTACACGCCATAATTCTGCGAGAAGTGATATTTGAAAGAAAAACATATTTTCGCGATTTTTCAATTTTATCATAAAAGTATGATTTCCTTTTAACCCTTCGACCCTGGAACTTTTTCAACACTACAGGAATATCGAGGATGAAATTCTACATGAAGATGTGTGGTTTAATTAAAAATTTGAAGAAGTTGCAATTTCACACAATCTGACCAAGGTTTGTAGAGACATACCTTGCAAGTGACAACTAGTTTTATTCGAACTATACACAGCAAAGAGGTCCAGCACCTAGCATACGATACAAAGATGGAACATATTTGAATTCAACAATATTTTTGTAAACTGTACTAGTCTGAAAACCATAGTTGCCTACTTGAAAGAATTATAGTTCAATTATGTTTACTGAATATATTAAACTTAGTTATGCAAAAATAATAATTTTTCCTCAGCTAGAGTATGGAATAATACAAAAAAGTCAAATGGAATGGGAACCAAACCCACAACCGAAAAGTCGTTATCAAATTGAAACTCATAGGAAATTTTGTGAGAAAAATGAATTGCAAGTACTTTCGATATGATAATCTAAAGACATTTTTACTTGATGAAAAGCAATACCTTGAATTGAACAACTGACTTGTTACGTACCCATACACTAGACATAACACAGCAAGCCGTGATATGCATGGGGTTGGCAGGACTGATCTGCCGGTGTTTGTTTGTGGTGTAGTGACTCTCAATTTTTTCACAAAATTTCTAAATATTTAATTACCTACGGTGTTTCAAGTTGGTGCTGGTGCTTTTCGCGAGGATGGTGTGTCTTAAGAGCTATTAATATTTTCATTCGCATTTTCCTGTTTTTCAAAGTGATCTACAATTGATTTTCGCTAATCATAACCTCACTTCATACCGGTTGGTGAATAGAATTCAATTCTCAGCGCTGCTTGTCATCGGCTCGTCTGCGCGGGAAAGAGCTCAGCAGTTCCACTGATAACAACTCAACTCTGAACTTTTACTTTCTGCACTGAACAGTGAGCTAAGAAACGACAATAATTTGTTGAAGTTGATGATAACTCTGTATATTTCATTCTTCTTTCGCTTATCTATCTCAATATCGTTTTCCTTATCGTCAGATTCGGAATACTTTTCACCCTCTCTAATCAGGAGCTTCCTCTCACCTTGCCTTGATAGCTCTCTCGGCAATCACCGCTCTCTTCCTCCCCACGTTTCCCTTATCTCTGCGTCCTCTTACTATGACTTCAGATATTGATTGAGATTATTATCAACTGTGCATCAACCCGAACTATTCATTATCAAACTGAGTAATGAAAAAAGTTAGTATCAATGATTTCAATCTTCAACTGATGTGATAACGAGCCGCTACTGTAGCGCTTTCTCTGGACTGTGATACCTGTTCGTCGTCTTGTCAACTTGTTGATTCCACGTGGCTTCGCTTATCGCTCAACAAGTGTCTTTGGTCTCTTCACTACTGTTTATCTGAATTGGAACTTCTCTGAACTTTTATTCATTTCATATTTCTCAGCTTTCACTATTTCTTATAATGACAGATTTCTTGCTACACTGAACTTTTCTCAGCTTTCACATTTTTTCTTTTAATGACTGATTTTTTTTCTTGTGCTTATTATGTATCTCAAGTTTTTGAATGTTCTGTATTACAGTGGTGTTTAATCCATTTTGAATGAGCCGCTTTACTATTTTACAAACTGAAGAATTGCAATACTTGTAAATATAAGCATGTCTGATTTGAAAATAACGCAAACTTCTAAAGGGAATCCAAAACTACTTTACAATGATTATTCTTACAGAAAAGATAGGGAGATGGCCACCGGGCAAGTCTCATGGAGATGTATGATTAAAAACTGCAAAGCAACTCTAAAAACTAATTCTTGCTTTACTAAGATCAGCAATGTAGGATGCTCAAAACATAATCATCCCTCAACTGCTCATCAGAAATCTTTAACTATGAATGATGAGGATAATGAGCAAGGCTCTTGTGTTAAGGACAAGACTAATAATTGTTCAGCTACTGTCTCGTTGGCAGAAAGCTCAATATATGGTCATAAAGAAAATATCACAGGGTTTTGTTCCACTCCGGTGAATGCATTCGCACAGGAGAATAAATCTCCTAGCTCCACAAATGTTTATCAGTTTTCTCCCTCTTTGATTACGCATATTGATGACGATATCCAGGGCTCGGTGGTAGAAGACGAAAATACTGCTCTAAGAAATGAACTGAAGAAGTTGAGAACAGAATGGGAGGCAGCAGTTGACAGGTCAATAGAGAATGATATTAAGTTATTAAATATTGCCAATAAAACCTTTGTGGATTTTGGTGTTCAGACTGAATTGAAGGAGAGGACTGTGGGGTCAGTAATGGATTGTATGACCCAAACAGAGCCAGTAAATGGTGAACCGCAGGTGGATGCTGTTACCAATAAAATTTTACAAGATCTGAAAGAAACAATTATTAAACTCAAAGATGAAAACAACTCTTTGTCGGAGAAAATTCTACTGATGTCGACTTCAATCGAAGCGCTGGAAGCTGACAACCTGGCGCTCAGAAATGAGAAAATTCAGGATAGGGTTGAGACCGACGAATGGAGAGCACGGTATGACGAGCTGTACATTTTATTAAAATCACGAGATAATTTCAGAGATGATTCAGGAGTACAGACGTTGAGATCAATGGTGGAAGTGGAGCGAATCTAGTTCCTAGGAGTTTTTCCAAATCTTTTGCGACTTGTAAGAATAGATGTGAGGTATTAACTGAGTTTGGAGATGATGACGAGTCGGAGCTTCATGAGGTTACTCTCTCACAAAATAATAGAAGTTTAATTAACGTGTCAAAATCATATCCTGCTCATGCCAAAGTCCACCGATTTGTGAGAAATCGAGGTAGTGATTTAAAAAATCCAAGTATCTTATCCAACAAATTGAGGTCACCACCAGTTACAGGTAAAAACCACTCAGATAGAATAAAATTTGATAAAATAACTATATTCGCAGACAGTCATGGTAAGAATATAGTGAATCTCGTTTCAAAAAGAGTAGACTGCAAGGTGGCAGGAATGGTAAAGCCAGGTGCTAAATTCGATGATGTTGCTTCAAGCTGTGAGTATGAGAGCAAGAATATGACAGATCGTGACTTGGTGGTCTTGATGGGTGGAACAAATGACATGGAAAAGTTTGGTGCTAAAAAATTTCTAAGTTCTATAAAAGAACGTCTATGTGACTTGACCCATGTGAATGTCATACTTATGAATGTGCCTTGTAGATATGATCTACCAATCAGTTCTAACATTCATCATGAAATAGAGAGAACAAATTTTGAGATGGCTAGAATTTGTCGACGCTTCAAGCATGTCAAGCTTCTGGATGTGAGTAAGCTAGGTCGGCGCTTTCATACACGACATGGACTGCACTTCAACTCGTTGGGAAAGCGCTTCATCTCAGATTTTATAGGTAGAGCATCCAGACAGACAATGAATGAGATGAGATATCCTATACCTTTAAACTTGAATTAAAAGACAAAGCTTCGCTGAGAGCTGCCTCGTTCAGACAAGAAACTGACAATGTGCTCGATGATGAGGCCTCACATGTGATGGGTGGCGGCAAAGATCAGTTCACTTCAAGAAATGACAATCAGCTAGATATTGAGCTTGATTTGGATATTCACACTTCACTGACTACAGACACTAATGATCCAGAGTGGATTTCACTGGTTAAGGATAAAGAACAGAATATTGACTCTACTATAAAAATCTTCCTCATAAATATCTGCTCAATGAGATATAAAGTGAACCAGATAGAATTGATTATGGAGAACAGGCAGATTGACATTCTCTGCATAAATGAGCATTGGTTATGTGAAGATGAAATATCTCTCTATGTGCCTAGTGGATTCATACTGGCTGATTCATATTCCAGAAATACAAAGAAGCATGGTGGTTCATCAATTCTGGTTAGAGACTATATCAAATTCAAGAGAATAGATGTATCAAATTTCATATCCGATAGCCTGTTTGAATTGTCTGCCATAAAATTATTGGCATTAGACTGTATAATTCTATGTCTGTATAGAACGCCAAACTCCAATGTTAAAGAATTCCTTTTCAAACTGGAGGAGCTAATGATATATGTTGCTTCCAAACCTCATACATATGTTGTTCTGGCCGGTGATCTTAATCTGAACATATCCGACTATGAGAAGTCAGATATAAAGCAGTTTATTAATGTACTGAGATCGTTTAATCTGTATAACGTGCACTCACATCCAACAAGAGGACAGGCTTGTATAGATAATATGTTCACCAATATCAACAACAAATTATATAAGTGTGAAATCTATAAACAAGATCTTGTCTCAGATCATGCCGGAGTTCTTGTTCAAGTTCGTCAAGATAGTCCTGTTCTTGAAAGACAAAGCCAAAAGAATGATGAGAACAACTACCGTTTAATACGAATAATCTCTTCTGGTAGGTTATACCACCTAAGCCAATGCCTTTCAAGTCTTGACTGGTCTGGAATATTCCATGTCTGGGATGTAAATGAGGTAGTTAGAAAATTTTTGAATATACTGTCTCATTACCTGATGGTTTTCTGTCCTACAAAAAGACACAGAAATCGAGCACAAGATACAAAGAGGCAAGTGAATAGATGGTACACTGCTGAGCTCAAGACCATGAAGAACCACCTGTTGGTATTGTACAAAATTTGGAAGATCCAAGGTGATGATGAAGATAAAACAAGATTCAAAGATTTCAACAAACTATACCCTGAGTCAATTGATAGGGCAAAATTATCACTCAATGATAAGCTATTAACAGAATCGGATAATAAGTGCAAAGCAGCATGGAAAATTATCAACAATGAATCAAAACAAAAGAATACATCATCATTTCCTATAAATATTCCTCCAGAGAAACTCAATGATTTCTTTGTCAGTGTAGGAGTTGGTGCTGCTCAGGGTGAATCTAGCTCATCATCATCCACAATGAAGGATATGTTGAATAAATTTAGCCTCACTAATCTTCAAAGTATGGCTGCTCCAAGCTTCGCGTGGAAAGAGGCTGATATTCAAACGGTCAGGACCATCGTTGGTAACCTCAGTTCGTCACGCAGTGAGGATATCTTTGGTCTATCAAATTATATTATGAAAAATATCATTGACTCTATTCTCAATCCACTGACATGTATAATTAACCTGGTTATGATACTTGGTTCATTTCCTGAATGCTTAAAAATGTCGATAGTAAACCCAATCTACAAGAAAGGTAATAGAGAACTACCAGAAAACTACAGGCCTATAGCAATAGTTTCAATACTAGGGAAAATTATTGAGGCATGCCTACTAAAACAGCTGTACGGATACTTTGTGGAGAATAAATTATTGGACCCCAGTCAGTTCGGATTTAGACCAAAGCACTCAACAACTATGGCTGTTGAAAAGGTTGTTGACTACATACTTGAGAGCTTTGAAGGCCAACGTATGGTTGCTGGTAGTCTATTGGACCTCAGTCGAGCGTTTGACTCCATGTCTCATTCAATATTGTGTGAAAAGTTGAGATACTATGGTATAGAAGGCAGAGAGCTGAATTTGATTCAAAGCTTCCTAAGTGATAGACGACAAGTGGTGAAAGTCAATAATAAAATATCCTGCCCAAGAACTGTGAAGACTGGCGTTCCTCAGGGATCTGTTTTGGGACCGTTTTTATTTGTAGTATTCGTGAATGACTTCAGATGCAATATTCCATGTTATTCAGTATTATATGCCGACGATACTACAATTCTTAACTCTGGTGCAAAAGTAGAGATCCTCATTCAGGACCTTGAGCTATCAACAAAAGCCTCAAAAATATGGTACAATGCCAACAGCTTATTTCTCAATGAAACTAAAACTGAAAAAATACTGTTTTCATTGAAGAGCACCCTAGACTTGGACTTGCAAAACTACTTGAAACCAGTTAAATTGCTAGGTTTAATCCTGGACAGTAAACTATGCTGGGATGACCATGTTGAATTTCTATGTAAAAAACTGGCCAGGGTCACATTCCTGCTAAGAAAACTTAAATTTTCGGTTAGCACTGAAGTTTTACTGATGGCATATTACGGCCTCTTTCATGCTCACTTGAATTATGGCGTCCGATTGTGGGGTAACTGCTCTTCTGCAAACAAAGTTTTCATATGGCAGAAGAAAGCTATAAGGTGCATAGAGGGACTGAAGTTTAACGAATCATGCAGAGAGACTTTTAAAAAATTGAACATTATGACCCTTGCTGGTATGTAGGGGAGAGTGCTGTACCTACGGACAGTTGTACCTAGGGACATAAGAAATAACTCTTGAAATAAATGAGGTAAAATTCATTCACTGATGGTGGCAACACTGTTTCTCCAGCCATTTTGTTCTGTTGTTGATTGTTTTTGATGGGAAGATCTCGTTCGTTTCTTATAGGTGAATTGTTGATTTCAGCTGATGAAAGTAAGTTTCTCTTCTCTGATATTTCATTTTTCTATGTAATAAGTATCCCATTTTCATACAATGCAATCATTTGGCTACACAGCTTAGGATTTAAGCTACCACTGCTTATATAGACATCAACCAAAAATCTAACCTAAAAATTACCACAACAGTTTATACAAAATTGTGTGCTGTGATGTACCTATGGACAGAATTTTCGATGTACCTACGGACGTCCGTAGGTACATAGATTTTTCAATTTTTTGTTACAGATTTGAAAATATCGGTATGCCACGAAGTAAGGAGAACAAAAAGAGACCACAGCCAAGCAGTGAGGTTTTAGCAGCTGCTGTGAATGATATTTTGAAAAACAACATTTCTCTACGTGCTGCAGAAGACAAATACAACATTTCCAAATCAGCTTTGGGACAACATGTGGCAGCTTTCAAGAAATCTGAGTTGGAAACCTTCACCTACACTCCTCATTACGATAGAAATAGGGTATTCAGCACTGAACAAGAGACACTCCTTGTTGAATATCTTAAACAGTGTTCTTTTCTCCATTATGGATTGACATTAATTGATCTACGCAAGCTAGCATTCCAATTTGCTAAGGAAAATGGCATTGATTATCCAACCAACTGGGACACCAATCACTGTGCAGGAGAAGGATGGGCGAGGTGTTTCAGGTCTCGTCACACAAAAGAATTAGCACTGAGGAAACCTGAGCCCACAAGCCTTTCAAGGGCAACCTCTTTCAATAAGGAGAATGTAGCCAAGTTCTTCAACAACTACAGTAATGTGCTGAGTCGTCATAATTTTGATCCTGCAAAAATTTACAATGTAGATGAGACGGGAATTTCTACTGTGCACAACCCTCCCAAGATCATTGCTCAAAAAGGTGTGAAAGCAGTTGGTGGGATGACATCTGGAGAGAGAGGAGTCAATATAACCATGATTGCTGCAATAAATGCAATAGGCAACAGTGTGCCGCCAATGTTTGTATTCTAGTAAACTTCAAAGATCATATGTTGAAGGGAGCCCCACCTGGCTCTAAAGGAGCTGCTGCTTCATCAGGTTGGTCAAATGAACAAATATTTTTACAATTTCTACACCATTTCATCAATCATACCAAGCCATCACTTGAAGACCCAATTATCATGGTGTTAGATAATCATGAGAGCCATATATCGGTGCCAGCAATTTCCTTGGCAAAAAAAGTTGGCTTAATAATGGTAACATTCCACCCACATACATCGCACAAGATGCAGCCACTCGATCGCACAGTGTTTGGCCCTTTCAAGACTTTTTTTTCTAAAGCAGTAGCAGACTGGATGATTACTCCAGGTAACCAGGGTAAGCCTGTAACAATATATGACATGGCTGAACTTGCTGGGAAAGCCTATGCTCAGGCGTTTACCCCATCAAATATTGTTAAGGGATTTCAAGTTTCTGGTCTCTACCCTTTGAACAAATGTATTTTTCAAGATGATGAATTTTTACCTTCAAATGTCACTGATCGCCCAGATCCTACTGAAACTGAACAGGGCCAAAGAACAAACAATATTCAACTGATTGATCAGCCAGACACACAACTTTCAACATCCAATCAGCCATCAACGTCCAATCAGCCATCAACGTCCAATCAGTCATCAGCATCAAATCAGCCATCAACATCAAATCAGTCATCAACTTTCAATCAGCCATCAACATCAAAGCAGCCATCAACACCCAATGAGAAACAAGACTCAATCAGATCCACCTCTTTCAACCCTACTATAGTAACACCAGAAGAAATTAGACTGTTTCCCAAAGCTGCTGCAAGAAAAGAAAGAAAATGTAGAGCAAAAGGAAAATCTCGTATTTTGACTGATACCCCAGAAAAAATGAGATTGAAAGTGCCAAGAAACATAAGCTACAAGATAAGGTATCCCAACCAAAGAAAAGAAAAGTTAGGTTGAATTTGAGCAAGTTCAAGGTTTTAAACAATCAACTTCTCCAGTTAGCTCTTCAGAAAGTGCAGACATGATGGACTTATGTGAGGACAAAAATGACAGCTTTTCTGAAGAAGAAGAGTCCTACATCTTTGCAAAAGACCTTGAAAGCAAGTTTTCTATGAATGACCTAAGAGTAAATGACTATATTTTAGTGAAATTGCCGGGGAAAAAAAGTGTGAAATACTATGTTGCTCAAGTTGTAGAGATTGAGGATCAACATTCAGATATATTTATAGTAAAATATCTGAAAAAGTGTCTTGATTCCAATAAATTTAAAATCGAAAAAGATGCTAAACTCTATGAAGTATCAGGTGAAGACATCATAATTAAGCTTCCTGATCCAGTTACTGTTGGTGGGACAGAAAGACGAGAAAACCAGTTAACATTCCATGTATCATTTGCTGGATTCCTTCTAGGATAGGCTGAATAATTTTAAAATGAATATTTTCCATTTATGAATAATGTGAGCTTATCAATTTTGATTATTATTCATGTTTTTAATTTGTTTGATTAAATAAGAGTTGGATTAAATAAAAAATATTGAAAATTGTGTATCACTGATTCTTTTACACACTGTCCCTAGGTACATCACAGCTTGTCCCTAGGTACATCATCCTGATGTACCTAGGGACAGGGAGCATGGTTTTGAGAAAACTGTTGTGGAAGGTAGAATATGAAATCAAGAGCTGTACAAAAAATAACCAACATTGCTAAGGGTTTAGAGAGATGAGTTACTGGAAAAGAGAAAGAAAAACTCTTTCAGGGAGCCTAAAAAAAATCTAAAACCAAATTTTGTCCATAGGTACAGCACTCTCCCCTATGTATTTACCAATGTTGTTCATGTAAAAGAGAATGAAAATGACTTTATTAAGCAGCACAAAAATCATGAGCACGACACTAGAAGGAAGTTTGATTTGGTAAAACCAACCATAAGGCTGCACAAGTCGTACAGGAGTCATAAATACCAACAATTTGTTTTGTTCAATAAACTGCCTGTAGAAATCAGATGTCTTCCGAAAAATAAGTTCAAAAAGAAAGTAAAGGAAATTCTTACATTTGGGGTATTCTACACAACAGAAGAATACCTCAACAGTCAAATTTAATTCTATTGCAATGAATTTAAAACTATGATTTCGTTTTGTTTAACCTGCCTATTCTCTAAATTATTGTTCTCATATTCATGTTCTTCAGTGACTTATGTACCTACCTATGACTTTTGTTATTACTTGACGAGATCCATGTATATTTATATTTGTTGATCAATAAAAACTATTCTATTCTATTCTATTCTATTCTATTCTATTCTATTCTATTCTATTCTATTCATGTCTAGTGTGTGAGTACCTTACAAGCCAGATCGACAAGTCAAGGTTTATTTATCGAATGTACAGTTCGCGCAATTAGTCTGGGCTCTTTACCTTGACAAGGCGGGAGGTGGAGATCGGTGTGTTTAAGAAGTCAAAAGTATTCGCTGTGAGCATCTACGGTGTTGCGCTCTGGCGGATAATCGTATAAATCTTTCCAGGTAGATTAAAGGTCAATTCCCACATTGACGACAACGACACGACGACGACATTCTCATTTCGTTCTGCGCATGCGTCACCAGCCCATGCTCTGATTGGTCCATGTCTATCTTTGTTTACAAATTATAGCTCTCAAGTCTCAAAATTGTAGTACTGGTATGACTTGAAAAGGTTTGTATTATAATTTTATTTACTGATTATTATATTTATATCGTCGCACTAATATTATTAATATTAATTGACAATTGATTCCGAACAGCGAACATTCAAACTTCGTAGGCTACCTAGTCACTTAACCTAGAAATTAATTCAGCTGGTTAGAAGTTCTAAAAGGATGGACCAATCAGAGCGCGGGCTGGTGACGCATGCGCAGAACGAAATGAGAATGTCGTCGTCGTGTCGTTGTCGTCAATGTGGGAATTGACCTTAACATGGGAAAGGATAGGCTTCTGTGCGTAAAAATTAGTTTATAATTGAAATAGAATTTCTTGTCGCTATTTTTCCTACTTACCGATTGTGGAATTATATTTAGAATGATAAAATGAACATATCTCATGTTTTTAATTATTATTATACTGTAATCTTCAATTCAAGTTTTTAAATCAACTTTGAAGGTTATGTTTCAAGCTGAGTGAGCAGACGAAGTAGTTTATCCTCAGCTGAGTTCATTCCCATTGGTCATTATTTCGAATTGGATTATGGGCGTGAAACTCCAAATCAATCATAATGCTTTTGAACTACATTTTTCACTCGATTAATTCAAAACTGAGATCCGATTTCTTTGTTGAATCACTTTACGTTTGGAAATATGGAAGGAATAGAAGCCGCAATTACTCGTGTAAACGGTATTTATACAATTAGGAACACAACAATACTTTAAATCCATTGTAAATGCTTATTCCCTATCCTTTCTCATGTTAAACTACCTGGTTTTGTTCACTAAAATTCCGCGTGAGCGCAAGTGTCGATTTTATTACCCCCACCACCTACGTGCACACAGCGAATAGCTCTACTCAGCGACCACATAATACAAATTATATTTGTATTAAATTATATATTATTATATTTGTATTATGTGGTCGCTGGCTCTACTCACATTTGGAAACTCAAATCGCGGAAACTGAGCGACTCTGATAACAAACATGTGTTTTCAAATGATGACGTTCACACAGTACGGTTGCAGGATCCTCTGAGCGTCATCATTTTTGTTATCCGCGATTTGAGTTTCCAAGTGTGAGTAGATTGACCAGAATGTCGTTTGGAATCCTTGGAACGGTGGACCAGTATGTCGTCGGTACACTTTGGTATCATCCCATCCAGTCGCTTCGCTTCCCTTCCACAGTTCGTCAGCTGTTGAAAATTTTCAGGGACAGACGCCAGACGAAAACATGGCGAGTGCCCTTTCGTTGTGTAGGATTGGACATCTACAAAAAGTCAATTTATGTAAGTATTAAATTGAAGAGTTGTTACTCAAAAACATATTTCAATATATAAATTTTTATATTATCAATAATACCATGACAAAGTAATAGTCTAATGATTTCCTATTGTTAAATTTGTTTGACCTCTCAGAGGATTCAGGTTTGTGATGATCAGAGGAATTATATAAGGCTCATTGGATTATTTTCCATGATTAGACTTCATTTTTTACCTGATTTTAATCCAAAATCTTAAGCTTACTTTTATGAAGACGGATAAAATTGATTCATATTGTTTTGATTTGAAGTTAATATTATGTAACTGCAGTATGCGTCATCTAACCTGTTCTCAATGCCATTAACTCAAATACTGTAATTCATTTTTATTAATGCCACTACTGTACTTCTAAAATTTAAAAACATTTCAGCAGAATTGCATTTAATCATTTCTTGACTTGGTCTTCTCGTCTTCATGAGGATTTCTTTTCCAGATGTATCCCCACGTCTAATGTAGTCTACTGTACGTCACATTTTATTGAAACTTTGAAACATTTTTTTTTTATAAAAAAAATACGCGATAAAATACTTTTTCTAAGTAACCTACCGTAGCTTTAAAAAGTAAAAATAAAAAATTTAGCAATTAAACATATAAACACAATATCGAAAGGAAATCTAAGCATTACTACACCAAGAGAGGTCCCAAATCAGAATTATCCCAAAATTAAGGGTGAGAATGAGAACTAGCTCCTTTCATAAATTGTAGTGTGTATAATGATCTTTCAACTTAATCCATTCCGATAATTGTAAAATAATTCTATATTTCAGGTCCTGTTCTAAGTACTATTCAAGTTAGAAACAATGCAGATGCTGCACCAACGAGCAAAGTAAGTGTATTTTTCTTTTATTTATGTTTATTTCTCCATGTATTTATTCTAATTCAACAAACTATATGCATTCAAAAACTCATATCTGTTATACTGTATATTGTGTAGGTAAGTTTATAATCCATACATCATTATCCATATCTGTAGAATGAGGGAAATATAATTGATATAGTTATTTCTCATATTGAATTGTGTATTTGCTTGGCAGAATATGTTAGTTGAGCCAAAAATAAACTTTGAAACATAATACAGTTGAAAGTAAATAATTTACAACGTAGTATTAGTAAGTCTTATTGTCAGAAATATCTAATTACTGTATAATTTTCTGTTTTCTTCATAGATGACATAGATGAACTATATCATGGTTTACAATGAGCTTCGCCGTATCTAGCGAATAGTTCCGTGTGCTTTGAAATATTTTGAAAATGCTTGTGGCAAAGAGTACACTGCATTTGAGTAAGCTTTGGCTGTAAAATGGAGATCTATCTTGTTCCCAATGACGTAGTACCTACCTTACGACATTCCATGCAATTTAAACTCGTACTAGTTCTTTGCGTGCACTGCAAACGCTGTCAGTAATTGGCAATTACGAATAACCGGTTATTCAGTCTTCTCTAACCATTAATTAACAATGCTTTCATTTCAAATTCATATATTCACTGTATAAATTTACCCACTTGATGTATTATTGCCAATTGTCTTACATTTTTACTATGTTGACTTTAATGTTCTTGTATATACTTTCATTAGTAGTCTTCTTGTTGATTAAATGCTTGTTTAAAATAATGAATTGAGAAAAAACTTTATATTGTTTATTTTAATTTTATTTACTTATCAGTGATACTCTTTAGGCTGAGGCCACACAACTACGCTCCGCTTCGCGACTCGCATAGTATATCTATATCGTATGGTATATAGATATACAGTACTATGCGAGTCACTAAGCGAAGCTTAGTAGTGTGACGTCAGCCTTAAAAAATAATTTTATTATACTCTTGGATTTAATTTCGCTACTCTATAAAATTAGAAGTTGCATATATGTCAACCAAAATAAACCAATACAAAGATGTATCCAAGGACCCGATAATGGTATAGTGTTAGTAAATGAAAATAAGTGCTACTTTTTTCATTTGATATCAATTATTACTGAAATAATTTCTTAACATTACTTGAAAAAAATGAAATTTTTGTCCCTGACATGAATTACTAAAGCCAGTCGCATCAAAGCCAGTTGTAAAAAAATTGCCAAGACGAGATTCGAACCCCGATACTTCTTGTGCTCTACAGCACACATAGAATATTTGGAGGTTGAAATACCTACTTTTCTACTTGTAACTTATTTTAATTCAACCCTCAATGTTCAAAATCGATAAGCTTGATCTATGAAGATATTATATTCCAAATTTCAAAAATGTACGATCTTTAGTTCGTCAGATATCCTGCGCACAGACGGACACGAGTACGATCGCAATAAGGCCCTATCAGGTCCTTCATAAGAAATGTGATGTAATATATTATGCATAAAAATTACTTTTCATCAGTGGATTTCATCTGATCGGCTCATTTTTCTGCACCTTTCAGACCTATGGGCCATTGAGCGACAGCGATCGCATTTTCACAAATCTCTATGGTCGCCATGATTGGCGATTGAAGGGAGCTCTGAAGCGCGGTGATTGGTACAAGACAAAGGAAATTGTACTGAAAGGCGCCGACTGGATCATAAGTAAGTTTTATTTCATTAAAACTGTTTATTGACAGAAGCTTTTATTCAAGCTTTCGTCAATTTGCTTTATTATTAAGCTTTTATTCAATTTGATTGACGAAATACATTCATGGAATACTGGGGAATACCTACGTAATACTAATTAGGTATCAAATTTCTAAGCAATTATTTAATAGAAGGAACTAGTAAATTCTAGGGAATAGGCTACGTGAAGTTCGTATAATGCAATAATTAGTTTCTGTAGTTAGACAGGCAAATTTTCATGTATTGCTTATCATTGACTGGGTAGCTCTTCCTATTTGAATAAATTCTCAGTTATTCCATTTAAGATGAAAATTCAATTGGAAATCAATAACTTACTTGATTTTAAAAGATGGTTGAACAAATTGATAAAAGATTCAAATTTACTTTCAGTTCAAATTGAAAGTTAAGTCCAAGCAAGCCTTAGTTTGTAGACATTATTTTCAGGGTGGTATTTATGTTCCGGTACTTACTCTATGCTTTTGATAATTGCTTAAAATCTTTGTTGACTGTTCAATGAATTCTATTTACATTGTATCATATTCTTATCAAAAGCAATAGTAACAAACAGGAATTTTGTATCGTTGAATTAATCACATTGATTTCCTTCTTTATAATTCTTTTTTCGGATTTCTTTTTATTATTGTTAGTATAATTTGAATGTTGATTATGCTTACAGATGAGGTTAAAGCGTCTGGTCTGAGAGGTCGTGGAGGAGCCGGATTTCCATCTGGCCTGAAATGGAGTTTCATGAACAAGCCATCTGATGGAAGGTGAGGCTAGTTATAATTATTTAGTTATTACAAGTTAAGGACTATTCCCACAGATCGGTCTAGTCTCCTTATTTCATCTTATTTATTTATTTCGTCTCATCTTATTTCAGCTCGTTCTGCGCTCGTTCTGAGTCAATAATGACGTACCAATCACAGAGCACTGGGCGCATCGACGCATGCGCAGAACGATCTTAACTAAGACGAGACGGAGACTAAACTGATACGCGGGAATAGCCCTCCTTAACTACACTATTTGCACAAACTCTGCCATATCTTCTTCTATTTGTTCTTTTTCTCTATCTTTCATTTCTGTTCTTGTCTCTCATTCTTTCCCTGCTTCTTCATTCTCATCTTTTCCTTTGAAGCTCCTTTTTATTATTGTTTTCTTCTTTCTCCTTCTCTTCTTCCTTTTTTCTCTTCCCCCCTCTGTTTCTCCTTCTCCACTATTTTTCTTCTACTACTACTACTACAACAACAAATTCTTTGCCTACTACTTTTTCATTTCTCTTCTTCTTTTTCTTCTCGATTTCTTTTTTCCTCCTTTGTTCTCCCCTTTTCCTCCTTCTTCTTCATTTTCTACCCTTTTTCTACGTTGTTCTTCTTCTTTCTTCTCTCCCTCCTCCTTCTTATTTCTTCGCCCTTTTCTTCCACTTCTCTTCTTCTTCTCTCCTCCAGTTTTCAACTTTTCTATTTCCAGATTTCCTATTTCCCAGTGTTCAATTTTCATCCTTTTTTCACTACTTCATACAATCATTGACTATTAACTCATTTTTCCCTGCTACTTTTCTTTTTCCATCTTCTCTACCTTCTTCTTCTTCTTCTTCTTCTTCTTCTTCTTCTTCTTTTTCTTCTTCTTCTTCTTCTTCTTCTTTTTCTTCTTCTTCTTTTCTTTTTCTTCTTATTCTTTTCCTTTTCTTCTTATTCTTTTCCTTCTTTTCCTTCTCCATCTTTTCCTTCTCATTCTTTTCCTTTTCTTCTTCTCCTCTTCTGTCTCCTCCTCCTCTTCTTCTTCTTCTCCTCCTCCTCTTCTGTCTCTTCTTCTTCTTCTTCTTCTTCTTCTTCTTCTTCTTCTTCTTCTTCTTCTTCTTCTTCTTCTTCTTCTTCTTCTTCTTCTTCTTCTTCTTCTTCTTCTTCTTCTTTTTCTTCTTCTTCTTCGTTTTCTCTTACTCCTCCTTCCTTCACCTAGTGTCAACCAAGTCTAAGTGAGTGTGTGTGTGTGTGTGTGTGTGTGGCAGGCCGAAGTACATGTGCGTGAACGCGGACGAGGGCGAGCCGGGCACGTGCAAGGACAGGGAGATCATGCGCCACGACCCGCACAAGCTGGTCGAAGGCTGTCTCGTTGCCGGCAAGGCGATGGGCGCGCAGGCCGCCTACATCTACATTCGCGGCGAGTTCTACAACGAGGCGTCCAACATGCAGGTTGCCATCAGCGAGGTAGGCAATAGTTATGTTGTCTGTTATGCTTAATAGGGGAGTATAATATCGTATAGTATCCATGGAGGCAGAAAGTATGATATTGTATAATATCCATGGAGGTTTTTTTGTCAATGGCTCAACAGCCCTATGTGGGCTTAGGCCTACCAGCTGGTTGCCAGTTTCACATCCACTTGACTGAATTAGCAGAGGTGAATGATCATTAACCAGAAAAGATGTAACGTGTGGTTAGCACATTGACATCTCAACCATAAGCTAGTCTTCGCAACCCAGTGATGGGAACAAAGCAAACATTGTGTTAAGCAGCTATATAGTGCAATGCAACAATTTAATATGCCTCCAAATATAGGGAGTGACTGACTAGCCTTACTAACGATTAGCCAGGCTCCCCATGGAGGAACGCTTAATAGGGGAGTATAATATCGTATAGTATCCATGGAGGCAGGAAGTATAATATTGTATAATACCCATGGAGGTAGGAAGTATCAATATTCAATAGTGGAGATTCAGTAACCTATGCTCTAAATTTTTAGTTCAAAATTCAATATTCTCCTGAATATTTCGTGTTTTTGTGATGTGTTACTATTTTATAAACTTTTAGAATTTCATATATCAATAAGAACTTTTTCAAAATTAGTGAACATTTTTCAAAGTGAAATAGAACTTCAACCTAATGGACTCAGGTTATAAACGGCGAGGTGGAACAACCTTAGGCTAGGCGTACACCGGTTAGTCAAGACAAGACAAGACGAGATTAGTCACGTTTAGTCACAGTAATTCACATAGTTGCTTATGAAGCAGCACACACCGATGCAATGACTAATTGGTGTGTGTTGCTTCATAAGCAACTATGTAAAGTACTGAGACTAAATGTGACTAATATCGTCTTGTCTTGACTAACTGGTGTACACCTATCGGTTAATGTAGCCTGTAGACCGTAGTAGAGCAAATCTGCCTTCTTCAAAACCCAACGATATAAGCTTAGATATACTTGTATTTATATATACATAATGTAATTTTTTTTTAAATTAAATTTAATTTCATTCAAAATTCACACCCTCTCGTGTGTTCCGCCACGCTGAATTATTACAATAGGGAGATAAAAAAAACTAGAAAATAAATAGAAAATGATAAACCTAGGCTATATTTTTAACGATAACTTATTGTACGATGAATATTTCCTGTTTTTATTTATTGATATTCATTTCCTTTTACTACTATTGTATTTCAACTATGAAAATAATACAATTGTTTTTTTCAACTTGTAGCAGAAATCAGAATACAATATCATCGAGCCATAATACTATAAATCAGTCTTTCAACAACGATTGATGAATTATCTAAACAAGTAATTTTTTTTATTTTTTTATTCCTGGTTAGTAAAGTTTTTTCATGTTATTATATAGATTTTTGAGAAATGAAGTTGAACTTGGTCAAGCCTTTAATTTTTTGTGTATGTAAAAGTGTCGACCAAAAATTGAATCCATAAAAATGTCGAAATAACTTGCTTACTTTATTTTCCTTTATTTTCGATTGATGAATTATCTAAACAAGTAATTTTTTTTTTTATTCCTGGTTAGTAAAGTTTTTTCATGTTATTATATAGATTTTTGAGAAATGAAGTTGAACTTGGTCAAGCCTTTAATTTTTTGTGTATGTAACAGTGTCGACCAAAAATTGAATCCATAAAAATGTCGAAATTACTTGCTTACTTTATTATTTTCCTTGTGTTTTTAGGCGTACCAAGCGGGCCTGATCGGCAAGAACGCGTGCGGCACCGGCTACGACTTTGACATCTACATGCACCGCGGCGCCGGCGCCTACATTTGCGGCGAGGAGACGGCGCTGATCGAGTCGATCGAGGGCAAGCAGGGCAAGCCGAGGCTGAAGCCGCCCTTCCCCGCCGACGTCGGCCTCTTCGGCTGTCCCACCACCGTCACCAACGTGGAAACTGTCGCCGTCGCTCCGGTATGCACATTCACAATAGTTTGGTGAACAAAGGTAACCCTCCATTGGGAGCCTGGCTAATCGTTAGTAAGGCTCAGGGACCTGACATCTGAGGGACTGGAAGTAAGAGAAATAAGGGGTGTAGGATGACTTTAGTTTCCGGACGGACTTTTAGCGGTGTATTTAAAAACATCGTAAATTGATAATAATATTACAGCTGATTCTGATTGAATAGCGGATGGTTCAAAAGCTTGATACACGCATAACAATATTACATCAATGATATTGAAGAATAATCCGAAAGTTTGATACACGCGTAACGATATTAGAAGTTAACCATTATTAGTGAATTAGTGAATAACCATTCTAACCTGTAGTAGAGAATCACACCTACTTCTACTCAAACCAACCTAAAAAACAAAGAATCTAACAAAAATTTTATATTTTGCCGTAAATATCAATCATATTCTCTCAACAGTTTTGATTTATACCGCAAAATATACCATAAACTTTTAAAAGTCTTTATGAAAATGAAACTTAACCTAAAAGCTCTGAATTCAAATACAGCGCCAAAACTCCGTCCGGAAACTAGAGACTCAGCCGGAAACTAGAGACTCAGCCTACACCCCTTTTTAACATGGGGAAGATACAATATTTCCACTCCGTCTATGACAGCCCCCTGGTAAGGCTAGTCAGTCACTCCCTATATTTTGGAGGCATATTAAATTGTTACATTGCACTATATAGCTGCTTAACACAATGTTACCCAGCAGTGCTTTGTTCCCATCACTGGGTTGCGAAGACTAGCTTATGGTTGAGATGTCAATGTGCTAACCACACGTTTCATCTTTTCTGGTTAATGATCATTCACCTCTGCTGATTCAGTCAAGTGGATGTGAAACTGGCAACCAGCTGGTAGGCCTAAGCCCACATAGGGCTGTTGAGCCATTGACAAAAAGTGAACAAAGGTTCTAATTTAGGCCGCGGTTACATTGGAAGCAAGTTGGTACTGTACGAGAACTTGCAACCAATCACAGCCTTATAACTTATAATTTAGCCTTATAATTTAGACTAAAGCCCGGTCTAGACGCAACGATAAGTTTGTCAAACTTATCGGTCAAACTTATCAGGATTATTTTAAATTGTCATAAAATAGCTGATTTAACGCCAGTAAACGAGCGTACATCAATCAGCTGTTTTCTGACAAGTTAAATGGATCCTGCTACGCAGCAGGATTATTTTAAATTGTCAGAAAACAGCTGATTGTTGTAAGCTCGTTTACTGACGTTAAATCAGCTGTTTTATGACAATTTAAAATAATCCTGATAAGTTTGACAAACTTATCGTTGCGTCTAGACCGGGCTATAGGGCCGTATTTATAAACGTTCATGACAAAAGAAAAACTTATGGAAGTGTGAAAATCACACTAGATAAAAGTACTCATTCAGCGTGCGGTTACATTGCAAGCAAGTTGGTACTGTACGAGAATTTGCAATTAATGTAACCATAGCCTAGTAGGAGTTTTAGACGTAGGTCCGTATTTATGAACTTTTCTAACATAAGAAAAACTAAGTGTGATCACACATTCGTGAGATCTGTTTTTAGATAGCACTTGAAATTGCTATTATTAAAATTGTAAACGTTTCATTTGGTATGTAATGGACCTAAATGATGGACAATGATGTAACTCCGAATTCTCAATATATTATCTTTTCTATTAGCCATTCCTCCATACAGGCTTAGCCTAATGAAGAATGCACTTCTTTCCATATTTTTTGTATGAATTCTACAATGGAGTGAATAAAGTATAGCAGGATCATTTTAACTTGTCAGAAAACAGCTGTTCCGGTAATAAGTAAACAGTGATTTTTACACAATAATCAAAAGGCCTGAAGGTCTTAAAGACCTTTAAAGTCTTTAAAAGACCTTTTTAAAGAAGACCTTTCAAAGAATAACTTTTTAAAAGACCTTTTCAATAATCTGCGAGATTCAGCATTTGTAGGTTAAGTATTGTGATATTGCTCGTCGAAACGTATGTTTTCTGACAAGTTAAAATGATCCTGCTACACAGTATTTGATTTGATTTTTTGATTGCTATTATTAAGATTGTATCTTGAGTACAATCTATTGTATGCACCTTGGAGTGGATGTAGAACTGCTGACGTTTGTGTCTGCAGACGATCTGCCGTCGCGGCGGCGCGTGGTTCGCGTCGTTCGGCCGGCCGCGCAACACCGGCACAAAGCTGTTCAACATCTCGGGCCACGTGAACAACCCGTGCACCGTCGAGGAGGAGATGTCGGTGCCGCTGCGGGAGCTGATCGAGCGGCATGCGGGTGGCGTGCGCGGCGGCTGGGACAACCTGCTCGCCGTCATACCCGGCGGATCGTCAACGCCCCTCATACCTAAACAGTCAGTTTATGGTTTCATTCTTTCAAACAAACTCTGTTTATTGCTTGTTGAGGAGCTGTATTTCGGTGCATATTTCATTGCATTGTCGATTGTTTCTTTATGAATAGATGACAATTTATTTTTAGTTTTGTTACTTTACGGGCCAATATGACAAACACACAAAAAATCGTACATCGTATGTTTCTGTAATGTATACTAAGATTAATTTAATTTGACGCTTGGCATTAGATAGATATAGATAGATAGAGAGATATTATTTCTTTGCCATCGTACTCTACGGTCATCAGCAACGTCAGAAGTAATATATCTCTATCTATCTAATGTCAAGCGTCAAATAAAATGAATCTGATTATAGTTGAAATGATACGATGTACCGCGTAGGCGCACACTTTAAAAAATTGTTGCAAAGAAGCAGAAACTCCAGCTGATCTTTTATAATGAATTTCAAGTGATTGGAATTCTCATACATGAACAGCCGGATAAAATGCTAATATAGCAATGCACCAATATACACAGTCAATTTTTCACATAGTGTGATAATAACCTTTTCACCTGTTGATGCATTTCAACGTCATTAAATATTTGACCAATGTTGGTGAAACCCGGCATCAATGTTCTCTATTGAATGTAAAAATTGAATAGTTTACAGTTTACTTTGAGAATTTTGCATTGGATGTATGAATTGAATAATTATTATTGTTGTTTTGGCAGTGACCTTATCAGTCAGCTGTTTAGAAAGTGACCTTCCCAATTCAAGGTTGTTTATTGAATGTACTAGTTGACTCATTGTTGTTGTTGTTTTGACTTGAAAAGTCAGCTGCCCACTTCGCAGTTTTTGTTTTTTATGTATGAATTTAACAATTTGAATTGAAATAAATAAATAATAAATGGATTAAATGAAAAGTATGAATTGAATTAGAAGTATGATTTGAATAAAAAGTATGAATTTAAAATATGATTTTGTCGGTTTTGCAGCGTGTGCGACGACGTAATGATGGACTTTGACGCGCTGATCGCGGCCGAGACGAGTTTCGGCACGGCGGCGGTGATTGTGATGGACAAGAGCACCGACATAATAAAGGCGATCGCACGCCTCATTGTGTTCTACAAGCACGAGTCTTGCGGCCAGTGCACGCCGTGTCGCGAGGGCATTTCCTGGATGCACAAAATGATGCAGCGCTTTGTCAAGGGCGACGCTAAGCCGGCTGAGATTGATATGCTCTGGGAGATCAGCAAGCAGATTGAGGGACACACTATTTGCGCGCTGGGTGACGGCGCCGCCTGGCCTGTACAGGTTAGTTGCAACTTGGGCATGTAACAAGATTGGGGAAAACAGTGATTGCTTACGATAGTTTAGTGAAGATTGCCGACAACAGTACAAACACTAGTCATCAGTTTGACAGGGTGGCCACCTACCGAGAAAACCTTGGATTCCCCATGAATTTTTCAAAAATGCCAATTAATTTAGTTGAGTGTACCCAAGGTTATTAGATATAAGGTTGAACCATCCCTAATGTTGTTTGAATTCACAAGCTGTTGGAGTGGGGGGACTGATTCGGCTGACGTCATTTTGATAATTTATTTTGATAATATCAGCTGTTGATAACTGATTGATAATAGGCGGACCGCGAGTGTGACGTAACGTCCATCAAGAAATTAGACTTCCCCCTCCACTTTGCGCCTTACACCAGCAATGGTTCAACCTTCTCTCTAATAACCTTGGAGTGTACCATGACAATAAACTCAAAATACTCAAATAAATAAAAACACTTGATGGCTAGCAACAATAATTGGCAATGTTTTTGAACTAGTATCTAAAAACATCGAAATTTTTGGAAAATATCGATCGTTTCCAAACATCGATATTTATGAAAAATCGGTCTCCAAACATCGATGTTTTTCCTGTTCTGACATAATCATAAACTGTTGTCGCGTGTCGCGAGTATATTTAGCAAACTTTGAAAATAAATTTTGTTTTTTTTTCTGTTGTACAGGGCTTGATCAGACACTTCAGACCGGAAATCGAGAACAGAATGAAGCAATACGCAAGCTGCCAAGAGGCTGTTGCTGCCAAAAACTAATTTGTCTGTGATCGATGATGAAAAAGTCGACTTGGAAGGGATCGATATTAAATATCTTGTTGAACTTTGTGCTGGATAGGAAAAAAATTAAGTAGCAAAACCGTGGTGCGGCTGTCAACCATGGTAGCTAGTCTTTCTAAATTATTATGAACGGCTCCTGTTGGCATCATCCAGCTTGAAGAGATTTTATAAAATATAATATATTTTGAGGAATTACGTATAAAAAATCTTCAATCAGTGTAAAATTTTAGATTTTCAATTCAACATGCACCATAAAACCATTGTAATCAGTTAATTGTTTCAATTGTATGATATAATTTCAATTAAACGGAAAGATAACTAAACAGTTTGAGCCGATTATCATGTGTTGTCCATCTTATATCTTAGTCTTCCAATTACTCCATTGTTAAAATGATGTGGATCGACCACGGTAAATGGAGGCTTATCTTCTATTAGCTTTGAGCAGAATTTTATTCATATACCACTGTACAGTATTGAGATGCATCGCTTTGGAATAATTTGGTGTCATCCATTAAAAGAAGCCGTAACTTGTCTGGCGTTATAAAACACATGTGGTTAAACATGCATCTCATAATCATTAATAAAATTGGTGCTTCATGGGAAAATATGAGGCATTTTGCAAATGTAAGTTGGCCTCTACACGTAAACTTCATCATTACATGCATATTTTAAAGAATGAAACCAAACTACAGTAAAATGATTGCAATACAAATATTTCTCTTACTTCCGCAATACAAATTGAGTCAATGGTTTATTCATGTACACATCATAAAAGAACAATATTCTTCGTTTTGATGGAGTCAGAAGAAGCTCAACTATTTGGAATGGTATAGGCTCCAAAAACGTTCAATTTAAAAAATAGAAAAAATACTTGCTCAATAAAAGTAATGCAATGATCTACGGAGGAATCCAATTTTAAACCAATAATTTAAAACAAAACATTTTCGAATAGCTGAGCTTCTTACAACTCCCTTAACATGAATAGCTAGCTAGCTACCAACTATCTCACTTTCCATTCTGAAAAAGTTGCTGACTTTCGCCAAAGATTGTTCACTTATAAAAATTATAACACTTCCCTTAATTCACAATACATGAAGTCTTGACATTTGTCAATAATTATTTATCATGGATAGATTAAAATATTAAATTTAGTCGCCGTAAAATGTTATCGTCTAAAGGTGGGATTTCGTTACTGCGGCTCCGCAGCCGATCCCGACACGACCAGCCAAGATGGCGGACAAATTCGCAGTCTGGGCACCCCACTGCCTTCGAAGGCCGTTATCAAATCAAATTGATAACATGGAATTGAACAACAATGAGATATTAAAGGGCTTTAAACCGGCGAATTACAATATCTGAATAAGTTTTGAACGAGATCTGTTGCACCATGTATACACCCGCTGGGGTGTATACATGGCCTTCGAAGGCAGTGGGGTGCCCAGACTGCGAATTTGTCCGCCATCTTGGCTGGTCGTGTCGGGATCGGCTGCGGAGCCGCAGTAACGAAATCCCACCTTTACGGAAGCAATGCAACGAAAGCCAATGAACGAATTTGGCGTCACTTCACTGAGGTTAAATTGTATTACCTTTTCGTAATTTACAATATAAAAATGTCCACGAGTGTCAATGGGTATGCAATTGATGGTCAATGTCGAATCTTGCCCAATATAGAACAAATATGCACTTATAAAAAATGTTCAATCATCACAATCACGATAGTGTTAATGGTTATGCAATGGCCATTGCCGAATTTTTCCCAATATTGTACAAATATTCATTTAATGTTTAATCACTAGACACAATCACTACGCCAGAGTGCTAAGCTTGGGAAAGGGATCAGTCTTGCTGAGCACAACTTTCTGGTGTGTGAACGAAATGTAGCCTTTCACTTTGCCCTCGTAGATCAGGTTGGCCAGAATGCAGTGCGCCTCTTCAAGGTCAATGTCGGCTCCCTCCATTATTCGCAGTGCTGCCAACAAGTGCGACATCGGTATAACTGGAGTTTGGCCAACCAGGTACCTACAAAATAGAACAATACCAATAATTATTTTACTACAAAAGGTGGTACAGAAGATACTAGCGTTCACTTGAGAAAAAGCAACAATCAGTGATTCATTCCAGAAACCTGCCTGATTTTCAATCATTACTACTTGAAAAATAAAAGAAAACTAGTAGGTAAGAATGAAACACAATTTTGTCTGTTCCACATTAATATATTTAAAAACAATACATAAACACATTTAATATGTTTTTAAATACATTAATGTGAAATAGACAAAATTGTTTTTCATTCTTACCTACTTTGGAGAAGTTCCACAATATTTCTGATGCAAGTGTTAATTTTATAAAAAGAAAACTATTTTTTGTTGTCAATTCCACTTCTTTATTACAACAGTTCTGGACCGCGGTTTTGTAGCTTCACCAGTCACATTTTCGACAGTATTATTTATCGTAGAGTTCCACAACATAACAGAAATTCTACAAATAAGTTGGAATAATCCAAAATATTCCAGGAACTCTTGGCTATGAACATCTTATTTAATACACTACTAATAACTGGCAACCAGCTGGTAGGCCTAAGCCCACATAGGGCTGTTGAGCCATCGACAAACAAACACACATGATCATCTTGAAAACTATAAGGCTAGGCGTACACCGGTTAGTCAAGACAAGACGAGATTAGTCACGTTTAGTCACAGTACTTCACATAGTTGGTTATGAAGCAACACACACCGATTAGTCATTACATCGGTGTGTGCTGCTTCATAAGCAACTATGTGAATTACTGTGACTAATCTCGTCTTGTCTTGACTAACCGGTGTACGCCTAGCCTTATGTTGCATCTGTCAAACACACAGCGAATGAAACAAAACCGTTCCGTTTCGAATAGAGATGTTGGCTTCAAACCAGTGGGTCAGGTTTTGAAGAAGGGAAGACCAATGCACACCGCATAATCAAACCGTATTGTTCGGAACACGTTCCATGTTTTTGAGTCGTAACAAATCGTTTTGATTCATTTGGTGTGTGAACAGCCTAAGCAAAGCTTGTGTTGAGAAATTTTATCGTTGCACAGCAAGGGTAGTGTTAGGCAGCTCGTACACCGGAGCAATAAGCAACATTTGGATCATATGATCGTCTACTCTATAGAAACAAATAGTCCAATGCACACCTAAAGCAGCTGTTTCAGTGTGCATTGAACTGTTAGTTTGTATAGAGTAGACAATCATAAAATATGATCCATATGTTGCTAGTTGCCTATTGCTTATTGCTCCGGTGTACGACCGGGGTTACATCCTACCCGGTGTGAACCGGTAGAAGCAAACTCCAGAACATCTATTAACCATTTCACATGGAAACATTATTTTGGTCAGTCTCTTCTTTCATCCCAGAAACATATCGGCTATGTAGTATGGTTATCCGAGTTGGAGTGAAGAGAAATAATGTCGATTGAACAGTCATAATTCAACTCGTTGCAAAAGTAGAACATCGTCAGGCTACTTACACTTTTTTGAATAGGTTCCTGTAGGTGATGATCTTCAACTTTTCTAGAATCAAGAATATGCCGCATTTAATGAAGAAGGCCTGATGCTTTTGCATGGCGGCCACCAGCTGATAGACGCGACCGCACTTCACCGCCTCCACCACTTCCCACAACTGCAGCAGACTGTACTTCTCCAGGACGGCTCTGGTCGGCATGTAGCCCTGAACACACAGACCGTAGTTTAGTTTAGTTTGATTTGCGCCAAATTACACTACAAAATCAAGCAGAGCTTGGTAATATATGGCATGTCAATGGTTAATATACAATGTTAATTTGGTTACCATTAACAATGTTAATGGTATGTATAATCACAGCGTGGCCCATAACAGGTGTGAAAGGGCCCATAACAGTGTGTTGGGAGAATTCATTTCCCGCCACCGCCATAGTTTTGCCAATATTTTGAATTCTGATATGATTATTATTCAGTCTCAACTATCATGATACAACTGTCTAGTACACTCTAACAAATTTAAGGGAATTCTGTTGGGATAGGATGTGTAGGACAATAGTTTGTATACTTGAGCACAGATAAGGTAGTAATCCTTATCTAGGAAGATCCTACATTAGGATGATGATATCCTACTATAGGAAGATCCTTATCTACCTTATCTAAGGTAGATTACTACCTTATCTGTGACTTGAGTTTTGCAGGATAAAAGTGTGGCAATATTAAATTGTTCAAGAAAATAAAAAACATGCTGACTTCATTTAATTTCATACCCAATCAATTCAACGATCCAGCATTACTGTCAGTTCAAGGGCGTAGCTAGGATTTTATTTGGGGGGGGGGTGCTGAAATAGGCGGGAAGGTTATAAGGAAATAGGGCCTAATAGTTTCATGGGATAAAAAAGCGAACAAGAGACAAAATTACAACAAATGTCAATTTAGGGGGTGCTGAAGCCCTTTAGCACCCCCCCTCTGTCTACGCCCTTGTGTCAGTTCATCAGTTCAATAAGTCAGTTCATAAAAAATGAAAATAGAGCAAAACAAAATTATCTTGTATTCATATATTCTTACCAGTAGGATCTTCACAGGCACAAGATAGATAAGAATTAATCTTTTGTTTTTCTTCGACTTTCTGTGACATCTTTCAAATGCGAACGATAAGTATTCGTTGGCTGGAAAAGAGACGAAACAAATAGAAAATTAATAATGTAATGTTGTTAAAGACTTCTCTGTAGAGAAAATAGCGTAGATATTGTTAAGAGAGGAGTTTTGTAAATAAACCATATTAAATTTATTTGTAGAAATCTGGCTGATATTGTGGAACTCCATAATGAAATGAAACACTAGAGGGTATTGTCAATTCCTGTTGAAAATACTTAGTACTGTTCAAAATGTGACTGGTGTAGCCACGAAACCGCGGTCCAGTGCTCAAAACAATAAAACAGTGGAATTGACAATACCCTCTAGTGTTTTAAACCATATTACTTATTCAATATTGGAATGAGTATTCACGGTAGATTATGAAATTATGCTGTGAGTCACCTCAGTTGATAAGAATACAAAAATATTAAAATAATGGTGAAAATAGATTACACGAGGAATAAATATATAAAAAGTACTATGTATTCGTAATTTATATTGCGAAAAAATCGATCAAGGTATTGAAGAGTAAAATTAGAGAGAGATTGGAGGAGAAAGAAGTTTTGTATAATTGGGAAGTTTTGTAAATTAGGCCTGAATTTAATTACAAAGTATCATCATTTGATCGTATTTTTTAGAGATATGTTCCACTGTTAATTGAACAGGCCTGGCCTTCCCTTAGGAGGCTAGAAGGGCAAATCAGAAGAAGAATAATAAGAAAAGATTGAGTAAGAAAGTAAAGTTTGGTATCCTTGAAATATCATAAATTGATATCGTAAATTTAATATTATTAGTTGAAAAATAATTGTTATTTGATTGTATTTATAGGAGCTATGTTCAATTATTAATGAAACAGGCCTGACCAACTATTCTCTTGGAAGAGCAAATCAGAAGAATAATAAGAAAGTATTGAGTAAGTAAAAGAAGTTGAGTATGTTTGACATAAATTATGCCTAAATCGTATTATTGAAATATAGCATTGTAAAATGTTAATAAAATACTATAAATAATTGAGAATTGAATTTACCCGATGTGTAATCACTGTCGAACAATGCTTTCCTGCCCACGTAATACCTGTAGGTGATTTGTTGACTGATGAGGTATCGATCTTTCAAAGGCGACGATTCGATTGCCCTTATCAGCGGCTTCATCAGATGCAATTTGTTTATTCGAAAGTACACTTTGAACAGCTGATTGACAAGAGGAAGCATGCCCCACTTTTTTGTGTTGCGATCCGAGGCTCGACTGAAAAATAAACATCAATCATTCAACTATCACCACACTATGAATGGATTATATATTTATATTATATTGTTGCCAATGATCATATTGGTATTCAATGATGATATTTTTTACAGTATCACGGTCTTCTATAGATGAAGATCTACATATATCTTCAAATCTATAGAAGGACGTGGCAGTATGCGTATTGGCATAGCCCCCTACTACTACTATAGTTTAAAGGGGGCTATGGTATTGGGAATCATGGAGAAACTGACAAAAATATCACCTATAGTCTGTTCAGGGAAAGGAGAGACGATTCAAATAAACCTGTGCGTGCAAGAGTCTCATATACAGTACTTCTATTGAATCGTACCAAAATATTATTATAAAAATGACAGGAATATCACTATTTAATAACTGAATATCACTCAAATTTATTTATATTTTTTTCTTATTTTTTTCATCTATATTTTTCGGAATATCACTTAATAACAACAAAATATATCTGTGGATTACAAGAAGTAAATTTCGATGGGAGACTCACTTATCAGCGGCACAAATACGGAAGCAAGTCATCAGAGATTCGGCGGCCTTTTCCAGACAGCCCGGCTTGCCTGCCGCATCCCCTCCACCGCCTCCCCCTCCCCCCGGCACACTGTCCGCCTTGATGGCCATCAGCCGCAGGTCCAGACAGACGGTGTTCATCACCGGCAACAGCCAGTTCTCGTCCTTGAGTATCTGAAACAGTTTGCTCAGCGCCTGCAGAACGGCGTTCTGGTAGCCGTACGCCTTCACAAACTCCTTTTCGTTCAACGCGTTCACACACCTGTCAACGACAGAAAACAATTGAGACTTAGTTATTTATGATTCAGTCTCGAGTATCCGTCAAAAATGTCAGTGGAGTAAAGGGGGAACAGGCTAGTGCGCATGCGCAACTCTCTCTCTTCGTCTGTTCTACAGAGCATCACCATCTGACCATCTCCTGGATCAATATTTGGAATCAGCTGAGCCCATTTGATTAGCATTGTACTGATCCTGGATTAAAATTGATCTTGCCTGATGCAACCCAACATAAAAGTAGTACAGTGACTACAAATAGTCTCACTGTTTCACTATTATAAGTCTCACTATGAATAGACTCACTGTACAAGGTAGGATTTCATAGGTATGACTGAGCTGCTGTAAGCTACAGATAGTCAAAATAGCAACTATTTAAAAACAGAATTTTAGAAAATTCAAGTGAGCGGTCACTGTTGTATGAAATTCAACTACAAGTTTATAAAATATAGTACATGTACTAAATTCAAGATATCGCCATGTCAATAATAATAAATAATAACACTGTAGTACATATTTTTTTTTATTTCTTAATAAATAATGATACAATAACCGAAGTGAAAGAGGTAGTATGCCTCAACTTCGCCCACATCACTTTTGTAATGAAAAAATGAAAAAATAAAGTCATATCTATCTATTCAACGTAAAAAAATCATCGTGATTTTTACATGAAATGAATCGAATAATATGTTCGTGTAGTAGATGATAAGGAATTTGCTTTCAATCTCCTTGGTACTGGTACCCTATTTTAGGATTTTGATTATAATCACAAATTCTAGATCATTTTCCATTTAAAGCTTGACTTACTGTAAATGAGCGGTCACCATTTCTTCCATGTCTTGATCGACGTGCATATCGATCAATGCTTCTGTATTGCTATTGAAGCATGTTATCATCTTGACGTGGTAGTGATGCAGGGATAGATAGTCCTGAAAAATGAATAATTTATATAGGCTAAATAATACAAGTTAGAAACAATGAAGTATGAAATACAAATGAGTAGAAAATTCTTGAAATCTATTTTCTCAAAATATCCGAGCATGAAAAGCGATGCGAACTTCCAATGCAAAAGCAGAGAATGCAAAGAAGGCAGAAAAACAATTAAGGAGTATTTATTAAAGGAAAACGGTCAAAAAACTCAAAACTTGAATAATTCAATATTTCAGTAGTTCTGTGTTGCAGAGAAGTACAATGAAATTAATAATTTCAATAAGACAAACGAATTTAATAGAGCAATAAATAATTTTTATTAAAGGTTTGAGCACTACAAAAAGGCGTTATGCAATCATTTGAAACTTACTGCAAGTCTTTGTCCATCTTTGACCAACCAAGCTTGAGTAACCTGTAAAAATGACAAAAGAATAAAATAAAGCACGAACATTATTAACTTATTTTGCCACAATTCATTTCTAATTAGAAATCTTGTAACTTGATATAACAATAGAAGTTTAAATATGTAATGATTAATGATAAAGGACTATTCCCAAATAACTTATCAGTCTAGTCACCGGTACGTTTAGTTCAGCTTATTCTGCGCCAGCGTAAATGCGCCCAATGCTCTGTGAATGGTCCATCATCATTCACGAATCCACAGAACTGAACTAAAACTGAACTTTGGCTAGACTGATAAGTGGGAATAGTCCTTAAATCTGTACTTTCAATAGATATCTTTTTAGAGGGCAATCCCTATATTATTCTGAAGCTACATACGGTACAATTCTGTGATTACATAGCTTACTACACGAATTTGTAGGAGTTGCAAGCGGAAATACACTCTGAACAAACATATTACAGTTTGCAACATTATAAAAGTCCATGTCTAGCGTGCGGGTAACTTCTACTATAGAGAAAGCATACTTCAAGTAGATTACTCATCAGAGGACGGCTGTTTAAATTTTCACTTTACGGCGAAAATAGTTCATGTTAGGCGAGTTTTGAGGTCTCGCCGATCGCATACTCGACTGTCACAGCAAATTTTTAAAGTTGCACTCTCAAGTCCCTAGTAGAGATATCGCCACCATCATGTCACTTTTCCATAGGGATGAATCTTATACTTGCGTAAGCTTCTACTTGCAACTCCTATCTAATGTAAGCGCGGGTGCAGCCCAAGACTTGAGCTTGCTTGAATATTAAAATCTAAGAAATCGAGATACAGGTTCAGCTGTAAGCTGTAAGGAGCTCAACCACAAGGTAGTGCTTGTAAAGCATATTATCATAGAATGACAGTTGTACCGGCATCAGGCACTGTTACTGTATACGGGAGTCTCGAGATGAGATGATTTCCTCTTTTTTCTAATCTAAATGCATAGATACGGCGTTGACTGTACGGCCACTTTCAACGAGCATTCATTGTTTTGAACGCTGTACCGATATAAGTCGTTGGAAATTAAGTAAAATATGGCATTTAGTTGCAATAATAACGTTTGATTATTTTTTATTAACTTATAATAAAAGTGATCTGAGTTACCTGTTGCAAATATCCCGTGAAAGAAGACATTTTAAGGTTTATTGTTGACACGATCTCCGGAATTGGAATTGGACTGGGTGCGAGTGACTTCTCAATTCTAGGTTATGTTGTGTGAGATTTGTTTGAGTTCCTCCTTGATTCTAGATCATAGAGTGCCCCAATTTTGGAAGCTAAAAAAGTAGAGTGCGGCACCTATCACGGAGATGTTGTTTTGTTTGTTTTGAACTCCATCAGCTGTTGACTTTGACATTAACAGAATGATTTTTATTTTCATAACAAAGCAATGATAATGATTATTGTTTATTTTACAAATATCATCGTGAAACCGTGATCACGTTCCACTGATAAGTGTGTAGTAACTGTGCTTTTTATTAGTCATTTCTATTCTTTAAAACACCGAAGTGATACACAGATTTGACAGTAACACCACAGATGTTTTAAAGTTCAAGAAATTACGCTGTAAACAAAATCTCGTTCTTCACTTTCGAATTTATTCAACCATGTCTATGATTGCCGCTTACATAATTTTTCCTGTGGTCTTGGCACTGGGGATTGTAAGAAAATACCGACAATCACAGTGGGGAACATGTACAGACTTCAGGTCTTTGCAGGGTAAAGTATTTGTTGTCACCGGTGCAAACTCAGGACTTGGCAAAGAAACGGTGAAAGGTTTGGCTCAAAGAGAAGCTCGTGTTATCCTAGCGTGTAGAAACATCGACAATGCCAAAGCCGTTATCTCTGAAATCAGAAGATCAATATCAACTGGAGAATTGGTAAGATTGTCAATTTTAATTTACCTAACAATATAGTACCTATGCTTTATTATTCATTGGAGAAAGTAAAACCACAGTGCTGGAGGAGTTCCTAGGTGCTCTCTCCATGGAGCACTAGGTGGCTCATTTTCCTAAAACACCTGAATTGCAATTAATTTTCATCAAAGCTTCTTACATGTTTCCAAGCAAATGAGAATTCATTCACTTTGCAATGTTAACAGGATTGTGTCTTAATTAATGAATCAATTCAATCAATCGTTGACCAGCTTTCATGCTGGATAGATATCGTCAAATTTAGGCTAAACATTCAACAATTATTGTGATCTAGATAAAACCACATGGAGTGGTCTTATTGTGCTCAAAACAAGTTAATTTTATCTTCACTTAGTAAGAAAGTAAAGTGGCACAGTTTGTCATGCAAGGGCTTCCTAAGTGTTCCCATCCGCAGATTTGATTCCTCAGATCTCAGATCAGATTTGAATCCTCATACTTTTTTATTTTAGAATTGATTTTATGCTATGCAAACTAACTTATCGTAAAACTGTAGAAATTGACATTTTCCAGGTAGGAATGAGAACAATCACATCCGTGGGCACAACCAGGTGCAGTGCGCACAATTAGTCTGGGCACTTGGCCTTGCCAAGGCGCGGAATGGAGTGCGGTGTGTTTATCGAGCATTTCTAAATACATCGGCCTACCCATCGCGGCGGCCGTAGTATCGGTGGCTAGCCGACTGCTAGTAGCATCAGAGAGCCAAGTGCCCAGTCTAATTAAGCGTACTTTACCTATACCCTGTTCATCGAGAGTTGACAGAAAGGCTCCTCCTAAAAACTAACGCGACACAGCGCTGGGCCAATACAGAGCAAGGTCATCGTCCGAAGAGTGACAGTTTTCAAGTCACAGTCATAGTATAGTATAGCAGTATAGAATAGTATAGCATTATAGCATAGTATAGCAGTATAGAATAGCGCTAGGACCGCTTGTGAATTGGCCTGACCGTGCCGATAGGAGGAGCCTTTCTGTCAACTCTCGATGAACAGGGTATAGGTCTACTGCATAGAGTCGCTGCTTAATGACTTGATGATGGTAATAATTAAGAAAATTATAGGAAGATGATTTTCCCCGAATATTTTTATATGAAAAGATTATTGTTTTACAGATTCCAATGACACTGGACCTGGCGTCTTTGAAATCGGTGGAAAACTTTGCTGAGAACCTTATCCGTGATTTCCCCGAGATCCATGCTCTGATCAACAATGCAGGCGTGAGTGTGCCCGTTGCTGACGGCGAAAAAACTGCTGATGGTTTCGAAATAAATTTCGGCGTCAATCATCTCGGCCATTTTCTTCTAACCAATCGGCTGCTCCCGACTATTAAAAATTCTGCACCTAGCAGGTGAGTGCTCCATACCCTATGTCCACATGTCCTATGTCCACACTTGCTGTGCAGTACATGAAGCATGCGATGCAGCATTCGTTTTTCTGCCTAATTTCAATAGGATGCGTGAAGCGCAAGACGAATCGAAAATCGACCAAGCTATTGAGAGTCCGGGTCTTTTGCAGAAGAACCTCACATTTGATTTTACTACATAACTAGAACCTATTTCAAAAACATAAGACTATCTCTTAACACAAATACTATGTAATATCAGCTGTTATGTTTTTCAAGTAGACTGCACTCTTGTTATCTGGATAAGCAAATTAGCAAAAACTATTTCATTCAAATGTGGGATTCTTCTGAAAAAAACCTAAGAGTCCTTTTTATACCTCTGTGGTAAGCACGAAATTTGCATCTGCTGGTTAACAGCTTTGGACGCCTTTTTCCAAGTGAGAATTTTTTTTGAGGGTGATGCCCACATGAGCTCTAGGCTTCTGCGTGGGTAGTGAGAGGGGTGATGATGAGAGATGACGACTGTTTTCAGGCAGTCGAGACCGACGGCTTTTCGTCTCCTCCGAAAGACGGGAGTTGCCGTTTCTGTCAAAATCCGTTCCGGCAACTGTATTCGATCTTGGAACCTTTGTATTATCAGACAGGCGCTTATGCCTAGGAAAGTTGTGATCTTTTCTCAAACATCGCATTGATATATTAATTTTCTGTGTAGTAGTGAAGGTGATATTGTGGTAGTTATCCATACTGAATACTGAACATCAAGTCTTCTTACTCAGGACCTATCAATTTTTTCTAGAACATGATGTGGATATTAGTCTATTCATTGTCTCTTTTTCTAGAACATTGTGTAAATATTGGTCCAATCTTCTCTCTTTTTCAGAATAGTGATAGTTTCTTCGCTGCTGCACGAGCGCGGCACAATTGATTTCGACAATTTGAACGGCGAAAAGGGCTGGCCGAAGAAACGAATGAACCCGGCCTACAGCAATTCGAAACTGGCCAACGCCTACTTCTGTGTGGAGCTGGCCAATAGGCTGAAGAAGGATGACGTCAGCAATGTAGACGTGGTAGCCGTGTGCCCGGGCTTCTGCTACACTCAGCTGTTTCGCTACTCGAATATCAGATGGTGGCAGTATATACTGTTTGCGCCGATCGCCTTTTTCTTCATGCGCTCTGCCAAGCAGGTAAATTTTATTAGTTTTTTTCGTTTGTAACATAGAACTATTTATGTGTATTAGGCTAGGCGTACACCGGTTAGTCAAGACAAGACGAGATTAGTCACGTTTAATCACAGTATTTCACATAGTTGCTCATGAAGCAGCACACACCAATGCAATGACTAATCGGTGTCTGTTGCTTCATGAGCTACTATGTGAAGTACTGTGACTAAACGTGACTAATCTCGTCTTGTCTTGTATTGACTAACCGGTGTGCGCCTAGCCTTAGTTAGCACTTTTTGATATCCGAGAAAGGTAGGTGGCACAGGCTCTCTATGCTGCTAACCTACTAGCAAGGTTAGGAAAAGCTTAGGAACGGTGCATATAGAGAGCCTGTGCCTCTCCCTTCCTCGAATATGCACACCAAGTTGAACAGCCAGTTGCACAAAAACCAATAGAAATTAACCGACGTAAAATGAAGTCATACTAATGCATCAAAGTACTCACGGATACTAGAATACACGGTAGAGTTAGTTCAATTTGTCCATAGTGTTCAGAAGCAATCAATCAATGGGTAAGAAAAGAGATAAAATTATGTGTTATTCCTTAAAAGTGTATAATATGCACTAATAAGATAATATTTATAAATATAATATTTAATAGATTACAATATTATTATAAGCAAGTGTTAATTCATTGATTTTATCATATTCAGCCAGAATTAGGTACATATTATTGAAAAAAATATTTAAACGTTTTGATTTCATGTCTTGGTGTGTGCTAGTGGATATAATTTGGACCTTGTGTTCTATCATGCTCAATATTATAAAAAATTATATTTTTCAATAAAATTTGGTGTGAGAAGACTGGGTCGGTTTTAAATGTCAGTTTTACCAATTTTTATCAAAATAACTAATAAAAAACGATAATATTGAGTTTGGAAAAAATTAATATAAGTTATTACAATATTTTAAGATGAATTTTGTTGAAATTTTAAAAATACAACTAAGCATTTATTTTTCCCGGAAGAACTGACATTATTTTTGTTCAGTTCATGGAATATTGACTTTGCGCATATCAGTAACTGAAATTGGTCGAAATATATGAAAATATTACTGCCAAAATATTTTCTTGTAACCAAATTAATCTTACTGTATATCATCTACTGTCCTGAAATTCGAATCATCAGACCTCAGACCCTAAACAATATTACGACATTGCTTCTATCACCTTGTAGTTCAATTAATTTTTATTATTTTATTTTCCACGGGTCGCACAAACCGTTGTCAGCCTTTGGATATTTATGTTGTTTTGGAATTCAATTTATGAAGCACTACACAATACCAGCATTATTCATATGCGATGATTCTCTTGAATGCAATAACTTTCTTTCAAATTTGTAAGTAAATGTATTTCTCATCATTATTCATTCACAATATCAGCATATTGTTTCTATTGCCTTCTGATTGAATTAATTTTCATTATTATTGTTCTCCACAGGGTGCACAAAATATTCTGCACTGTGCTGTGTCCGACGAGATTCTCGGAAAATCGGGTGAATTTTTCCGCGATTGCAAGCCGTACAAATCGAAGCACAATTTCGACCCGCAAGTGAGCATCAAATTGTGGGAAACAAGTGAACAGATGGTATCGAAGAAGTGATCTCAAGAAATTAAACTGAGAACTGAATAGGCCACTAGTAATGCGAATAAAATTGATTAGGTTTCCAGTTTAAATTTTGTGAATAAAAATAAACTCCAATGTTATTAGACTTGAGTTTTAGCTTGGGTTTCAAGCTAAAATTTGTGTTCATAGATAGTAGATTTAAATATTGGTGATAATTTTTTCAAGAAATATTTTGTTTCTGTGCTAGTCTTATTATAAGAGTGTTCGATTCTATGATTTAATTCAACTGAATATGTAAAATCTTATCAAATCATGACAGAGATATACAAAACTTAGAAAAATATACTGATCTTTCCTTCCAAGATATCATTCTTGTTTTTTAGAATTCATTTTCCTGTTAGATCCTATTTTTTAATAAAATATCTGCGCGTTTTTCAAATCACAGAGGAGTATACTTTTTTATATAATGCAGATAATTAGTTGACACAGTCAAGATCATATGTTTATTTTTATTAATCGTCTGATCAAGAATAAATTGTTATTGATGATCCTCCATCTTGAGAAATAGTAGAATACGTGCATGCGCACTGAAAATTGGCTGACATTTTTCAGAAGAGTTTCGCTTCTGCTTGTTCTCTATTCTGTGATACTGTAGAGTGAAAGTTTGCTCGGTTAAGAACTAAACTAGCGGACACAAAATTAGGCAGCTGAGAGATTTTGCGCTGTCGGAAGATATCGAACCGGTAAAGCCAGGGAAAGTTGAAAATTGCTTGCTCTCCATCTCTCTGAGCTTACAGTGATATTCATTTAATTTGACGCTTGGCATTAGATGGATAAATAGATATTATTTCTTTGCCATTGTACTCTACGGTCATCAGCAAGGTCGAGAAATGATATCTATCTACCTAATACCAAGCTTCAAATGTCACTCTACAGTGGTGCATTTTCCGAGCGTCGGAGTCGATTCCCCCACATGATTAGATTAGTCAGCTGGCAAGACTTGACAACACCTCAAAATATCTTAGGCGCCTTATTTAGTGGCCGCCAGTATATAGGTTGTAAAAACAGCTTACACTTGAGCTGATATTTACTTCTAAAGAGTGATATAATGGCTCATCTACAGGATATCTTGATAGATGCTGGAAATATCATAGAAAATGTTCTGGAAATACACAGGTAAGTTGTACTTGTACAAACTTTTTTAAATTGTTTCAAATTTAGTATTACTACATAACTATCTGCGCCCAAAGGTAGAGTAGCTGGTATAGCAAGATTCTTTTAACTTGTCATAAAACAGCTGATATGTTGGTAAACGAGCGTACATCAATCAGCTGTTTTATGACAATTTAAAAGAATCGTGCTATATATTATAGGCTAATAAAAAGCAGTAAGAGTAATTTGTGCTACAGTGTACGTTTTTATTCGAGTAGTTAGAAATATAGGCCTAGTTATTTCTTGCCTAATAGACTCTCAGAGCGTGCCATCTAAATTGGCCTCTCACTGGAGCATGCGCATTGATCGCTTTCTCCCACTACAGTGCCTGCTTACTCGCGGTACAGTAAATTTCAATAGTTCATTCAGCTGGCAAACTCAGCTTTATGAAAAAATTCATATTCGCTTCGGTTACACAACAGTAGTATGATGTTATTTGCTTCACTGATGTTATCTTTCAATGAGAATTTTGGAGGTGACTGTACTAACCTTAGCGGCTGGAGGGGAAGCGTGGTGGGAGAGATTATCCATCTCTCTCGCACACCCTCCCCTAGACGCCAATTTGGATGGCACGCTCTGTACCACTTATTCTGCTAATGACAGGCTTATGATTCTCATGCTCAAGACAAAGAAATTCAGGTAGGCCTACTTAAAGACAAAGAATTTATCAATCAGTGGTTATAATTATATCACAAGGGTTAATTCATTGAGAATAGCATACCGCTAATTTTATTTAAAATTCTAAAGGAACTACTGGAGGAGAAAAGTAAATTTCTGTGTACCGTACGTTCTTTTTTATTGTTTATTTATTTTTATTCATTGTCGGCATTTAATGCTGTTGCCATGCCGTATTTAATTTAAATTGAATAATAATGATAATAATAATCAAATAGCTTACCGGTATACCTAGAGGGACATCATAAATTGTATTGTATCAACAGAACTCAAGAAATTCAAATACAGTAGTTATATTTTGCAATGGGAAATGCGTAGAAAAATCTATCAACAATCAATTAAAAAGGAAGTGCCACCATCAAATTTTTTCTTGATTCAAAAGTGGACGGAAAAAGTATTTTTATTGAAAATGTCTACGTTTTCTATAGAAGTGTTTTAATTGAAAATTTCCAGGAAAAAAGAAGAAAATCTATTGCAGGCATACGTGGCTGCTCGAACCATTCAAAAATACTATAGAGGTCATTTAGTCAGGAAACACTTGAAAATGCTGAATGCTAAAACAACTATCATCCAGAAACACTGGAGGGGTGTCCTGGGGAGAAAGATGTACTTTCAGCTTCTCAATGTGAGTCATTTTTGTTAATTTATCCAATATTTCATCGTGTATAGTGTTATATGACAGAATTTTAAAGACTTTAAATAAATGGCAAGATAATTATGTTGACTTTTATAATATTAACAACGAAAATTGATTTAATAACCAATGAAGTAAATACTCTTGCAAAATGTTTTGAAATCTAGTGAAGTATTCATAAATTTTTAAATAATCTCTATGCTTAAGCCCGTTTTCTCAGTCTTCTAGTAAACAACATACGGTACCTAAAACTCCTGTGGAGTTAATGTAGCAGTAAATAGATGAAAATCTTCTGTTCAGGGAATACTTTTGCAGTATTCCCTTTTATTTTTTACAGTATGGTTTACTGGTACAAAAAATATTATTTGTTAAAAATTTTATTTAATTTGTTAAATTTTAATATTTGTAAAAATATTATTTTTTGCAGTAAATTTACTGGATTACTGAATGACTGAGAAGCCGGGCATAATAATATTGAACTTATATTATGCAATTTTTTAATGTAGGTACCTTAGCTGAATTTATAAACATAAAAATAATCTAATCAACTTTTTGGGCTTGGACAGTATCACTACTAGTACTAAATTATTCATTCCCATATCAAGGTTTTCTTTGTCTTTTTCTCTATTCAAGGATACAGTGCAAAAGCGATGCATGGAGAAATTCAACAAATGTGCTACCCAAATTCAAAAAGTCTGGAGAGGTTACTTGGCTAGGAAGTTTATTTTCGATTATAATTTATTCAAGGAATGGATGGAGAATGTCAAGAGATCAAACAAAAGTATGATTGAAGAAATTGAGGTACCTACCGTATAAAACTTTTTTCGGTACCTATATTATTGAGGCATCAGGAGCTTATATTTCATTAATTTAGAATATCGTACATCTTCATCCACACTCTTATTTATAAATGTCATCCCACTCATAAACTATTTGTTGGCAAAGAAGACAATTTCATCTTAATAGAAATAGTATTGTCTTTGTCTATATCTATATAATAGAATAGAGAAATAATACATTCAAGAAATAGAATTGTATTATTTAGTATTGAGATAACAATTGAATTTTTTGTGCCATTTGTAAATTACAATGGAAAAGAACAAGAAATCATTGGAAATGGAAAAAAATCTAAAGTTCACCAAGAGTTTGAAATTTATGATAGTTTTTGTTAAAAATGTTCTTGAAATTGAGTATCGAATCCATCCAACTACTAGACTGCAGTCTACGAAGTTTGTTTGTTTTTGTAACTCATGTCCCCAGAAAAGAATATAACTTTTTAAAATTATTTTTGAATACAGTACTTCAACAAATAATAATTTAAATCATCATTCGCAAAATTGGCTACTTCCCATTTCAACAGAATAAAAACATAGAAATAGTATTGAAGAAACTGTTATGTTTCAAATATGTTCTAGCCTACAATTATTTTTTTCGATAATCCAAACAAGATTATAAATAATAGACGCAGGCGACGTCTAATAGTTTGAAAATAAAAGAACAATACTCTTTAAATAATAAATAAAAACTATATGATCACAATTTATAAATGGGAATGAACATTATTATTAATTTATTATTATAAATGTTAATACTGTTCTCTCATTTCTCATGTTATCCCATTCTCCAACATACAATTCCTAACCGGTACGTTGTTTTCTCTTGTAAAAGCGTTTGATTATTGCTCTCCAACAGAAAGCAAGGAGTTTATTTCATGAATCGAGTAAATTAGCTGCTGAAGAAGAGGCAAAGAATAAGATTTTGGACTGTGTCCTGACGAAGTCACATCATTTGTTACGCACATATCATAGGAAAGGTGTACTGAGCCGAAAAGAAGACACCAAGTAAGTTATCTTTTAAAAAACTGGTTTATCTGTTCTACTATCTATCCAAATAATCAATTAATTTTGCTGTTGTACAACAAACCTTGGCGTGACTCATTGATCTTTACTTGGGCATAGACTAACTATACTGTTGTTGTCTGTGACTTGGGCTTAATATCAAAAACAATATCATTCAAATTCTCAAAGTTTCTGTTAATATTCACAAAATTTTGGCGCGAATTTCAATAATTTTAAATTTTAACCATATGCGCGCGCTCTTTGTCCGCTGACGCTCCATTAATAAACCCACAGTTTTGAAGGAAACATAATTACTACAAGGCCGAAGAATTTTTCAATATAATGCATATTCATCTTTATCTCTTCTTGAACAAACAAGAGAACTACCTATATAGAAAAATGTATAAATTTTAGTTTGGAATTATTTTTTCATTGTTTTGAAATTATAGGCCTACAGTATAAATTCATCAGATACGGTATGTGTTCAGGAAGTAGGTTTGAAGAATATATATTACCCTAGGTATTGTTGTCCGATTCATATAGAACATTTTTGTTCAGAAAACAATCAATATCGTTAATAACCATATCAATTTTTATCCATTAATGAATACGGTAATTGAAAAAAAATCATAATAATAATTGAAATAGAGAATAAATAAAAGAGTAATGATATAAAACTTCAGAAATAATCCTGAAAATTGATCGACTGGTAACGCATAAACCAGCAGGGTTCCTAAGTTGTAAGCAATAAAATGTACCTACGAAAATATGTAGCGTTTAGACCGGGCTTTATATTATATAGTCTCAAGATTTTTAAATTAAAAGATTGACATCACTCTCACCATAGACAAATTAACTACTTAATTTGTCTTATTAAATTGTCTCTTAATTTGTCTACAGTTAAATATTGTCTTTGCTCTCACCTTCAATAGCCTACCCAATATGCAAATGGGAGCTTCTTTTTGTAGCCGTTTTTATTCTTCAACTATATAACTCTTTAAAAACCTGGAGACTATTTAATTAAGTTATAAAATTCTACATCCTTTCGTAAATTTTTTGCTTATTAAAGTTATTACAGTTTATATTATTATTATTTTTGCAGAGAGTACTCAACCACAGAAGAACTACTGCGTTCATTCAATTTCATGTCGTACATGAAGAAGCAGAAACAAGACAAAGCGAAAAGAGAGAAAATGAAGGCTGAAGAAGAAAGAATGTCAAGAGATTTACAAGTTGGTTGATGAGTTTTAGATTTTCAGAAAAATTCTTTTTATCTTTAATAATAATTGATATTAACCATATCTTGAATCGGAGGAATAACTTAAAATAGAAGATAGACTAGACTAGAAGATCTTCATAAATAGGATTGCCTATGATAAACTGTTTCGACTTGGCAACACTTCGAAGACATGAATTGAAGTGAACTTATTTTTGTGTATGGATGTATGGGAGATGAATGGACCTACAGCTCAAAGTGGGTTCCGAACCATCGGGAAGCGATTTTGATGCGCATGCATCATTTAAAGCGGAAGTTTTTTTTACAATAAAACAGTCTTTACTTTAGAGATAACCCTCGTAGATACCGGGGTTGTCACGAAGCCAACCGCTTTCCCAAATGAGATTAATTTTTTTAATAAGACTGGATAACTTCTGGCTTGATATAAAATTGAATGAAAGAGATTACAATAAATTAAAGATAGTTTTATAATTGAAAATAATATGAATGGTCAAGCCACAAACTATGTCTAATGTTGTAGCAATGAATAAGCAGAGGAATTGCAACAACATCAAATAGTGTTCTCTTTCATCATGGAGTTCCAGAACATCAACAAAAATTATTCTACAATTAATTTAAATTACAAAAAATTGTGTGAATCACAAGAAATCCTCCCAATTATTATCAACAGGAATGGGGATTCAAATTCAAGCGTCAAAAGCATTATTTCTGTTTCTTTTTCTGAGGGTGATGCCCACATGAGCTCTAGGCTTGTGCGTGGGTAATGAGAGGGGTGATGATGAGAGATGACACTCCATTGACAATAGGCTATTAATATTGTAAATTTCACCTCTTAGTCTGTGCAATAATATCGTACAATAGAAGTGAACGTATAATTATGAAATATTCTGTTTTCAAAATTTTCAGTTGAGAATTAGCCTATATCTTTTTTTCAGTTTACTCTTGAGAAAATGAAAACATTGAAAAGGAATTGTGCACTTCAAAGAGCTAGAGAGAGGGAAAAATCTGATCAAAAAAATCAACAAAAAAGGGAGGAAATTATTGAAAAGAAAGCAACAAATATTGCAAGTAAAAAGCGGACAGAAGATTGCAAATGTTGTACTATACCAAACTACAGACAATATTAAACCTTATTGCTTGTGGAAAATTTCGAATCAATAAATTCGATGGAATATTTGGATTTTTTACAGTGGTTTTTAAAAGAAGGCTATTCAGTCAAATTTTAGATGATGACTCAACTCTTTCTGATATTTGAAATACATTTTTACGCCAATTAAAGAGATTGTAGAAAGCAGACTATCTACAATATACTTTAGATATACACACACAATTTAAAAGTGCGTTCCAATTATGTGGCGATAGGAAACTGGCACATTATTTGTCAAAATTGGTAATTAAAATTGATTTTAATAATAGCTAATTAAATAATATCAATAATAGCTAATAAGGAAATTCGATGAATGCTGCTGTACAAAAACTTGCCCGGGCGGGAATTGAACCTTGCACCCCTTGAGTTTTTTGTTAATTGTTTTTTTGGAAATTCATCGAATTTCCTTACCAGCTAAAATCTGTTGTCAATATTCCCAGTAGCGGAAGTCTTCATAATATATTATAGCATTTTTAATTTTGAATTTTATTCAATAAATTATTATGATTTAAAAAGCAATTGAATAGTTGCAATATCGCATCTCCTTCTATCTTCATGTACCGTTCTACATGTATATGACGCTTTTTATTTTATTCTATTGATTTGTATATTTAATATTGAAACAATACTGATATTTAATAACTAACTCAGGAACATTGTTTGAATGAATAGATAGGTAATTTTCAACATTAACAAACCATTATAAACAACTTTATTTGAAATCAATTCACTCTCGTCCATTTCTGTTTATGTACAGATAGTTTTTCATCTAAATCTATATCGTTTTCATCGGCCAAGAATTTTCTGGCACAAGTCGTTGTACAAAAGTAGACCGATGTCAAAATTTCATTCTCTCCACATATGTTGCACATTAGCAATTTGACGACCACCCACAGAACGCACTCGGTGAAAATGAAACTGAAGCAATTGTGACATACGGCTGCTGGTCCTTGAATAAGTAGATGTCTCAAGTGACTTGGTAACATATTTTCGTCCATTTTTTTGTAGAAAAACCTTGTTCGGTTACAAGAGGGTGTCGATGAGTAGCAATATCTCAGCAAAAGTTCAACAAGTGAAGGCACTCTGCTATTTTCTTCATCGTAGATGTCTTTCAAAGGCTCTGGCAGGACGAGAAGTGTTTCCAAATCGCTGTTACTCGAATACTTTTTCCACCCAACAACTTCTACAACTAAATTACTGAATTTCACAACATCCGACTTGAGCAAAACGTTTTGGAAATTTGTATCATGCGTGTAGCTGAAAATATTCGAATTGCACTTCATCAAGTGTGGGTCCAAAACATGTGCGAACATTTCGTATGACATGTAATTGATGCAAGGATTCTTGGAAAAGCTAACAATCGGATTACAAGCGAATGAAATCGACGGCAGAAATAGCAGTTCGTTTTTCGAAACAATCACGATATCAAGTTGAGGAAGAAATGCTAGATTATTGGGTAGATTTTTCAATTTATTGCCTTTCAAATTAAGGCCTTCCAGTGAAAAACAACAGCCTAAACTTTGTGGTAAACTTTCTAAACAATTTTGCTCTACTGATAGAAACGACATCGCTCCCAAAAATCCAATTTTCTCGGGCAGTTTTGCCAATTTGTTGTTATCACAACGCAGTTCTATCAGATTGCTCAGGTAGTAAATGGTATCTGGCAATTCGTCCAACTCATTATCACTAATATCTATCACAGTCAAGTTTTTCAATTGTAATAATTCTGATGTTAAATGCTTTAAACAGTTACCACTCAAATACAAATTGCATAGATTCTTCAAGCACCCTATCCATTCAGGCAGTTTTTCTAGTTTATTCTGCTTCAAGTAGATTTCTTTTATGTGCGTCCCATAAATTTTCAATTCGGTAGGAACTGATGTGTAGCTCCGGTAATTCCAGTGAAGGATTGGGTGGCGATTTATCTCTTCAACAAGTTCTTCATCCATTTCAATATTATAGAAATCTAATCACTCTTGAAAATTCTCCAATATATTGAATATCAGTAGATAAATTGATGACTATTTTCCCAACATTCAAGTTCGCAAACAACTTGTTAACTTTGGCTAGACCATTAATAAATGGTAAAATGGGCGCAAACAAATTCAGCTTTCCTTTTTTTACTTATGACAATTTACTTTTTTTGAAATATTTGTTTGATATTGCTTTTAAACACATGCTCATTACATTCAGTACCATAGTAACACTTTTTTAAAAATACAAAGTATCAAATATCTTGATAAGCTTGTTCAAAATTAAATTTAAATGATATGCTATTCATGTCAGAACTAGTCTAATAAATACGATTTAATACTGCAATTTAAATTTTACACTTTCAGAAGTATCAATTAAGAAAGAAATTATGTTCACTTTTATAGGCTTTGATAAGTTTTATACAGCTTTTCTTTAGAAGAATCCTAGAATGAAAAAACTTGCTCTATCAAATATCAATATCAAAAATTGTTTAAACTAGCCTGCAATATTTTTTTGAATTATTATATTTTCTCTACAATAAGCATTTTTCTAAAAATTCATCACATTCCATATCACCAATGCATAGAATAACATATCAAGAAGTACAGAGAATACGTGCGACATCCTTTTTGGCTAAGAAAATATTTTTCCAATAGACCCAATATTTTATAATTTTTAAAATAACGATTTATAAAATGATATTATTTTTCTCCAACTTACAAACCCTGAACCTCATCGAAAGTAATCTAAATTTACAACCACTTTGCAAGTTATTTTCCACTGTCATTGAATTTATAATTCATGGATAAATTGGCCTTACATACTTTTGCACTAGTATGTATTACACTTTTACTCATACAACTTTTTTTCAATATTAGTATTATTTTATAAACAGCATTTTATCACAATGCACCGTATTTTCTAAGAAATAGAAAGACACACAAAAATGTTTGAGAATTCAAATTCAACGAAGAATTTTCACATCGACTAGATTCATGTCTTGAGATAAACTTCAAAAGCAACTTCTCCACAATTACACACATTCGTCATTATATTGCTTACAATGTTAGTTTTATCACCACTAGTATTTGAAAATACTATTCACTCTTGTTTCCAGTCAGTTACTGTCGACTATTTGCTAACAAATAGCCAGAAAGAGCGCATGACCTACATGACTTATTTTTAACTTATTTCTACAGCATCTCACGGCTATTTGTGTCCAAGTCTGATGTCTATTAATAGACTCTACCCTCAACAAACGGCGCAGCACTTTTACTATGTAAACAAGAGCGCAAATCTCTATGGATTTCTTCTTAATTGTATCAATGTTAATTGTTTATTGTCTATTGATGCTTCAAAAACTCTTCAAAAAAGATTCACGACCCAATGTTTTACACAGAATGATATCTATTAGAACAAAATGATTGGATACATACATTATCATACAACGATAAATTATTGTAAGAATTAAATCGTGAAGCCTATTACACTAACTTGTTATCTTAAACTTGATATTGTGGACAATATCAAATACTTAATACTTTAAAATTACTTCTACCCTTACTTCAAATCACTTAAAACAAACTATATTAATCGCAGCTTCTTTTACCTTCTGCCATAAAAGCGTAGGTGTATTCAATCCACTATGATTCAAGTTATTTTAGTTGTGAAAATTTCTATAGTACGAAGTAGCCTACGGCAATTCAAATTCATCCCAGATATGATAGAAAGTATAATTAGATTCGTTTAATTTGACGCTTGGCATTAGATAGAGAGATATTATTTCTTGACGTTGCTGATGACCGTAGAGTACGATGGCAAAGTTATATCTATCTATTATATCTATCGCGACCGCCCCCCCCCCCCCCGTCCGCTACAGTGATTTAAAATTTTGCTGTCCAATTACTTATCAAAAACTAATATGTATAGGATTATAGTTGCAGTAGTTTTATTATTATTAGAGTAGAGATACGTTAGTATTATTATTTTGTAACAAAAATGAGGATTCAAATGGTTATATTTTGAAAAGGAACGTAGAAAGCATTGCTTCTGCTCAACGTTGGCAGTGCCAGTTCGAGGAGGTTTTTTGGTGCATGCGAGCCGTGGATTTGGCGCAAATATATAGAGCAGCGGTGCCAGGCCATCCAAAAATTTTAAAATATTCATACAATATTTATCCTCAAATCAAAAATATTTATTTAGTATTGTACGATACAACATGAACAGTGTCAATATAAAATGAAACAAAAACAAATTTTGTTGGAAAACAATTATCTATCAATATTGATAGTTCAAATTTATTTATAGTCCAATTATTGATGGTTGCATGGTTCATATTTAAACAATAGCTCCTAAAATATTCCAATTGCAGTTGCAATATTAGTTCTTTGATCAAGAAAATAAGTACCAATGAGCAGGGACTCACTAATATTAAAAACCTCTTCAATTCAAGTTCAGATGCCGTTCCTTCCTTTTGTCTGATGCTCGTTGGTAGTATGGCAGGCTCCCATACATAAGAGGGTCTTTTGGTAAAAAACCTCTATCCATAAATGCTGAGTACCATGAAATTATTAACATATTATTTCTAATCCATAAGTTGGCTTCAAATCTCAATGTATCCAGATGGACTATTGAGGCTGTTTGTTTCATACTGAGGTTTTGTATTGAGGTTGACAGGTTGTTACATACTTTTCATCAGTGTGCGTGTTTTCATTTTAAAATGTGCTCATCTCATGTTAACTTGAACTCTTGTTGTGATTTACACTGGAAAAATACTTAATTTTATAAAAATATCACATAATTTTAGTATTTATGTAAGAGAAACGTTGTAGTTTTAGAGCCTAGATTTTCGGTTTTTCACCCTTAATTGTTCAAAATTTCTGGGACCCCAGACTGAGGACCTTCCCAAACCGCCCCCCCCAAAACACAGACCTTAATCCGCCCCTGCTAATGCCAAGCGTCAAATTAAATGAATCTGATTATACTACAGGTAGAAATAATTCCACACAATGTTTTTTACCTTTTAATTACGAAATTAAAACTTACCCTATTATTTATACAGAATATTTTCAAAGTTATTAGAAACTTATTGAATTTGGCTTAACTTAGTCAATTCATTTTATAATCGACATGATAGAAGTGAGGAGCAGTAGTCAGAAGCCATTCTTGTTCTACAGCCACGCAGTCTTTCATGTACATCTGGTCTGTGTGCACTAATTCACAGAACACTAGCCTGAAATTAAACAAAAATCAATTAATAAAAAGTTGGAAGCAGATTAGTGCTCGATGATGAACAATGATTAAAAAACTCTCCAATTTTACTGTCCTCAGCATCCTGAGTTATCTACATTCAAGCCTAGGCCTACTCGTTATTTGCAGTGGAACATATCATTATCATGTCTATAGTTGAATTAATTACCTATAATATAGTTATATCATAAATATAACTATAGCTGAGTTATTACTACAATAAAACAAAATAGGACTCGAATCGGATCTGAACACCGGATTTAAAGAAATAACCCTTTATAGTTTAAGAAAAGAAATCTTCTATAATTAATCAACTATATGAAAAACCAGTAATATAGTTGTATTCACATAGAAGGCTTAAATCTCTTGCTTTATTGAATCACAGGTACTTTGCATCACAAGCTCTGGTTCAACTTTTACTCCTTTCTAATAGATTTGTCCTGGAAAATTATTCAGAATATTACTCAATTTTAAGCGTGTAGACATCACAGTCATGGGAGCATTGAAGATTGTGACTAGATCACATCTTGTTATGAATAAAAAATTGAGGTTCTCTCTTTAAATAAATCAGAATAGAAACATATAAGACATTTCTATTAGAAGTTGGTTCCAGGAATTGTTCATGATAATATTGTTAGTTTGTAGTAAAGTAATATCAAAGTGAATAGAAAAATAGTGATCAGAAAAGAATATATACTACATACTTAATTTCTACTACGTAATTCATGTGATAAATAGGATTATTTCAGTCTTCATCTCTATTATTTCAATAATCGATTATTATCTTATCCGCCTAATAAAGGATATTTTTCATTATCTTAATACAAGTACCTCGTTTATTTCAATTTTATAGGTTCTAGTACTGTATGGTGATTTACTTTGTAGATTGATTTACCATTAATTCATTCGTCGAAAGTCAAATTTAAATTAATAATAATTCCGTGTAATCTGGCTGGCTCAGGTCTGGTGTCAGAGTTTTCAGGTCACTCCTGATCAGTTCAGGGTCTCTGACGTGACTTAACGACTGTTTTTTAGGTTGTTTGAAAATAAATTCAAATTCATTTTCCATTCATCAGTAGGCTACATAAATAGGCAGAAAATTACAATTTGGAAATGAAAGCATCCGCAAAGAAACATCTGAGTTATAAGAATGCGAGTTGTGATAAAATATGATTTTCACAGTATAACTGAAAAAATGAAACAACTAAAAAAAATAACAACATTGCTACAAAAATTATCCTATTGTATTATGGAATTGTTTTCATAATATTGCCTTTTAATAATTTTCTTATAGTTTGTGAAATAATAAATTTGATTTGAAAAATTTGAAAATTCTCTCTCAACATTGAACGAAGTATCAATCATTGAAACTACCACATTAATGCCCGGTTTTTCAGTCGTTCAATAAACTTTTTGAATCAATAACTTTTTTTGCATTTGAAAACACATGGTTATTGATTCAATAGTGCTATTGGATCCATAAACTGTCTATTGAGCGACTGAAAAACCGTGCATAAGTTATTTAGATATTAGATAGTAATAAATAAGATAATTCAACTGAGATAAAATGAGTAATAAAGTAATAGAAACTCACCATTTATGTGGACTCTGGTTGTAGAGCACCGAGGAAGGATCAACTCTCATAGGCAAGTCGCCGCGCACACTGTGATAGCTGCCCGAGTGATGTAGGTAGGCCGCATTCGGAAAGAAGCCGGCCGTTATCGCTTTTCTCACCCGGTCGCCGTCTCCTCCACACGAAACCACGGCAATGTCAAACTTCTTCAGGATATTCAGCAGATGACCCTTGATTTCAAGCGTCCTCCTCACTGCCCTGTGATTGATGTAGTAGCGACCGCACCAGGCTTTCGATTCTTTCTCGGGCACGTTGCTGTAGGCAGCAAACACGTTCAGCCAGGTTAGTAGGTCGCCTTCTTCCGCCTAAAACAATCGAAAAGAAATTTTATAAGAAATCTGAAACTATATACATGTGTATACTGTGTAATAATAATTATATACACCTATATAAACTGTATTTATAAAAGACGATGTTGGTATACCTGTATAAATGAATTGAAATGAATGAATGTAATATTTATTACCATTTTTAACATACATTATTTAAACAATAAATTGGCAATACAAACTTTTCTTATTATTATTTTATGAAAAGCACTTTTGCTATGCTGAGGGCAACAAAATCTTGTTGCTTTCAGCAGAACAGAAATAATGTAAAGTGAGTTGTAAAACCAAAAGAGAAATAGAATTAGAAAATTATGTGGCAGTAAACATGGCAGTAAATTATTGGTTTTAAAGTTGTATTCACGTGAATTATATACAACTTTGTATAAATAAAAACAAAATTTCTCTAAAAAGGTTTACATCCATTTTGCACCAACTCAATCTGTTTCCTACACTGAGGCCTAAAAGCGATACCACATGAACAATGTCTTGAACAATGTTGTATAATTTATAAGATAATGCGGTTTACATAAAAGCCAACCTTCCAACAACAGGTGATATTGGCTCGAATCTGGCATATTTTCTGCAGTTTAAAATTCATTGTTCACACGTAGCGAAGAACGGGTTACCGTTTGGTTGTAATTATATGAGAGAGCAATATTATATATGGGTTTTCCTGGCATCCACTCAAACTTTCTTCATTGATCAGTCAAATTTTATTAATAAAAGTCGTCGCCTCAGTTATTAGATGACAGCACATTTTGCTATCTCTCTCAAAGTTGATATTAGTTGATAGATAGATATATAGACAGAGGTCCTTAAAAACAGCTCACCTCGAACTTATTGTGTTCAATACGAGCCTTGATTCGCTCAGCACCGGAGGATGGCTCAACGAATAGGGACTTGACTTGTAGAACTGCTAGAATGATTGCCATCTCTTCAGAACAGCCCTCTTCACCTGCAACACATCAAACGGTCACTTTTAGAGATCAAATTTACTATGACTATTGATAGATTGCTCCTATACTATATGTTAATTATCATTGTTTTCTCTCGTTTACAAGTTATACTCACTGCATTTTCAGCTCACTACTGGCGATACTAAATTATGTCAGTACTGTCATCGGTATGATTATTTATTGACTATAAATTATATAGCCTAAATGGTTTTTATTGCGAAGAATCTATTCTTATTCTTATAAATGTAAAAACTATTATTAATTTATGAAACAAGCTACTCTATATTAAAAAAAATCCTGTGAAAAATCATGCCGCTCTATTGTTAATTAAAATCTTTCACCACGAGCTCTACTAAACTCAACTTTTCACCTTTTCTCTTTTTGTTATGGACCTTTTCACACCGATGGCCACACTGTAATCATACAGTATCTGTAATTAGAACCCACAGTCGCTCAAACCTGGTCTTCGTTTTTAGTGAAATCGGACCTCAGTGAAGTGCGATGTATTTCTTTTGTTTTTATTCTTCTTTGTACTAGAGATGTTGATAATGTAATAATGCCAATAATCCAATAACAATGGATTATGTTTGTGAACTTTTCTATCAATGAAATAACTAACTAACTGAATAAATGTAAAAAATTAATAAATGGATAAATGAAAAAATGAATAAATAAACGAATAAATAGATGAATGAATAAATAAATAAATAAATAAATAAATAAATAAATAAATAAATAAAATAAATAAATAAATAAATAAATAAATAAATAAATGAATAAATAAATAAATAAATAAATAAATAATAGATAATGAATGAATGAAATAAATAAATAAATAAATAAATAAATAAATAAATAAATAAATAAATAAATAAATAAAATAAATAAATAAATAAATAAATAAATAAATAAATAAATAAATAAATAAATAAATAAATAAATCGAATGAGAAAATTTTTTATTCCACAGTATTTATTAAAAACCAAACTCGAGTTTCAATGCTCACAGCATTCTTCGAGTATGGTTTTTTTAATAAATACTGTGGAATAGACAAAATTTTGTTTTTATTCATTCACCGAATATGGAGAAGTTCCACAACATTTCTGAGCAAAGTGTGTGTTTTAATAAATAAATATATGGAATACTTTCGAATACTAATGACTATTGAAATGAAATGAGTAGTACGAACCGGACGCAATGAGCGCCTTGGCGTGCAGGGGCGACAGAGGGAACTCGGCCATTTGCAGGCCGAGCGGCCGTGTGAGGGTGGCGTCGCGGTGGCCGAGTGCGCCCAAGGCGCAGAGCAGTTCGAGTGCGAGCAGCAGGTTGCGCGCGGGCGGCGGCGACGGAAACGCAAACCGCAGCACGTTGTCAATGCCCAGCGCTTTCAGCTGCAGCACGGCTGCACTGAGGCTGCAGCGCTGCATTTCGGCCGGGCTGCTAGAAGGCAGCCGGTCAAAGTCGGCTTCGGTGTACAACCTGTGCATTCACAACACAAGTATTTGTTACGGTTTATGATTAACTGGCACTTCATGTCAATCACAGGGTTATCCCTGTAGAAGTCCCTTCGCAGTGAACATAAATAAAATAAATTTGTTTGACGCAACGAAGTTTGTCACTCGTTCAAACTATTAGGATTGTCATAAGCTCACGTAAACGAGCGTACATCAGTTTTTCAAATTTGTATCTCAGGATATATTTGTCTGACAATAAATTGTCAGACAATGTTAAATGATCATATAGTAGGATTATTTTAAATTGTCAGAAAACAGCTGATTGATGTACGCTCGTTTACTGAGTTAAAGCAGCTATTTTATGACAATTAAAATAATCCTGATAAGTTTGAATGATAAGTAACAAAATAGAAGTAATCAAATCAAGCACATCATTTTCACATAGTCCCTTGATCAATCCATAGTTTTAAGAAAAGTAAAAGTGAATTTTGTGTTGACACAATAAATTAGGTAATAGAAATCTATTGAAGTCAGTTTATTATTGCTTAGTCACACATTACTTAGAGCAGAGTAACCTCCAAATTTCATTTTTCAAAAGAAAAAGTTTAACCTTTGAACAATTGATTTAAAAAAAAAAGCAATGACAAACAACATCTGAAACGAGATTATGGAAACATTGATCAAATGTTATTATAGGGTAACTGCTCTGCTTCAACTATAAAGAAAAATCGTTAAACTTCTAAAGAAAAGGCATAGTGAAGTCCCATTCCTATTATAGGAATCCTATACAGTTATATGAAAAATAAGGTAAGAAAATTGAGAAACTTATATTCCACTGGTTGCCCATGATTAATGTATTTCTAGAAGTTTTTGACTCTGAATTTGTTTTTTTCTGAAAGAATATTTTCCAGTATAAAGAAAGACCTTTTCACATCAACTGTTGTTACTGATGCATATCTGAAGAACACTTTTGTATTTGAACTGATGCTAGATTTACTTAAGTTCAAATAAATATTTCAAATTAAAAATTGGTAATCTTTCAAAAAAAATTATGAAATGTTAAATAAGCAAAACATATGGAATAGAACACCCAGAAACAATTATGAATTATGACCCTCGCTAGTATGTATATTGTATAGTCTTTAGACCATGTATGGAATAGACACGGTCTTCCCTATCTTCACATAAGAAGTCTTTGAAGCAAACATCTCTACTGGTCTTGCGCCTAAGAGAGTGGAGAGCGAGACTGAAAGAGAGAGACAAGATTATATCAGCTGTTGAGATACTACGACTACACTAAATTCCCGCGCCGTCGCATGGTTTCTTGGTGCCCGGGGTGAGATGTCAGACGCCCTTCCATGTATAGCGCTACTGTTAGTGTAGCCTATAATACGAAAGCAAAGAACGCTCGTATAGTTTCGACTAATGAGATTTGCCCCTAATCAGCCAATTCATGTTTCAACATTGTCAGCATATACATGTCTAAGGTATGAAAGAAAACGAATACATCCGCATGAAAGAAAACGAAAATGAATTTATAAAGCAGCACAAAAATTATGAGCACAACACTAGAATGAAGTTTGATTCTATTTTATTAAATTTATAAGTTTGATTGTGCAAACTATAAATTTGCACAAGTCATAAGTACCAGCAATTTTTTCTATTCGATAAACTGCCTCTAGCAATCATAATTATTTCAAAAGATGAGTTGAAAAAAAGTAAAGGTACTTCTTAGAAAAGACGGATTCTACATGATAGAGGAATAATTCAGTCAAATTTAGTCGTAATACAATGAGTTGATGATTTACTTCGTTATTCTGTATATTGTTTTCATGTTCTATTCTAGAGTGACCTCTGAACCTACCTGTAACTTTACTTTTATTATTAATAATTTATTATTATTATATATAATTCATAATGAGAACACTAGGATGTAGTTTTTAGGATGTGTCAGAAGTTATTATTATTAATTGACGAGATCCATGTATATTTTATGATCAATAAAACCTATTCTATTCTAAAAAATTCTCAACACTACTAGAAACAACATTCGATTTGAAATTGTATGAGAAAACCACAACTTACCATAGACAATACCGGGAATAGTGATGGATGTTTCTGCAATGTTGGTGGCGACCACCACTTTACGGCAATTTTTCGGCGTTCGCTTGAAAACCATCAGCTGGTCGTTATTCGAAAGAGATCCGTACATTGGCAAAACCATCAATTCGTCTCTTGCTGTAACAAAAAACAATAAATTAAAGGACTATTCCCACATATCGGTTCAGTCTCCGTCTTGTCTTATTTTAGCTCTTCTACGCATGCGTCAATAACGACTGACCAATCACAGAGCTCTGGGCTGCATGCGCTGATTTAAGACGAGACGGAAACTGAACTGATAAGTGGGAATAGTCCTCAATTGAGAAGAATAAGAGCAGACAATAAAACTTCAAACTTCTTACAGTCTGCATTTCATAATGCGTATAGATTTGATTCTGTAATTGCATTTATCCTTTTTAAATTGAAGTATTTCGGCAATCCTTACATAAACATCGTCGCACATTTCTATAAGGAACATTTGTATCAAGTTTCAATGAATTTGATCCACTCGTTCAGCCATAAATGCGGAACAAACATACATATATACAAATACACTCAAATGCAAAACGGTCCACTACTTGAATCTTAGACCTCAGCTATCGCTTCGGTCAATAAGGTAAAAAAGAGATCAAGTTAAATTCTATTTTCAACTCACACTTGAACGACTTTCTGCCATCAGCTGCAGCATCCTTTAAAGCCGACACAGCTCTTCCGACTTCATCCATTCCAGTAAGAAAAACAAGAATATCGCCGTTATCTTCTTTGGCGTGAATCTCCAGGACAACATTGACGGCACTTAGTACATAATCTGGAACGGGTTCTGCCGAAGAAAATACAATATTGTTACATATCACGTATTCAAATAATCATAGAAATAATGATCGCGATAAAAATTTATAAGATGAAATATTTCAATGTAAAGAGTGGCGCTTAAAGCATGCGTGTTTTTCAAAGTGTTATAAGAAAGTTAATTTTAATCATACATTTATCTTACACCAAAATACTAAGCAAATAACGCAATTTGTGAATTTGTATGAAAAGCTCCAGAATACTAATTGAGGATTTTTTAAAAATTACATAGCAAAGATGGCGCCCTCAATGCGTTAATGCTCATTAAAAGCCTCAAATTGGTCCATAACTTTTGATACAGCAGCAATTATTTCTTCATGTATAGCAGAATTCAGATCTCCAATTGAACGATATTTACGACAGTAACTTTGAATTTCAAGTGAAGAAGAATCACATGCCAATACGTTCGACTTAAAACTCTCTACTAAAGCTCCGTTTAACGACGATGGCAGATTTATTCTATTTTAAATATTGTTCAACAGCAATACGCGATGATGCAAGCTCAATTGCGCCATTGCTACTAAAACTGCATACTTTAACCTACAAAATGGTGTCGCTCGGCGGTCACAGACAGCTCCACTCCACTAATACTGTCCTACTCAAATCGTTCTTTTTGCGCCAGTCGGTATTATTGGATCGAATAATCAAGTCTTATACGTCATTAGAATTGGTACGATTTTGTACGTCTTTAGCATTCGTAAGAGTAAGAGCACAATAAACATGAAGATAAATAAGCTTTGAATAGACATTGACTAAATCGATAAATAGATTCGTTAACTATATGTCTGGGCTGTCATATAGATCCCTAATCTCCCTGATATGCTTCCTTCTCCACTCTCCTTGCTCACATGTTTTGCGTAGAATTTCATTTTCAAATACAATGAGCTTTCTGTCTTCTTGCATTGTCATTCTCCATGTTTCGGATCCACAAAGTAACAACGGGCTCCGAATCATTGTTTAGTGAAGTCTGAGCAAAGGACTTTACTTATATTAAATGAATTAGATAGCTTGAAACCTCTACAATCAATACGAAACAGACTAAAACTGAACCAATTAATTGATCACTCACCTTTTGCAAAGAAAATTTCAACAGGATACAGCTTTCCTTCAACACTCATTATCACAGCTGAATCTTTTTGTTTGCCTTTATTGTGGTTGAAAAATTCCTTTAATTTTTCTGCATCGACTGTGGCCGATGTAACGATTATGCGAAGATCGCGTCTTTTCTGCAAAACATAAAATTATTTTCGAATAATTGTTAATAGAACTATTCCGTTCAGCTGCCTCCTCAAACACAAAACTATGATATCAAAAGTAGTATCCTTATAAACTTGATACATAAATCATAATTATTTATACATAAAAATGATTGCATGTCGGTAGTGAAGTGATTCAAAAATAATCATTTCATTGATGTAATTTCAAGAATCAATTTTCAATATTAAAAACTTATTCAACTTACTCGTATTATTTTCTTGAGTAGTCCCAGTATGATGTCAGTATTGAGTGTGCGTTCATGTACTTCATCCACAACAATTACTGAGTACGCTCTGAGAAGAGGATCTGCCATCATTTCGCGCATTAGAATTCCCTCAGTCATGTACTGCAAATAAAGGAATTATATATTATATAAGAGTAATATTTTCAATTGACACAAGAGATGTATGGCATGAAACATGAATTCAATCAAATAATTTATTAAGGACTTGATAGGACCTTAATGCGATCGTACTTGTGTCCGTCCGTCCGTACGATATCTAACAAACGAAAGATCGTACACTTTTGAAATATGGAAAATAACATCTTCATAGATCAAGTAAGAAGCTTACGGAATTGATTTTGAACATTTGAGGGTTGAATTTAAGAAAAGCTACCGAAATCGATTGGAAATTGAATGTTCTACAAGTTTGGTCTGTTCATATTTCCGGCTAAAACGGAATATAATCTACATAGGTTACCTTGATTTTAGTTTGTCGCGGCTCAAAGCACTCGTTGAAGCGGACACAGTAGCCGACCACGTGACCGCCCAGCTCCGACTGGGTCTCCTCAGCCACGCGTGTCGCCAGCGTAATGGCCGCCACGCGACGTGGCTCGGTCACACCTACCACTTTGCCATCCTGGCACCAGCCCGATTCCAACAGGTACTGGAAGATGAATATTTAAATTTAAAAATTATTTGAATTGTGAATAACTGCAGCATTGGATAATGAGCTTTGGTAGAACTTTTCAATTTGCAATAAAGAACGTACCTACCTGAGGAATTTGAGTACTCTTTCCACATCCTGTCTCACCGACCAGAACTACAGTTTGGTAATTCTCCAGTAGATAGAGCAGCTGATTGCGGCAGTGAAAAATTGGCAGCCTCTGTCTTTGCAGTTCCAACGACAGTGAAATGTTTGCATTGTAAACGAATTTCGTTTTTTCATTTGTGTCTAGATCGGTTCTGTCTTCCTCCCACGTAGGATTTTCTCCTGAAAACCACAAGTATTTTTCAAATACACACAGTCTGTAAGTTATAAGTCAGCATTGTAATTCAATATTTTTTATACCTCATGGATGAACACAATACAGGTTGAAAGAATGGAATCAAGAAAAATCACTTCCCCGCATTAACAATATTACCGTAATCAATAATTCAATCACGTTGAAGTTGACACCTTTTATTTTATTTTATAGTATGGCTTTTTATCAGTGGGGAGACCCTTACGGGTAGGTTCCACCTCGCCTAATTGCACAATTTTTTTGAGTTGACAATGACAACTGAATTGATGTCTAGAAGGATACAAGTTGTGTATTACCGGTACTGTTTTATGAAGATTTTTGTTTATATGGAAGTTAGGAGCATTAGGCCTACCAATAGTATGGAGTTGGCGAATATCTATAGGCTATCTAAAACCTGGAATTCGGAAAAAAGCTGGTCTGGTCTGACGAGTATATATTATATCAGTGTATTGAAAACGTACCTAACCAGCGATGTTCGGATGTTTGTAACCCTAGTACAGAATCATATTGAGAAGCCAAATTATTGTAATTACTAAAAAATGAAATATATAGCGCACTTACCTGGCCTGAGAAATCTGTGCTTCTTTTGTGTATAGACAGATTCAAACATTTTAAGCTTTTATCATTAGCCTACTTAGCTAAAGAAAAGGACAGAAAATGTAAAACTTCTAAATTTATCATCACCGAAACACCTGGGAACTGAATGAGTTACACTCATAATAATCATTCAAAACGGTATTGCACGATTCAATTATTAGGTAAACAAGCACAAGAATAAGTTGAGTTTTAAGTTAGCCTATTCCTAATTCCAATATTTCAGTATTTTTGAATTGTTATAATTATTCAGAGTTTTCAATGATAACCGATAAGAGCCTGAAAATTGCAATTAATAATTGAATAGATCACAGAAAAGCTAAGAATTACTTTTATTATGGGATAAAATCTGGAGCACTGAGCTAAATATCCATGGATAATTTAGCTGAGTGATCTGGAGTGTGGTGAACATAACCTAAAATACTGGATTTGTTGATATGAAGGCCGCGTTTACACTACACCACATTATGCTGCGTCTACACTCTACACCATCGCCGAACTAGGCGAACGCGAGCGTGTAGACGGGGTCACTCGCGTAGTTCGCGTATGGTAGGTTCAGCTCGCCTTCGATCCAAATTTTGTCGGTCAGAAAGCAAGATCAAAGGAGACGAGCGTGGCGAGTGTGTACCAAATATACACCGTCTACGCTCGTGTCGTCTGTTGCTTAATTTTGTCTGTCGTTTACTACCGATATTGGCGGTATTTCGTATTCATTTTAAAAACTTTGTCTTCCATATAAATATGAAAAAACATAATTATAATATGCTGCAGCACATAACGCTGATGCAGTCGCCAGATTTTCCATTTTGCATATGGCGCCATTCGTAGATTACAGCGCATGGCAACGCTCGCTTTGCTCGGCATTCGTGGTAAACCCACTACTCACACCTGAATCGCAGATACGCAAGCACTCAAGAAGCAGGCAGAGACAAGTTATAGAAACGCCAAACTGTACTGAAGTATTCTTTTAAAAATATGTTTTGTCAAGAATTTCCGTGAGAAGATTATTATCACTTTGCTGTTTTGAATGTTTTATCTATTCATTCTAAAATTGTAGTATTTTCTAGTCACATAAACAGCAACTACGTAGTAACTTTTTCTCTAGGTTATGTTTTGATTTTATAGGAGTGATAAAAATAGTGTTACCGGTGAATATTTCTCGAAAAGTGATCAAAATGAATACTTCTCTTTCAATTATGTTGAAGAATGCACCAAGACTCCTGAATATAACAGCCTCCTCGAAATACTTCCTTCGGCGAGGCATTATTACAGGTAAATATAGATTCTATTTTAGTCAACAAGCTACTTGTGATACACTTGAATGGTGATTTTTCTGTTTTCATTTACTGGAATTATACAATCATGGCTTATTCTATGATGGGGCTTTGATAATTTCATTTAGAGCTCTTCACATACGGTATTCTAGCTCTAACTTTAATGTCAATGTGTCGTAATTGTATTTACCTGTTATCCTACATTTAACCCTGCTCCCTGTATAGTAATCTTGCTATAGGCCTACCTGAATTTATCATTATATCGCCATCCTCATGCTACTAAAATCACTTGAAATTCTCATTTTCTAAAGCTCTTTTTGGCTTCATTAGGGTTGTCTAGAATATCACTTAATAACATAGCATAATATTGATTTGAGAAAAAATCTGTAGGCCTAATCAATCTTCCAACCGATGTGTTCTAGACAACTAACTGTTTTAGACAGTCCCATTTCTCCAATTACATTCGAATGCTATTTGGTACGATTTACTAGACAAACTAGGTAACCACACAATAGACACACTGTTATAATACTGCAAACCCTTATGTGTGTCTAGTGTTTGTTGCAACTCGCAAGAACCTTTGCTCGCTACTGTCAACTCGCATCTAATGTAACCACGGCCTTAGGCTGAGACTTACATTAGCAAGGTCAAGACCAAGATTAGGCTATAAACTAAAATAATCGTACTGGCTAACAAGCACTTTTCAGACTAAGTCGCTACGGACGCACTTGAAAAAAGCTGCAATCTCTGGCCGTCAAAACTTTGTCTTGGCCAAATTAGGTTGTAAATATTGTAATCAGATCAGCCCACAATCTTATGCATCATATTTGTCAGAATTTTTCAGAAGTAGGCTGCATTAAGTTTTTGTAGATTTTAAATTACAATTATTACTTACTTACTTATTTTTCAAGTAAGTTACCTATGTTTGCAACCATTATTTTTTGAGCAGTATTTGGACTTCTGAGGCATGTTTTATAAAATTTAGGAGTCAAGAAACACAAAAATGTCAAGAAAATGTCCCCAGTAGTTGGTATTCTATTTTCGGAACTGTATTTTTTTCAGAAACCTTGCCATCGGCATCCAGTGCTTCGGCAAAATCTTCGGAAAGAACGCACACATGTAACGAGTTGAGCTCGGCACTTGTCGGGCAACAAGTTGCACTGTGTGGATGGATGCAGCGCAAGGCAACGCCCCAGTTCCTCGCTTTCCACGATGGCTATGGCCGCACTCAACTAGTCATTCCAGAAAATGTGCGTCACTTTGTAATAATCTATATATTTATAACAGAACAAACATCATCATTCATTCAGCAAAATTGAAAGAAACGAAAAAATGTGTAGTTACTTCACTATTCTATTGATAGTGAAATACACCTCTTAATTAATTTTGAAATCATAGATTCCTTATCAATAGAAAACAAATGGTGGTCGTTTTTTGAATTGTACTTTTAAAATTAGTTTTTAAATCTTTGCTATTAAATCATTCCAATTATTAATAGAAACAAATAGGCTAATCATATTTTTTATATAAATAATTTTGAAATTAATTTTCAAATCTTCATTATTAAATCACTCCAATTATTAATAGATAGACTATAAATTAATATACTAGTCATATTTATATGAATAATTTTGAAAATTATACCTAGTTATTATAAATATAATTATCAATTATATTAATAGAAACAAATTGTCGTCATTTTTTGAAATACTTTCCAAATTAATTTTCTAATCTTTGACATTAAATCACTCCACTAGCTCATTTTCAAAATTTATTGACATTGAAAAAAGGCGACATGCTTTAAGTTTGTTATTTTTATTCATTATCACGTATTCATACTAATTTTCTTTTAGCTGAGCTGAACAAAAACTATTTCAAGAGA